>VXBR01006225.1:230686-332263 GCA_013400215.1 Cisticola juncidis
CAAAATCCATTTCAAGTTTGTATTAAAAGGCCATACAAAATTGTGGTTAACTTTAGCCCTTTACAAAAAACCCCTCAGGAATAAAAATATTGAGCAAGAGATTTGTATGTTGCTCTTCATTCACTGTCTGTTATCAAAATACAATGTTTAGTTCAAATCACTTGCAATTTTTGGGTTTTTTTTAATTAATTAATTTTAATTATTTTATTAATTATATATTATATATAAAATATATATATATAATAATAAAAACAGATAATTATTAATTAAATATTAAGTATCATGGGTACAGTTAAGTGAGGGAGCAAGATAAACTATATTGTGCATTAAGGTTTATTTTATTCAGTACCAGGGATAATGCATAATAGAAATGGGTCTTGATATATGTCATGGGGCTTTTAATTTTTTTCTGTTTAGTCCAGGCAGAAGGGGAGGAAGCCAGGGCAGAGCAGCCAACCTGAGCAGTACTAATCCAAACCATACATTGTATTTTTCAAGCTTGTGTGTCTAATGTGATCTCTGTAGGCAGAAAATTGGCCTAGTCAGTTCTGGCCAATTAACTCTTCAAATACTGAAATTCATCTGCAGCTTTTCTTGGATGTCTAGGTGTACCCTGTACTCCCTGCCAGATAAAGACAGTTGGGATACAAGATTGGATAATTTTCCTCATCCATTAGAAGGCAAAGCCTATGAGTTTCTTCCTACAGTGAATCTGAAAAGGAAGATATTTGTAACTAACATGTTGCTTCTGTCGATTTAAATCATCTTGAAATAACTGTTGGGATCAAGGCTCCACCTGGACATATGCAGCATTGCTGGAAACAATATTGCTCTCCAAGGCAGACTTAACTTCTGCAGCATTTCCATGGCACTGCTTGCTTGTGCAGGGTTATCTGTAATGCTGACTGGTAGTGGTTAATGCATGAGATGAAGTTGGAGTATGTATTTTGTGCCATTGCCATGCAGATAATTTTGCCTTAATAGTTAGCTAGTGCAGAGAGCTGTTATTGTCTAAGAACTGGTACACTCTTCAGTGGGTTTTAAAGTGAAAAAATAGTGCGAGATGATCTTGATTCTAAGTAGAAGAAAATACCATGTGACATGAATGCCATACTTTTATTTGATATGGTGACCAATTTTCTTAGATAAGTCAAGATGTGTTTTTTTCTGTCAAGATTTCAGTAAACATTTTAACCCATGAGAACTGTAAGAAAAGGTGAAGAAAGTTGTGACAAATACAAGGTGGGAAAGAAACTGAGCTTAAGAAAAAGGCATTGTGCTGACAGGAAAATGCTACAGAGTTGTTCTGAGGTTGGTTTGGTGCTGAAGTGTGATAGTTGCACATTAGTGTCCTCTCTGAACTCTTGGAGACTGCTGGCAGATGTTATATCCATGGTGTAGTCTCTTGTACTCAGTATTCTGTAGCTCTTTTAGAATTACCAGCATACTGGTTTGCAGGATCTGATGGTAAAGCCTCCAAATCCCAGTGCACAAATGTGCCACAAAGGGAGAAGTGGATTATATTCTTGTATTCTTCATGAGTGAGCAATTTGGCTCTGGTATAACAACACATGAGGATAAACAAATAAGGTTACTCCAAAATAGTTTGCAAAGAAAACTAGACATCTAATGAGCTGTTAAGATTACTCCTGGCATCTAGATTTTTCTATATTGTCTCAACTTCCTTTATCTACTCACTCTACTTTTTCTCCTGCCTGTCCTTTTTTGTCCATTTCTAGCTTTCTTTCCAGTCTCAGAGTTTGCTCTTCAAAGTGATTGATCTTTTCTGCTTACACCATAGATTGAAGAAACTTTTTTCTTGTGTTTTCTCATCATCTATTGCAGTTTTGAGCTGTGACTGGGATGCAGCTGACCAAAAAGGCACATGTTATCCTGAGACTTAGTAGGTAACATCTTTGCTTTTGATACATTGCAGCTCCAGGGATCAAGTGTTGTGTTCTTGGCTTTGTGTATCCTGGACTTCCAAATCAGTTTGAAACTAAGTTAATGGACATCACTGTAGTAATCAGAAGGTCCATCCAAATGCCTTTTTATTTAACTTTATGGTAATTCCTTCAAGCAAAGGATGGCTGCATTGTATTTGCATAGCTTCTTTGCTTAAGCATTGCTGCTGCCAAGTCATTAACTTTATTTTTATTTCTTTTAATTTATCAGGTAGAATTGTTCTCAATGCAGTTTAATTGAAAGCAGACCCACATGCACATATACAAACCATTTGAGCAGGAATCTTAGAGAGATGCTTTAATAGTAATTGGAAAGGTAACCTCCTGTATGGTACACGCAGCCTTCACATGGCGTTGCTGCTGGGAATGTAATGGTATTAGAAGGTTTAGTTAGGGCAGAGAAGAACTCTCATGTTTTAAATATTCAAATTCAAGTGCTGGAGGCTTTGGCAAGATTTCAGTAACCAGAATGAAGGAAGGGAATGTCACTCTTCTTCTTCCTTGGTCATCCATACATAGTACAATTCCTCTTTTGATCAGGGTTTTAGAAACAGAACAGCTCAGCGTCACATTAACTAAACTGTGGTCTGTACGTTATAAGGTTCTGCTCAGTTCTGGTCATTGGCAAAGAAAGGATCTGAATATTGAAAACACTGCTTAACTAATACTGCTGAAAATAAACATGACCCAGAGACAGAAGAAAATGGATCAGTGCATAAGTGCCCAGAAATCTGGCACTGAAAATTTCAGAAATACTTGTGAAAGTGTTACCAGAGTACTTTCTTGAAATATTCCTGTAACACCATAGGAAGTCCTCTGGATTTCATGTCTTTTACTGTGTGTTTCTGTGAGGGCTTCACTTAGAGAACTCTCTTTATTCTTTGATACTGCCATGAAAATTACATGAGAATTTGCTTTGCTGTTTAAATGTTTATTCAGCTCATCACCTGAATCTGTTGCCATATGCCTGTGACAGTAACATGTGTTGTTGAAACGAAATGCGAGATGCATCTTTTCACTAAGATATTTCCATCACTTCATGTTATAATAGCTGGTGAAGCTTGAATTGGAAAAGTTAATACTAGAGAGAACTAATATTTACAGCATCAGTTGGAATGATGTAATTAGTTTAGCTGCGCAGATTATACTGTGATGAGCATGATATGAATGTGTAGATACAGATTTCCATTTGCAGCTCTCTGAAATGAAAGCTACAAACTCCCGAGCTCTCTATGGGAGTAAAGATTAGCTTCAAAGCATATGACATGAAATTGGCTTCTCTTGCTTTCTCCTCTAAGGAATAAACATTTCACACTTTAGAAATAACAAGGTGTGGTCAAATAGCATTTTAAAGAGTCCCTGTAGCTAATACATTTTTAATACTAAAATTGTAGACTTTAAAACTGTCAGGTCTTTGTGAAAGATTAAGTAGTTGAGCTGTTCCTCTCTAGGCAACTTGTATTTAAGATATATTCTCTCAATATATGAGTATAGGGTATGTAACAGGTTCTGCAGAAGAATGGCAGAGGTGACCTTAATCCTTGTGTAGTTTAGGTGGCGGAAATCAGCCATGAGAACAGATTAACTCATGGAAATAAATAACCTCGGTGTATATATACAGTTGTCAAGTTTTTTTTCTTCAACAGAAAGGGGATAGAGGTATGGAAAACAAGTCAGAAATTTGTTGTGTAAGTTTTGTATGGGGCTTCAGAATGGCTAGAAGTTTTTCTGCTCTTTCTTGGTATTCCTTTAACTTATTTGCTCTTGTTTTCTTAATTTCAATTACTGTGTTGTAGTTAGTTTTTCTTAATATTAATTATATAATGAATTTCAGTAGGCTGTTAGGCTAAGGATCGCTACAGGAGATTTTTGTCCGATGTCTTGTCTGAAGTCTTGAGGGAGCGAGGAATGTGCAGGTGTACTAAGACGCTCAAAATGAAACCACAGAAAAGACAGAAGCTTGAAAGTATGTATTTTCACTAAAGGATTGGAATAAATGCTCACTACAACTAAAATAAATGTCCTGCTTGGCCTTGAGTCAGAACAGAGCAATACCAGTTTGTTTTGTCTAACTGCAAATCTTTTTAAAATAAAGTAAAATCCAACAGTAAATCCCACTGTGAACTATTTTGTGTTTGGTTTTAGGAGAGAGTTGGAGTCAAGTGGTGATTGAACAAGAATGTTTTGTACAACATGTGTTTCTATTTGAAATGTTCCTTTTCTGATGTTGACATGATACTCTTGTTCGGGGAAAAGTAGTAGTGTGTACAAAGTGTATTAAGGTGGCAAGGACCCTCATATTAATGCTTCTTTCCATTCTTGTCAAGGACTGCTCTATTGTTTGGGCTGTGGAGGAGGTTATTAGATATCTTCACTCCTGGGTAGATCTTTAATCTCTTATGGGTGCAGGTGGTGAAAGTTCTCCAACATAGGGCAAGGCCCCACCTTGTTCTGAGCCCTCTGGTGAGTCTGAGATTTATGTAAGGTTGAAGTTCAACATAATTTATTCTGGTGTGTTAATATTTTTCAGGCATGTATTTCCCTAAACAGTAGGAAAATGGTCTGAAATTCCTGGGTTGGTAGAAATGTCAGTATCTACTTTTCTTTCTTGCAGAAATCACTAACAGATTAATCAAAAATTCTAAAACACAATTGTGGTCAAACACTTTTTTGTAGTACAAAATCTTTCTTTCGGGTCTTTTCTTTTACTTGTCTTTGCTTTGTTTTCATCTTCACTTTTCCTGCCTACTCATCTTTTCTGTGGAGGTTGTTGAACTTTCATTTTTAAATCTCCTTTCCGGATGTGTGATCTGTGCAGGTAGCACATCCCTGGTTGTCAGAGCTGAGATCACAGACTTTGGCTGCAGTTCTGGAGAGGTACTTGGAGATTTTTAAGTCTTTATGGTGGGGGGGAATTTTTTCACAACATTTACTGTTGGGAAGAGAGAGGATGGGGTTAATGAGAGAAAGGAGAACATATTTAGGGAAGGCGATTGTGGCTTCAGTAGCCTCTACCCTCTGTAAAACATGTATGTGCTGAAATGATTTGGGGGATTACTAGAAACACTAAGGTGCTTTTTCTTACTTTTTAAAGGGATGTTTTTGGCAGGAAATTAAGTATTTTTGAAAAATGACAGTAATTGTCTAGTAAAAACACACAAGTAAGAAAGTGAAGGTAAGGGTTCTATTCATTTGAATTGTGGGGTTTTGTGGTGTTTGGTTGGGGTTTTTTTGTGGATTTTTTGTGGGTTTTTTTTTCATTTTCAGGAGGATGGGGATTTAGGGGTTTTTTGTTTGCTTTGTCTATTTAAATAATGGTGGTTCTAATTCTTGTCTGAGGGTTCCGTGTGTTCAGTATTGGCAAGATGCTTTGAAGGTGCATATATGGGGAGAGAGATCTCAAAGTTTTTACGTCAGATTCAAATGGAGTAGGGGAGAAAGAAAAGTTAATGCTCAGGCATAGTTTTGTGGTTATAGTGTGACTCACAAGAAAGACTTAGTCCATCTGACACATACATTACAAACAGTTGTAAAAACATGCCATTAGATATCCAGAATGAGGAGTGGGCTGAGTTAATGTTATTCTGAATCCATAATGTTCATGTTTTCTGGCACAATGAGTGTAATGCTGTAAATCAAACATTGTATTACTGCTTTTTCTTTTGCATTACTTTGTTGTCCCTAATGGACAGTCACTTCTGATCAGCTCAGAAATGAACTTTAATCCTGCCTTTCATTTTTTCCATGTCATCTAGTGATGCTGGCACCAGGGCTTTTATTTGAGTCAGAATTTAGATACTCTTAAACAGAAAAGTTGTTGATGTGATTTAAAATTTTATAGTTATGGGAAATGCTTGAAAGTACATGCTGATTTTCTTGCTGTTTTCCTACATATGAAGAATCAAAAATTCAGGTTAGATTTATGTTTAAATGTGATTATATTTTAAGTTTTCATTAATGTCTCCCTCAATTTCAGTTGTGTGGTGATAATTTCCTCCAATGTGTTTGCATAAATTAAGTTCTAAACCTATTGTAGTCATACCTATATCTGAGCATGGTGTAGAAATGGATCTTGTATCTTCCTAATGTTTTGTAGACCATTAACATTAACTGTATCTCTTTGTTCAGAATTTGGATTCCTGTGTTTCAGATTTTTGAAAGTAGTGGATTTCTTAGGTTCAGTCTTGGATCTGAAGGAGACATTATAAACATTAATAGTTTTAAAAGAAACTTTTTAGAAACTACAGTATCTGTGGTCTGTGCTGTATCTAAGAGGGGGTTTTTTTTGAACTTTCATTTCAGAAGAGTTGTTTTTGTCTGGAAAGCTATGAAGTGAGACTTTTATTTGTGGTAAAGATTGAGCTTTAGGATTTGTTTCAGATTCTGTCTAATCTGAGCCTTAACAAAGTTAAGATTTCATTCCATGTTTAAATCCCCTTGCCAACAAAATTTGTTCCATCTATTGTTTTTTACCTGTGTTTGTAAGTCAGCTACTAAGACTCCAGTAGATTGATATAGAAACTAAGAACAGCATATGAAAAAAACAATCTTCTTCATATGTAGAAATTGCAACAAGGGGGATTGGGTTTGAAAGTCTGTATCTCTTAACAGTTATAGTAACAGGAAGGGTTCAGAGTGTGCAGAGATGTCACAGTAAGTCTTGAGTCTTGAAAGTTGAATGTATTGGGGTTTTCTGTTTGTTTTTGGTGGGGGCTGGTTGTGAAAGTGTGGTTGTTAGATTTTTCTAGTACAGATACTGAAAGTTTCATTCACAAAGGAAATCAAATTCCCAAAGATGCTGATTATCCCAGTTACCACTCAAATAGTTTGCAACCGCAAGAGCTCAGTATTAATATAAAGCAGACTTCTGTGATTTAATGGTGGATTTAGTTGTTTAATTGTAAAAAAGGTCAATGAAGTATCATAAATGTGTTTTATTTTGGGATAAGACTTACCCCCTGCTACATTTGAAGAGCATATTAAATGCATTTCTCATATGCAGTTTTTCATGTGACAGTTCTACCTAGATTGAGTTTGTAGTTCTCTCATAATGATCAGAATTCTGCAATAATGAAAAATAAATCAGAGTTGGAACAGGCAAATATGTGTGCTTTTGAATCTGCAGGGTTATTTTTTGTCTTTTTTTATTTGTTAATAAATAAAACAAGCTTTAGTTTCTCTGAAGCAGAAGTCTCTCTGCAAATGGGAGAAGCTGAAAGCAGCACAGGCAGGTGTTGAGCAAATGTCTCCAATGAGGTCTTACAAGGGTTGTGTTATAGATTTTTCATTCTTTTTATTAGTCTGCTCAGAAACTCACTTCTCATGTTTGTACTTAATTGCTGGGTGATTCTGTGGCATAAACATCCAGATGTCTGTTTGTTGTCTGAATCTGATTCCAGCCAGTCTCTCAAGCAAGACTTGGTACCCCTTGTACATCCAAGGTTCACTCAGGTGCCTTCTTTTCAGAGCTGGAATGTTGTTGCTTCAAGGTTATTTTAACTGACAAGTTTACAAGACCATACACTTGAAATATTTAGTTGTACCTTTTGAACCACACTTACAAAAATGTAGATGATTTAAATGTTCCAAAAACATGAACGCTTTCAATCTGGTCAATTATTTTTAATATTAAAAGTCAGCAGATGGAGCCAAAGGCTTGTAGAAAAATGACTTGGTCTGAATGTATATTAAACCACAAAGCCCACTAAGTTTGACTAATAGTGTTTCTACTTAAATTTATAACAGCAAAGCTATTTATTTGCTGCTGAACCTCACATTAGTATCCTTTTTTCACTCCCTTGCGTCTGTGCAGAGTGAGAGCTCATCCCTACATGTACCAAGGGCCTACCAAGACTAAAAAGAGTGAAGTTTGAGCTGGAACCTGATTTTCTTTGTAAATTTTACATCTGTGCAATGTTTTCTATGCCAGCATTCACTACTTTATCTGAAAAAATGGTGTTGTATTGTGTCAATATTTTTCCTTCTCCTGTGAACATGATAATTGGAATCCACTATTGAGGGTTAGACTGGAATTCATTGCAACCTTGTTTCTATTGTTGCCTGGTTGGTAAGGTACTGGGTTTTTATGTTTTTCTTCTGAAACAACTGAAATAGGGCTTTGCCTTAGATAACTTGTCAGACTTGGTATACTAATAGGCTAACACTATGCTTTTTGTTGAATATTAGCATCGTTTGGGATTTTAGATAATATTTTCATAAAAAGAAAGGGATGGGATGTTTTCTAAACAATGTGTGCAGTTCATCCCATTTTTATAAAATAAAAAAAAACCCAAAGGCAATGTGGTATCTACCTTTTGTAGGAAAAGGGTGAAAAAACTATCATAGTTTTAAAATATGATATCCAGAGGGATGCAAAAAATTGTGATGGCTGAACAGAGAGTATTTCAGTGGTACAGTGATGTTTTTCCTTTTAAGAACAACAGAAAAATGAAATTGTTAAGTGACTAATTGCAGCTGTTTTATTGAATTTCAAGTAAAAAATTTTCTCCTCTAATTCTAATTTGCTGAAGGGATATGAAATGTACCTATGGTACACATGGAATCTAGGGCCAGTGGGATATAAATGTATGCTTAAATATTGCATGTATATTTTTTCTCATTTTTGTTTTACTGATTCTTGAAGCTCGGTCTCTTCAGTTTGAAGCTAAGATCTCGTAGAGAGAATTGAGAAACTTGGCTTACTGTCCAAGTTAAAAGCGTTTTTTGTTTTTATGTTTATCTTTGGCCTCATCTCTGTTTAAATTATTGTTCCTGCACTCCTGCTGTTGAAAGCAGTGATAAAACTTCCACCAGTTGTACCAACTTGCTGACTGAATTTCCTCTAATGAACATTGGCTCTAGTAGCAAGAGCTTTTAACATTGACATTTTTCTTCCGAATGATATGGTCCATTTTTAGTTTCAGATTCACTCTGGACTTAGTCATTTGCTTTTCTAGTAGACATTTTACTTCCAAAATGTGCTCAGTCACTTCCAATGAAATTGTATTTTCTTTTCAAGCTCCTTGCATTGTGCTAGGAAAGTCATACAGGACTAGGACAGTGCATCCCAAATTATATCTTTATGCAGTCTCCAAGTAACTGAACATTGCAGTCACACTGTAATGTGAGTATCTTCATGTTTATATTTGCTGTAGATGAACATTAAAGCAACTATTAACACAAAGAAAATAAACTGATAACATAGGAAGGCACAGTGCTTTTTGCTATATTGGAGCTATGAGAGTTAGTGACTACGATGAAAAAAATCTGCAGATAAGGAAGTCTGATCATGACAAAGTACCTCTAAAAGATCTGATCAAACTTTTAAAAATACATTGCCCNTAATGAAAAAAAAATTGCATTGCTGGATAGGCTAGATAAACTTCTTAGGACTGGATTAAGTCATCTCATAGAATTTTTTGTGGTCTGCACACTTTGGATTACATGTAATTTCAAGTTTAAATTAAGAAGAAGAGGTTCTACCTTTCAGGATTTGGGAAGGAGTGATAGTTGCAGTTTTCCAGTCTTGAGTGCAGGCAAAGCAGTCATATGTGAAATCTTCTATGAGTCCTATTATGATCATTTTGAAGCCTAATTGTGGTACTTTGAAATGTCATTGGCCATTTTAGTGAAGGTTGTCTCAGCAGGTGTGATTGGGTAGCTACAATCCTGAGACCCAAAGGACAGGAAATTATGGATTCTGTGAGGAAAGAAATTGAGCAGAAGAGACATACATAGGAAAAAAGAAAAAGGAAATGAAAAGCTGGGTTTTTTGTGTGCTGCAATACCACATAAAGAATTACTCTTTACTCTATGAAGCATCTTTATGTGCCAACAGGTAACATGTTCTTCCATTGGTTTCAAGTTACCTGTTACTTTTACGAAGCTTCTCTCCTTGGTGATTTCCTGTCAGGTGTTCTTGCTGATGGCTCTGAAGCTGTCTCCTCTGTTAAACATGCATGTTGCAGCCCCAATGAGCCTATTTTTAAAGTTTCTTCATGGACCACATCTAGCTTCCTTTTAGAAGACCCATAATGGATTAAAATTATTTATAAATTGACAGCTGTTTACCATATCTTTCTCCTGATTGATGACTGTTTCCTTATCACTGATATATAAATGCCCAGAACTGATGTTTCTCAGAAAATATTCTGATAGTGTGTTCTAAAACTAATCAATAAATGAAGCCACCAATAAAAGCAATCATTTTGTTCATAGTTTATTGTGAATATTTTGGTAAACATTGTAACAGCCAAGACAATCCTGTCGAGCATTGACTGTACCTCAGTGGTATTTGCACATCTCTGAATGATGGGCATGTTCCCTTCCCTGAGTTGCAGTGGATTTCTCCTGTTTGTTACAGGTGTCTGTGATACTTGATATTGGAAAATGAGGCTGCTTGTTTTAAATAAGAAATGGATTCACATAGGTACTGAGAAATATTTAAATATGCTGATGGTAGTTGTAATTTCTTTGGATCTTGAGGAAGGTTTTAAAAATCATGTCAATAAGACTGCCAGTAAGAAGTGTCTGTGTGCAAAATGTAGAAATATTTATTCACCTAATGACAGCTGAAAGGTTTAGGCAAATAGAAAGATAATAGAAGATTAGAAGTGTTTAGAAGATAATAGTTTGTACTTCTGTCATTTGAATACAGCTCCTGTCTGTCACTGCTAGAATATACTAGGTGTGCTTGCAGCATGTATCAGGAATTACTTCTTTTATAGTCAAACCTAGGATTTTTCAAATCGGACAGCTCTTCCATAGCAAGTGAATGAATCCTTGAGAGGCAGAGAAGTCACAGCTCTTCGTTTATTGTAAATACTTGTTGCATAAGAGGTGAGGGTCATTTTCATGAGTTAATCAAAAAGACATATGCAAACAAGCAAGAAGGATTTTTCTTTGGTCAATCACTACAGTTACAGAGTCTGACATTGTTACTGAACCTTTGTGATCTTATAGGGTGCTGTAAACGTTTGTGCACCAGAACCCTCTTAGTAAAAATATGAGGCAGTGGATACACAAATGCATAGCAGCTGTCACAGCTGGGCTGTGGTGAAGTATGGTCAAGACCCTTTGAACTTTTTATTTCACACTAATCTCATTTAGTGTGATCAATATATGGACCTCCAGCTCCCAGGTCTGTTAATTGAGTGTCAAGTGTTGGATTGGCCTGTGTCAGGCTGTACAATACAAACACAGAAGAGACTATCAGTAGGGAAGTCAAGTGTTTATTATCTGAATGTATAAGAGTAAAAAATTGCCTTCCTAGCCTGAGATCTCCTTAGGGATCTTAAGAGTCTTTTGTTTCTCTCAGTAAGGTAACTGTATAGCTAAATATGCATTTTACAAAAATAGTAGTACAGCTGGGGGCTGCAGAATAACGTAAAAGATCTACTTCTGCTAATAATTTTATGCTGGAATACCTCTTTGTCTACCTTCTGCCTTTTCCCCTGATAATAAATATACTTAATTGCGCTCGTAGCTGTTTGTGTTGGGTTGCTTTAAGATGGGAGTCCTTTCTCATTTTCCGTGTGCGTATCTATAATGAAGTTTCTAAGACTTACCAGTATTTCTTTTAACTTGTACTTTGTAGCATTGAGGTAATAGGTGGGATAACTTGGATCTTCATTTCCCCATCTCAGAGAATCTTGAGAGGTTTTTTAACTCCTCCACCTTTAGTTCTCTATCATCCAGGGAAGGGTAAATATGTAGAATAATATTTCAGCTTTCATACATTTTTGGGTTCTTTTATTTCAGTCTTTCAGTGACAGAAAGGACTGGGGAGTTTTGAGTAGTTTGTTTCATCTCCTTTGAAGAAAACCTTAAATTTATAATCCCAGATCAGACCTTTCCTATAACTCACACAACTCATCTGTTAACTGTTTTAATATATGGCACCACTATTTCATTAAATAACATCCAGGAATAATTAGTTCAGCAATGATGCCTTGGAACAAAAGCCCTTGATTTTGTTTAACTTTATAAGTTGGTCTCTTTTGATCTGCAAGAACACATCTGGGGCCTTGAAGAAAGCAGAAAGAAAAATATTAAATGTTTAGTAAGGCTGTTGGTGAAGGTTTCAAAGCACAGTAACCCTTTGGTACCATGACGTAGCTCAGAAGCAAAGAAGTGTGAATTTTTTGTTTCATAAGCTATCACATGGCACCTCTATATAGTAAATGCAGCTTTTGTTACCTGATGATGACTACATTTTGCCTTTATTTCCAGTTTCAGCAGAGGGAATATCTTCATTCTTTTCCCAATTTTTTTCATTCAGAAAAAAATTTACCTTTTACCTCCATTTTCCCTTGGCTGTATTTGAATGAAGAAATCAGAATCATTACTGTAAACCTGACTTTTTTTATCAGGTATCTTTGCATTAGAATTTATTTTTGCTGCACGAAACTTTTCACTGTACTGCTTTGTTAATTTAACAGTTTACTATAATTTCCTAAGGTGATAGGAATAAATCCACTTGTTCGTTGCTCTAGACTTAGCTGCTTAGATTTTGCAAATATCCTAAGGACTTGCAAAAGTGCAGAGGATATAAATTTACTTGTCTAATCTTAATCACTGTTACTGACTTGTAACAGAAAATTGCTTACCAGTTGAACTCTTTAAAATTTGCCACTAAAAAAATCCTACCTCGAGGGAAAACTATAAAGATTTTGTACGCCAATTGTTTTTTATTTTGTAAACTAAAAAGTATTGCAAAAAATACTCATCTGATCATAATGAATTCCTTTTTCTTTTCTTCTCCAAGCAGAGGTTTTTGCCTTTGTTTTGGATGTAGTTAGTAGAAGGGATTCACCAGGAGTAGCACCATATCCTTTGATTTGTACTCTTGTGCGTGTTGTGTTTGCTGTGTTGCACTGAAGTGCTGCTGTATTTATATTCCAAGTGTTTCCTAGAAAATGTAGAAATCATCACAATTGATGTTAACGTTTGCCGCAGCTAAATGAAGCCGATCAGATCTCTCAATAATTATTCATCACCTTTGTTTCATTTTGTATAAATCATGTCTTCTATTAACAAGCTTATTTTAGAGAAAGGACAGGAGAACTTTGTTCGTGAGAAAAAAATGAGCAGAAGAACTTTTTTCCTATTTCTCGCCTTGGCTATTCAAAATAGAAGGAAAAGAGTTGAAAATATTATTTTTCATTACAGGTTTTTATTTTTAAATGCAGCTGACTGTTTGTTTTCCTTAGTGAGCCTTTAACTCTAAGGTTGTGACCCAATAATGACCTCCTTTTCCACTCCGAATTGCTTTTGAACTACTCCAATAAGTAAAAAAAAATAACCCAACAGAAGGGTAACCAGATCACTGCTACCACAGCAAGGAAACAGGCAGGCTTTGGGATGCTCTTCTTTAATCTCTCTATGCACAGAGCCTTCATTTTAATTTGCAAAATTGAACCCAGATTGAGAGCAGTAAAGCCTGAATACAGTAAATATTCATGCCTCAGTGATCTAGAGTGGCTCCATTACATTTCGGAGATTGGGAGAATTACCTTTTGGATTATGTATATTCATGGGCTGATTTTTATTTGAGATATAATATTACTCACATTGGGCTACATGTCACATATTCTGTCAAAACCAGCCTTCTCACAAAGCTCCAAATGTTCCTTACACATAAAAGTTTTACTTCTTTTCCCTTTAGTTTCCTCCCTTTTATGCTTTTCAAAGACTAGTAGTAAACAAATTTCTTTTAAAGAAGGAAAAAGAAAAGCCAGTAGAAATTGTATAAAACCTTCAACCCTATGTTTACCGTGATATATTTTTTTGGATGTGACTTTGAAGTCTTCAGATAAAAGTATTATTATTGTTCTAAACCTAAATCTATTTGGAAAAAATAATTTAGTTCGTTCTGTTGCAAGAAGAAAATTCCAGACAGCCTTTCTTTAACCTGTAATTTTGCATTGGTATTGACTTCTTTTTTTTTTCTTTGAAAAATGTTTTATTGACATTTTTTTGATAAGTTGCAGAAATTTTAATTGGAATGTAAATGTTAAGCTGCTTCTGTGTCATAGTTTTACTATGGGTCTGACATTCTCTGCTTATATGCTTGCTACCTTGAATCACTGGCATTATACTATGCTTTTAAAATGCATACTTTGTCATCTGTAGTGATAGGTGGCACAAGTCATACCATGTAATTTAGGACACTTGTTATCTTAATATTCCTCTCTTGTTACAAAAAAAACCCAAAACCCTTAGATAGTTTAGTCATTTTGAGATGAAAGGATTATAGTAGATGTCTGCCTTCTGCATCCTTCCACACTTCCAGGGAGTGTAGGGATCTGTTCTAGACATTGGATGTGTATGGCTGTTGGGCTTTTTTGGCCAGAGGAGTAAAATGGGAGGTGGTTCTCTCCTGTGTGAAAAAAATTCCTCTCCTGGTGTGAAAAAAATTCCTCTCCTGTGTGAAAAAAATTCCTCTCCTGTGTGAAAAAAATTCCTCTCCTGTGTGAAAAAGAGGCAAAGCAGAGAGAAAATAAAACTGCAGTGGGACATGGCAGAGGTGAGGGGTAGGAGCCAGTGAGTATATTAAGAACTTGTGTTACTGGGTAATGCCACAAGATGCTTGAGCAGCCTGATTGTTTCCTGGGGCAGAGCACAGAGACAGGAGGACTCATGACTTTAGTGATGTTTGGGCAACATCTCTCACAACATTCTTGTGTGGCAGCTGCGGAGGGATGAGATGGATTTGGGGGGATTGGTAGGAGTTAAAAGTTGCCTGAAATGGTTAAGTCTATTAGAAGCTTTGCTGTGGATGAGGAAAATTGCTATGAAATTATAATAATTCTGAAAAATTAACCTTTTCCTCTTAAGAAGAGGACATTGTTTGTTTCTTTTTTCCTTAAGAATTTGGATTGTGACATATGATGCAGTTGAGTTTATCTGCAATGAGGCGTAAAGCCGTGTTATATCACAAGGGTGACAAGATTACTGGAGTTTACCAAAGAAATACTACAGTACGGTAACCTACATGTAATACAGTGGGAATTTGATGGTTTACAGGAAATAATGAATTCTGGGCCGTTCAGTCATGAGAAGAAAATAAATAGAGGGCAGGGGTTTTTATTCAGTGAGATTTGTCCAGCCTGTACATGGGATAGATTAGGTTCTGTTGAAAATAATTGGGGCTTATATATTTAAAGGCTAGAGGAGACTGCTTAAGCACAGAAGGTCACTTAAGTTTACCTGGAAAATCTTAGTCTTTTGATTTGTGACTGTCTGCATGAATACAGCATACATGTAATATAAATTAAAATTACAATATTGAAGCAGAGTAGCATGAGAGTAAGGTCATTGACCTGCTTCTTTACTTACTGCGTGCATCCTCATATTTTAGATGCTGGGAAAGGAAATAACCCAAATGGATTTTAGTATCCCCTTTTATATTGCTTTATTCCAGTGTTGCAGTGCAGGCTCTTCAGGCTCTGGTGTTATTTTGTCCAGAAGGAGGAATATATTGAATAAAATCTGATAGCATGTGTGTGATGTTACGTAAGCACCACAGTGGTCATATGGTGAATGCCCTTATAAAACTCACTTAAAAAAAATTAAGTTAAAAGAATCATTCAGTGTGAAATAATTTTTCCTCCAGATGCTATATTCCTTTCCCACATGGAGGTCAGGCCATGCAGAAATAATAGATTCTAGAAATATTCAAGGTCTTTTAGCAAATTGCTACTAAACCACATGATCTTGCTCGAACCCACAAACTTGGAATTATTTCTGAATCTTTGAGGTTTCTAATTTTGTAGCTGGTCCTAGGTGCTCTTGTGATGTTGACTCAGAAGAGAAAGCTCTCTACAACCTGAGCAATGGGCAGAGTTTACTGTTCAGTGATGTGTTATTGACAACTCTTGTATTATTGACACCTCTGGTTTTATCTCCATTTTATGCTGTTTTGAAATCCTGGTTAAAATTCTGGAATTGGTTTGTTATTATATGAACCACAAAGGTATCTCAGAAAATCTAGAAAATACTTGGTACATTATTTTGTAAAATGAAAGATTTTAATTTTTTTTTTCTTAATTTTGATGGAGGATGTGACTTTTTAATTCTGATGGCTCATTGTTGCTCCCTTGTGCCTTCACAGACCATATGTCCTTTTAATGCTTCTAAACAGGAGTGGTTTGCCAGCTTCACTAAATACATGGCTGCTTGCTCATCTATGGGATTTGGCTTTGTCATCCCTCATAAAGCAAAGAATTCAAGGTTCTTCATGTTTAGAAGAGAATTTATTAAGATCTGCTTACATGTAGGGAGCAGTTTTATGTCTGAATTGGAGCTTTGCTTTTTTATGTTGAAGTGCTTAAACACAGGCTGACTGAAAACTGAAAATTTTCAGCCTTTGCAGTAGCCTTTCAGACAAGAGGTCAATGTAGTTTGATATCTTCTGACCACCAAGAGGGGATACTGGAAGAGAGAAGATGAGATACCTTATTCTTTGTTTGACTTTATAGTAGATCAGTAGGGAGGAAGGAAGTTCTTGCTTTCAAAAGCAGCAGGTATGGGATGCATTTTAGTCATGCAGTTGGGAGTTGGCTGCTTCCCTTCTGCTTGCAAGGATGCACTTCTGGATGGTACTAAGGTGGTGTTTCATGTATTTGGCCCTTTGCTACTGGGTATGGCCAATTTATACTTCTTGAGAGTTTTTTCTTGCTAGGGTATTGATTCAGGCAGGCCTGCACTTGGTGTATTTTTAAACCTCAGGGCTGAAATGATGCTTTCATAATTTCAGTTCCTTTTTTGATGTAAATTTAAAGATGCAGCTCTTAGCCACTGGGCTCTAAAGTGTGATTTTGATTTTTAAACTTGTCAGAGTCCTTACTATTTGAAGTGGAGTATTTTTCTATAATACATATGGAATACTTTTATAAATACTGCACTCATAATCAGTACTTTATCATATTATTGAGACTAATTATTTTAACTTAGCAGTTTCTCATCAGCATTACAGGGAGGCATGGTTACTGTATCTTATATCAGAAAGATGCACTCTCAGCATTGAGAGGCAGTAGGATGGCTAGGTTTTTGTCTAAAGAAGCTATGAGCAATGGCATATGGCTGATAATGTAATGCAAGTTGGATAAATAAAGGAAAAAAGGTCTGATGTATCAGTGCAAAAAGTAATTAGTGGACTTTTTCTGTATCCTGTTTTCTATCAGTCTGTAGTAAACTGCTTTGAAAATCTTAGTGAACTTTTCCTTTGGTATTAAAATAATGGGTTCTCTTATATTGGATACATTTGTCTATCTCAAGGGCTGAACTGTTTGTGTGCTTTTGATTCTGTTTTGTGTTTATTTAGTCTGCATTTGAATGCAAACTTTGTTCTCACCCTTTTTATGGCTTTTTGCATAATGCTTTAGAAACATTGATGTGATGATACAAACTAAAATTTAAAACAGGAAGCAATCTCTGCAAATTATGTAAGATTTCAACATGTGGGTCTTGATTTATATGCTGGCATATAATCAGTTCCTTGTGCCACAAGAAAACGTGTGCGAATTTCTTAGCAAAATTTGTGGCAAGTTTTGTAATGGTATCCAAGTTGTCCATGTTTACCTACATGGTTCATGTGCAGAAAAGCCTGTCACTTTAAAGTTGCACTCTGTATTGTTCACTTTCTATTGTCTGAAGACCTAATTTTCTCACTTTGAGTGGATTGCTAAAATGGGCCTTGCGTAATTTTCATGGACAATAGAAGATAGAAGTTGTTTTCCAAACAGCATTTTGAGAACTAAAATGGGGTGCTTGAAATAAATGCAAAGAAATGCCAAAGATATTTGTCATAGCTGGTCTCAGTTACTAATTCCTCTTGTTCAGGACAATGCTCTGAAGTATTTTACTTCATTCTGTTGGTAGAGGTGTGGACTGAGTGATCCAGCCCCAACTCCCTACTTGAAAAATCCACTGCTGTAAAGCTAAAGAAAATATGTGAAAGCTTAGAATTCTGTTATAGCTTTAGGGATCCCTTACATAGGGAAATTAGATATGCATAAGAGAAACAAATTTAATACTGGGGGTCAGTTGCACCCTTTTCAGTGCTTCTGGGTTTGTATTTTAAAGGCCAGACAAAATACAGATGAATTTTACTTATGTACTTGAATCTCTTGAAGAAAAACCCTACATTTGGAGTAGTTTAAACCATGTGCAAATGTCTCTGTCAGTGAGTATCAGAGTGAAATGGAATGAAATACTGTACTGATGTTCATGGTCTGCTCAGAAAACAGTAAATCAGTGATTTAAAGATACTTGGGCTCTAGCCACTTGATACAGTGGATGCAACTCTCTCATTCACTTCTCTGCTGTTTCCATGTCTGGCCTTTTGAAGGAGATGCAACTGCAATTCACTTTGGGTGATCTAATCCCTCAATCACACTCTGGCATTGTTCTGGTTAGATTCTAATTCCTACAAACATTATGTTCTTGGAACAGAGGTTATGGTCAGTTAAGATACTGTGTTTTGTGCTCCTTTGACAATTCTGGCACTGAGACCAGGAGAGGAAAAAAGGAATGGTCTTGAATGTGTTCTTTCTCTGATACGTTTATGGAAACTTCAGATACAATAATAGATATTAATTAGAGTCAGTATGGACTGATTAAATAATCTGCAGGGTACTGGATAGATCAGCATGAAGTGGTGATTCTCAGTAGGTTGAGTGATACAATATCATTTCCTGCTCTTCTCTGAGGACAAGCAGACCAGTCTGAAAGCCAGGCCCAGCTAAAAGGAAATCAGGTGGTTCTTAGAGCTCTGAGTGAGCACAACCATGATGTGCAGGGCTTCTGTCTTGGGTTGAAAAATGTAATCAAAAATGTGTATTCTGTTTTCATCTGTTGAAACCCTTTGGGAGATACTGTTCTTCTCTCCTGCTCCATCCATCCTACTCCTGCACCCATCCTCCTCCAAGGGACATCACCTGTGAGTGGGCCATTTAAGGCCTCTCACATGACTAACAACATTACTTCATCCCATTGTGAGATTCTCTACTCAGTGGGAGGAGCCAAAGCCTTTCCACCAGCATAAAACCTGCAATCCCAAACACTAATGCAGCTGGTTTTCCACTGAATCCTTGGAGGAAGACTGGACCCATCTCTCCAGTACTGGACCCTTTTCTTTTCTCTACAGAATCATCTCTGCTTCACAGAACAACATCTGTTACTCCAGGAGGACTTATTCGGACTACTCCCAACCCTGACAACAGTGTCAGGTCGTATCTCTGACTCTGTCAGGGTTTTCTAGGACTTTTGTTTGTTTGCTTGTTTGTTTTTTGTACTACTGCATTTGTAATTTTTTAATATATATTTCTAGTAAACAACTATTAATCCTATTCCAATATTTTTGCCTGAAAGCTCCTAATTGCAAAATTGTAATAATTTGAAGGGAGGGGGGTTTTACATTCTCCATTCCAAGGGAAACTCCAGTTTTCCCTGACAGATACCTACCTTTCCAAACCAAGACAGATTTCCTCCAGGGAGAGAGCTGGAGGCAGCACAGATAACCTACTTTGGTTGGTGGGGGGGAGTGAGGTGGGTGGATCTTTACATGACTTTGCAAATTTTTAATGTGTTTTCAACTAAGATAATGTTTTCTGAAAGAGAATTGATCAAGATCCAAACTGTTCTTGAAGTACAATTTGAAACTGTGAAAACCATGAGCAAATGTATTAGGAGGAGCCTCATGCCACACTGGAAAATACTTTTGTGTCCATATTCCACTACAACATTTATCTTACACTTAGACGTCCCAGCAGACTATTTTTTTGTCACAGGAAGTGATGCTTTACAGTTGTGTATTGCTTAATGTAATTGAACATTGAGGAATGTGGCAGAACACAGCTTATATTCTGATACAAGATAGCTCTGTATGCTATGGTTGGGAAGTGTAAATCACAATGAGAAAAGGTTAATCATGTGAAGTGAGTATTTCAAAAGTACTAGTCATTCTCCTTCTGATCACTGTTTATGGGCTGTATGTCAGATGCGCGTAATCATTTGAGTTAATTTAAGAGGAGAGTTTCATGGATGCCTAATCAAAAGCCAATATGTGTCTTGAGTATATGTATACAATTTTGTTTTCTAATCGCATTTTTTGTTCTTAAATGTTATCTAAATTCTGTTAAAGATATTTTAGATTAATATATGTAGACTGTTTCTGTAATACTTTCATTTATCTGTTTAGGTGGGTAATTTCTGAAATATAGTAATATAAACTGGAATACTAATAATAAAGTCTTTGTGACTTAATTTAAAATAGGAAACTAGACAGATCTCTTGTGCATCATCTGGTTCCAGTTTTGTTTTGAGGTGTGACAATGCTGGAAGATTCCTTAGTTCTTGCCCATTTATTGACCCCATCCAGGGTTGTAGAAGCAGAAAGATTTACTGCCAGTATTATCACATGTGAAATCACAGAAGTCTTTCAAAATAATTTGGGCTGGTACTTGCCATATGGCAATTTCATTCTTCTGGTGTTTGTACTGTCTTTGAATCATTTGTGTTTAGAAAACCTTGGGGTTTTTATGTTTTATTTCTCTTCTTGAAGTCATTAAACATTTTTTGTAGCACCATTGTTGCAACTGTAAGAATGGTTGAAACTGGAGAGGGAGGGGTAGTGGATGAAGGAACAGCTTGGGAAAGGTTTGATTCAAGCACCTCTGCTTCCAGCCTTTAAAAATACAATCTCAGAAGTCAATAGAAAACTGCAGGTAAATGCTAAATTGTTTCTCTCCAATTTGTCTATATGGTTAATATTGTTGAGAAGGCTTAGCTAAAAGGGTAATGATTGTGTGTTTGAGTGCAAAAATGCTTGAAACTGAAACTACCAGGTATGTACAATGGACTTTTAAGTCTGTTTTGACATTAGTTAATATCTTGACACACTACTTTGGTTCAGGCATTTTTAGTGAGGGTTTTCCTCTTACATGGAATACCTCTTGATCTCCTTTCTCATAATATTTTGTGGATTCTTCAAGAATCACAGCCAGAGGCTCAGGGAACCCAAACAATATTTGTGGTCACGAGGCTCATGAATATTGTTGTTTGTATAATTATGATTTCCAAAAGGAATACATGATTTTTGTCGTTTTCCAGAAGGCATGTAGCTGCTAGATTTTCTCTCTTTTTTTAAAAAACAGCTTCCTGTATATTTTCTGTGACCATTTTTTGCGGACTTACTTGGAGACCTCTTTATATTTCAGTTACTGAAGATTTTAGTTCAGCCAAAAGACTTTTCATCTGCTCTTCTGTTTTGCTCTAAGTTTCTGCAATATGTTCCCCTCTGAGTCAGGTGATGTTGGGGGTAGTCATAGACAGATTATCTGGAGCCAAGTGAGATGTTCTCCATACAGGGCAGCAGGCTTTGTGGAAAAGGAGAATATGAAAAACACTGTTTTGTTTCCACTTATACATTGCAGCTAAGATGCAGAAATAAAGCTGATATATTCAGTATTTTGAACTACTGAGTAAATGGCTCTGTGATTAAAATTATTAAGTTCCCTAGACGGTTCTGAATTGTCCAACCTAAATGCTGTGCTCTGAAGCTGTGTGGCATCTGAGGATGAAGCCAGGCTCTGCCGAGTCTAGTCCTTTGGTTTGGAATTCTCTTCATCAGTGCTTGCATATTTGTTTTGGTTTTTTTTTTCAAGAGTTAGAAGATAAATGGGTGGGCTGGTATTGTTTTTCCTCCCGGGGCTAGCTCAGGTCGGTCTCGGCTGCCTTGGTTATTCCTGGTTAGGAGGGCACCTACATACCCCCCTGCCCAAGCACCTCTGGCAGAGCTCCCAGGCACAGGCGACCCCTAGCAAGCTTAGTTATAGTGATATGCAGCTCTTAGCAGTGATCAGCTCTTCAGCAGTGATTCTCAGCTCATAAGCTTGCTAGGGTGCCTTGGCAGACGCAGGGAGAGAGAGAGAGAAGCGCTGTATGAAGTTCCACAGGAGAATCTTTATTGCATCCTCCGTGAAGGGTTCCAGGGACAGCTCTTCCACCGAGCTGGGGAAAATGTGGGGTTTTTATAGGGTACCGAGGTTTTGAGAAATGGTCCAATGGTGTGGGTCAGGGTTCAAAGTGACCTATTGTCTTACAGGGAGATAACAGAGGGTCCAAGCGCGGGAGAGGGGTTCTTTTGCCTAGTCACCATGACTAGGCATTTTTGCCCTTAGGCAACTGATCGCCAGAGAGGCCTACCAGGCCTCTCAGCTGCAACAGGCTGGGATTAGAAGATGGGCTACTAAGGGACACGCAGTGGTTGGAGATTGATTTAAGAATAGTTCCGACTGAGTAAGAAAGTAAAGAAAGGCTTGAATGCTGAGAGTTGCACAGCAGCATTTGGCATGAACATTTTTGATAGCTGTAAAATTGATGGTAAGTAAAAGGAGATGGAAGAAGAAATTATGCTGAGAGTTGAGATCTGTCCTAGCAACATTGTTGCTACATCACAGTATTATCTATTGTATATAGATAAAAGCATACTAAAAAAAATTATCTCTGGAATTCAGCATTCTCATCGAGAGTTCAGTTCTTGGATCTGAATGTTGAGATTTCAGCCCTTCAAAAATGCTGTGTACAACTTTTCTGTACTAAGGACTCTTGTCTGAGTACATACTACTTATTTTGGAGATTTTTTTTAATGCCAAAGATATAATTTCAGTATTAAAGGCTATCTAATGTAGTGACTTGAAGCAGAGTGGGTACCTATCCAAACATCCAGCATTAGTACAAATGCAACAAGTGGCACCATAAGCATATCACCAGAAAAAAACGTTTGGTTACATGCAACTTGAGAGGATGGGGATGCTATTAAGGGTGATGGTTTGCTGAACTGAAAAAGAAAAAAAGCAAAAAATGAATCCTTGTTATACTAAACCAGTTTAAGCTGAGACTAGACTGATCTCTAAAAGGTTATTTATTCTTCTTCTTTCCTTGAAATAAGTAGTACAATAGCAAGCTCATTAAGGCCAAAATTTGATAGCATCTGGGAAATTTCAATATAAGTTGATTGGCGTTTCACTTTTTGTACAATATTCCTGAGAGATGCAGCCCCACATTTTAGTGACATCAGTACTAGCTATGTATTTATGAACATTCAAATCTTCCTAAGAAAGCTTTGAGGATTTTTCTATTTTAGTGTATGGAATACTACAGACTAGGAAAGGGTAGGCTTTTGTATTACTGATTATTTTGTAGAGATGGTTCATGAGAAGTCATTGTGCTTGGTGCTGTGCAAATACAAGTTTTTTTTCTCTGAATATTTTACAGTTTATTCAACCATGTCAAAAAAATGTGTGAAAGGATTTTCGTGGAACAGGTAGGAAAGCATGCACATAGATGCATGAATTGTATTGTAATGTTATACTTTTGATGCTGCTTGAGGGAGTATATTTAAGCTATTCCACCGTATATCTGATTATTTGCAGACAGTATTGTGAGTACTGCAGCACAGATAATGTAAATATCAACATAATTGAGGTCATGATAATCTTCAGTCTCATGAACAGAAGAAGAATAAGCTAGGTGACTCAAATGTGTGGTGATTTTAAGTGATGGCGTTCTCAGACTGTTGGCTTTCTACTTCATGAGTTGTGGATTCTTCTTGAAGATCAGTTGTCTTACAAGACAGCAGGGTGTTGTGTGGCTGATAAATGACAATATAAGCTCATATCATGTGACATAAGCATATATGAGTGCTTATGATGCACTCATGTGCAATTAATTTTTTCATTGTTTTTGTCCCCCTTTCGTTCATAGGTGACAAAGAGGGTCAAGTCCATGCAGATGTTCCATACTCCTGTGACCTATGCAATGCAGGGTGACAGAGTAGGTGTCTGTGTGACCCAGTTTGATCCCAAAGTGCTGGAACGAGGCCTGATTTGCACCCCAGATTCACTTCAAACCATCCATGCTGCCATAATTTCCTTGAAGAAAATTCAGTATTTTCGAGGAGCCCTTCAGACTAAGGCCAAGTTCCACATCACAGTTGGTCATGAAACAGTTATGGGAAGAGTGATGTTTTTCAGTCCAGACCCTGCTAACTTCAATGAAGAAATTCAAGAAAATGTGTTTGATTTTGAAAAAGATTATCTTTATCAAGAGGAATATTTGTCCAAGGACTCTGTTTCTTCAGAGGAGAACAAAGAAAATGACGAGGCAGAAGTTCAGCTCCCAAAACAACAGTGGGCTTTGCTGGAGTTTGAAAAACCAGTCACTTGTCCTAAACTGTGCCTTGTGATCGGCTCTAAGCTGGATACAGATATTCATGCCAATATCTGCAGGCTGGCATTCCATGGGGTACTGCTCCAAGGCATGGAAGACAAGAACTACACAGAGACTTTCCTTCCAAAGCTGAAAGTGTACAAACGGAAGCACAAAGAAGGGCAAGTGGAAAGGGTAAGGTGTCTCTCTATGCTCTATATGGGAACTGGAAATATTTTTCCTGTACGTATGTTGGTGGGCTACAGAATTGTCACTGCTATGTTCCAGAGCCATTACATGGATTTTTCTAAGACCTGTATTACCCAGACCATCTGGTCTGCTTGCAAACAGAAATAATTTTTTTAAGTGACTGGTTTATTCAATGCAATCCCGTGTTGGCTAATTTGGTGTTGTTTTTTCACTGATCCACTTGGAGCCTGATCAGCGTGTTTCTCCCAGAGACTGGCTTTGTGCACCTTCCTAAGTGGCAAAAAGTCTAGCTTTCTATTGATGTATTTTACACAGTCTGCAGTACATTGAAAATGTAAAGACAACAAAGTTGTCAACAACTTTGTCAAGTGGACAACAAAGTTAGGATTCACTTAAATAACCCAAGTAATTATTTTTTGTATCTTTACATTTTAATAAATAAGAGCATTTATTTTAGTAAGCATAAAGAAATGTCCTACAGGATGCCTTACAAGTGACAGCATGTTGAAGCTGGAATCAGGTTCATGACATGGAAAACTTAAGCCATGCCCTAATGCATGTTGTTACTATGTCACACAGGTAATAATCATTACCATCATCATTTTCATCTGTTATAGTGCTTGTATTTGACCCATCTCAGTGTAGCAGAAAACAGAGATGCTTTCTGGAGCAGAAAACAGAGATGCTTTCTGGAGGAGTTAGCAGCCACAGTGAAAATTAAAGGGTGTTTGTACTCTGCCATCAGAGTTGGAGAGATGCGCTGTCTATAGTGGTTGGTGTTACATTGGTGCCATAGGTTTGGCCTTGGTGTTGGTTACCCTTCAGTCAATAGCGGAGAATCACTTGTTTATACATTGCATAGTGGAATTTTTCATGATTAATGGTTTAGGTGGAGATGTACCTAATTAATGTGTAAATATCTTAATTGTTTACCCCTTAGTGAACACAGTTGATGCAAACTTCATCATTTGTTTACTTGATGTATTGGTATGACAGGTGATCTATTAAATATTGGGCAAAAAACACTTAATTTTGATTTTCTCAACTCAAAAACGTCATTGTTTGAACAAAATGTTTAGCGTTCTTTTATTCAAAATTCCATAAAGCTGAGTTGAGGATTTCATGATATCTCTCTTTAATTTGCTACAGGAGACTAAAATCTTGGTATATGATACCCTGTTTACTACGTATAATGCAGACCCCTTGAATTTTGTTTGTTTCCTTTACTAATTTAATAGTAGGAAAATCCCTGCTAGGGCATGATTAGTGAAGTTCTTCAAAATGCCTCACTAAATTAATTGAACAATTCATAATCAGCTAATTCATATTTCTTCTTTTTTTTTTTCCTTAAGATTTCTGTTGAATTTTTAGCTCTTAAAAAAAGAAAATATGAGTTTCTCATTTGAATTTTCACTACTGATTTTGGAGGCCTTTTATTTCAAAGGAATGACAGACATATGGCATTGTTGTTGGTATTTTGAATGCCAATTTTGTCATTAGCAAGGGCGGTAGTTAGGAGGGTAATGTCTATAGCTTTCTGAATTTTTATCTTTGTTCATATGTGTTATCTGAAACTCCCAAAATCTGTAGTCACTCTTCACAATTTTGGTAGCAGGTGTAATGTCTCCTTTGTTGGATATGTCCAACTGCCTTTCTCTCTGGCTGATGGAGATATTGAGTTAGAACAAGAAGTCCAAAGTGTTCTGGGCTCTAAGCTTCAGAGGGGCTCTAGACCAACCATCTATGTCTGTCATTCTTCTAACACTCAGGAGGTTTCTGAACTCATGAAAAATTGCCGTTATCTTGGCTAAAGATTGACACATCTGTGCATGGGCCATGCTGCCAGGATCCAATGAGACCTGGCTTACAATAACAATGGCAACAAGTTTGTGGGAGCCGTGGAGACAGATGCTTTTCTTAACTGAGATGAACTGGTCTCACATTCTTTATTTGTTCCCAACACACGGCATTAATCTACAGCACTCAAAAACTTGCAGAGTACCAACCGTGTGAGTTGTCTGATGGGATTAACAGTTTGCTGTTAGCCCTATGAATACAAATTTAATTGTTTTTATTTTGTGTTATTTTCAAACTTTGCCAGTTTCTATATTCTGCTCTTGGTTTTACTGTGTAAATAATGGAATAAAGTTAATCAATGACACATACTTTATTTTCTGTCCCAAACCATAACCAGTGAACATGCTTTATTTAATATTTAACCAACAGAATTATTTATTAGGCTATGTTAGTGAACTGTTTTACCTTCAGGTGTCTTTTAAAATGTAGATCAGGGAGGCTTAATATTTTATCCTGCCTTTGTACTGGATTGTGCCCTATATATGTACCTTGATAACTGTGTCTATGGATACTAATTTGTCTTGTAAAGGGACAACTGCCATTGAGTAGTTTCTGCAGCTTTGTTTTACACAGATTCTGCCTCCTGTGGTAGTGCAGACATTGGAGCTGACATTTTCCCTGATGTATGCTGAAGGGATGATGGAGAAAATACTGTAGGAAAGGCTCATGGTGTAAAGTCCCAGGAGCACTCAGGGACTTGGAAGGGTTGACTGAAAGAGGATTGTGCCAGGTATAAAGTTCCCTGCTGGGGAAGTACTTACAAGGTAGCTGCTGGTTAAGTCTGTGCTTTGCAGAGCACAGCAGCAGGAACAATTGGGTGGTATAAAGACTTATTTTAGTACACAAAGTCACCAGCTAATAGAAAATTTGATTCAGCTGGTCCCACCCTGCTGCTGATGGATGGCTGGAGATTAGGATTGCTGAATTTAGGGTGTCTGTTCTCGGCACTGATACAGGAAAATTTCTTTCTGTGTTAAGCAAGGAAACTCCCCCCACCTCACCTTCCCTGGGGAGGCATAAAATAATAATAATAATAATTAAAAAATATATGTTACCTTCCCAAGAAGTGAACTTCTCCTTCAGAGAATACTGCTGGGGAAAATTAGCTTCATAGCTTCCTGAAGGGCCAGAAGAGAGGGAGGCAGGGGCATGTAACATCCGCCTTCCCAGGTTTGTGATAGAAACAAGCTTCCATAACTGGGATGCAGTGGAATTCAATAGTGCCATATGTAAAACATTGCTGCTAATATGATGTGGGGTCTCCTAAGCCCTCCTGCTTGCTGCTGGAATTAAAATAAATTCTCTGCAGTTTAACTACCAGTTTACCCAGGAGAAATCGGGCATTTAAGGTTTAGCTTTTTTTTCCTATTCGGATTACTTTCAGAGCACTGATGGAATAGTAAGAACTGTAAATTCATTAAGTTTCAGTATCAGAGTATTTTTCTCGTGTGCCCCTTGTGCATGGCACCCTTCTGGACTGTAAGTTAATTTTTTTTTAATAATACAAGAATATTTATTCTCCAACATTTTTGTCTCTCTGCAAGAAAGTGTGATATTTTTCCTGTTTCACATAGAAATCAAATCCATGGAAAATATGGCATTTATTACACAATAGTTGTAAAAAATCATACTTCACCTAGCAAACCCTCTGCAAGTAGTACATTTTACTGAAATTTTATGCCTAAGCTTCCTGGTTTTTCTCATCTGCTGAACTGATGGAAAATGTTCTACAAAAATTCAAGTACCCTGTCATGGCATTTTTTCTGCTCACTTTTCCCTTTTGGTGTCTCACTTTTCTAATGCCAATTTTGAGTGGAGCACTGGGGGAGAAAGGATCAAACTTGACTACTGTTGCTCATCAGAATCTTTGCATTTACCTGTCTGCAGTGCATCCTTGTTTATTCATCTGCTGATTTTTTCAGAGGGGAGGAGGGTAAAGAGAAATATGGATTTCTGTGATCTATGACAAATTAGAAATTAGTATATCAGAAATTAGTGTTGTCTGAGGTGCAGGTTAGTCCATGAAAATGAGATGCTAGGATTGCATCTTGGTTGTAAAAAAGTTGCATGGTTCTACTGCAGTGGTGTTTTTTATCTGGTATTATACCGTTTGATATTTCTGACCTGTTAGGAAAACACATGAATGCTCTGTTTTACTTTAGACCACAGGGATTTTTTTTATGTTTGAGTATGGTAAATCTTAAGGAAAATCAAAATATGCTATTTCATCAGAACTAAGAGGACAGTGGCAGAGATTTGTATTTGCTTAACTTGATGGTTTCAAAACCAACGGGAAATACTAGTCCAGCTTTCTCCTGAAGAGAGGACTTGAGAGAGGAGAGAACTTCAGTGGGAGGAAGTTTCTGTCAAGAGTATCTTTCTGGTGTGGTTATGTGGAGGCAGAGACTGTTGCCCTCTGGATATTTTATTTTTGCAAACCCTTGGCTGCCTGACAAATGTGCATTCAATGGGAAAAAGCTAGGCTGGCAACAAGTGGCTTGTACTGATAAAAGCGTAAAAGAGAGTGCTATTGTGTACACCAGTGCAGCTCTAAGGGACGTGATGTGGGAATCTTGGTGAAGAAAGGGCAAATGAGTGTGAAGGAGGTTTGGTCCCTCTAATATGACATGCAGTACTGGCAGTGGATATGGGCTTGTTGAGCTGCTGGAGTTGGAGACAAATTACAAAGATAACCAGCAACTGTTGTCCTTGGTCTTGTGCTTCTGGACACAAGCTGCTCAGTGTTCAGCTCTTCACAGTTCTGTGGGCAAAGAGACTTGTATTAATCCTAACATCATATCTGAAATACCTTACTTGAATTTAACCTCTGTGCAGCCTTGCAGATTAATTCCAGTCTGACTCATGAAACAGTTACTCAGTTCCTGGAATAAATCCTTTATATTTGTCACATTATTTGCTCTTTGGCTTCCATGAACATACAGGTTGAGTGCAGAAAGTTTCAACTGAAAGGTGAACCACAGGAGTGCATCATGCTTTCCTGTGCGACTCAGATGTTCTGCCTGTTTTGAAAACTTTTGCACGAGCAGGATTTATCTTAGGATGGTTGCCTATTGTCGTGGGTACTCGTAAATCCATGGCTCTTTGGCAGAAACAAAAGGAGAAGGAAAACTCTGTCTTGCACATTGTGAGCTGCACCTTCTGCGCTTTCAGGCTTGTGTAGTGAAAAATATATGCATGTTGGCTGTGATGGTTTCCCATCTAAGCAGAATGCTTTCCTATCATAATGGACTTGTCCTTTATAAAGATACTTTAACTGCGTTCTCTGTCAATTTGAAGAATTAATTTTCTCTATTTCAAAGTTTTTAATGTATCTTTCTCATTATTTGCCTAGCTCTTTAGGCTTTACTTGATGGTAATCATGGTGCACAATGTCCTGGTTTTGTTCATAGCCACTCTGTTCACAGCTATTGCTGGATAGTGATTTTTTTTGTACTCATTCTCCTGGGGGCATCATGTAGCCAGCATGCTTGGTTTTTAGGGATGCCTATTCCTTACTAACAACATGTTGCTAATTGTTTGAATATTGGTGTGATCTCCCCAAGGAGAAACACATCGTTTCAAGAGCAAGGAGTGAAAGCAGGGTAAGTTACTAAGATCTTTATCAGTGCATCTCTTCTGAAGCCTGGATGGAAGAGAGAAAGCTTATCTTTCAGCATCTTTTAAAAGTTTTGGGCTCTTTCCTCTTCTTCCAGCAGGATAGGAAGAGCTTTGTCAGAGCAAGTACATTACTTGAGTGGTCAAAGAGAAGGTCTTTGTCACCATCACTTCGCAGATCTTTCTGGCCTTTGAGAATTGTGGAGATGAATGCCAGTAGGCAATACAGGAACTGTGAGAAAATAATATTAAATTTGTTGATGACCAGCAATGGTCCAGACTGTTCCTTGGGGAAGTAGACGTTTTGAAAAGCAGCAGTTTTGAAAATGGTGGTTTTTAAAAACTATGATCAGTATTTGAGTGGAAACAGCACATTTAGTTACTGTGCGCATGCCAAGTTTTGAAGTAGCTCAGCCACAGACTTAAGCAGATTGCTGAAGGAGTGTGCAAAGGAGGAAAAAGGGACTTGCCCATGAGTGGATAGGAACATTTGATGTGATTCATTTAGGGGATGGTACCAGTTCTGTGATGGTTACCTTTGTTTGGGGAGGCACTAAGTTAGTATAGGAGTACCAGAGTATTCCTGTCTGGAAAGATTCCTGTGTAGTGGATCATTTATGAACAACACTGGTACTTTTTTCACTTAATCCTTTCCAGATATTTGTAATACCAGAATTTGTTTCAGAGTTGTGCCTATAGACTGTTTTCAAAGTATGTATGACAGAAATACTCTTCCTTAAATTTCTTTTGCGTGGTTGCATGGTGCTGCTATGAATGAAGATAATTAAATTTTACCACCTTGGATAATTAGACTCTTCCATTTAACTTATTTCTAGGTACAAGACGTTTGCTTGTGTTACTAGAGCTAGTGTTGCATCTACTATTTTCTTACAGTGACAGTGCGGTGCCAGGGGCATAACAAGTAAAACTCTGCATCAGCCACGTGCTTTCTGGGTGACTGAGGTGGGGTGTGCAGACTCATAGGGGCATAATGTGAGTAACAAGGCCAAACTGTGAAAGCTGATTGAGTGCTGCCTGCATGCACAAGCAGTGACCTGGGCTGTCTGCAGAACCCTGTGTGACTCTAGCTGGGAGAAGTGGTGGATGTCACTCCATCATCTACCGTAAACATGCAGACATCATAATTACTATTTTTCCTGCTTTGAAGTCTGAACATAAGCTTGTTTGGTTCTGCTTGGCTGCTGATGGTATGCTAAATACAGTAATAATACAGAGATGGAAGCAATCGGGTGAATAAAAGTGCACAGCACACTCACTAGTTAAAATGCACTGTTAAATAAGAATATAAAAGATGCATTTATTTATTGGCTCTTGTTTAGTTTTTGAGTAAAAGAGTTTGAGAAGCTTAGTGGGGGAAGGGAGAAGGGAGGGCTTACTGCCCATTAAACAAAAATACCATTTCTGCTAAATAGTGCTGAGAAAAGGATGGTGATATTTCCCAACGGTTCCTAACTCACCATATGGTTTAACATAGTACAATAACGGTGTCATAAAAGTGTACCAGTTAAGTTGCAGAATCTGCCTTCTTACTCATAGGGAAAAAAAAGTTTTGATCACTCAGGTGCAAAAGAATGGCTTACTCCACATGAATGGGTAGCAGAATTTTGCAAGGTTTGAGTAACACCTATGGTTATTATTTATATTATTAAATTTAAAGTGCAGACATGCTTTTGAGTCTTGCAAATGTGTGGACAGCTGGTCTTGATTTTTCTGAGGTTGTGTAACAGTCACCTGTGGGGGAATCAGTTTGTCAGCAAGGCAACCAATGCACCATTTTATTTATTGGATACAAAAATAAATTAAGAATGTTGCTTAAGTTGCAAAATCAAGAACCTGAAAGTTAGGAAATACCAGACTTACAGTTATTTATGCCACATTAATTCTGTTTCCCTGTGCACTTAATAAGGCAAGGGTCCTCTGAAATTTTTTTTTGGATGTGGTTATGTTAAGGCTGTATCATGGGGCATTTTAAAGAGGAACAGGGATAAGGTTGTATGAACATCTGGCATTTCTTAACTTCTTAAGTGCCCAATTCTGCAACTTAGATTTATATAAACCCTAAGTTATTTAATTTCCTTGGTATTTTTAAAGTCAAAAGATAAAGTAAAATTAAACCTCCATATTGCTGAAGCATAGCTGTCTCTTTACTATACACCTTCACTGGGGCTGCAGTTACAAGCATCCGACAGTGTAGCACAGGCTTGTATTCCTTGATAGCACAAACCTTGTTAACCAAATCGCAGAAGGCAGCTGTTACCCGATACAGAAGGTGGGTTTGGGTAGCAGATCCACACACTGGAGTTAGAGGTTCTCAGGGGAGGGGGTAGACTCGGGGTATTTGTATGTCTATGCTATGTCTTGAGAGGGGAATGCAAGTCTGTCAGTCAGCTCTCTTGTTTTCTTCAGCCTCATTTGCTTCAGGCAGCTCTTGCCAGTCCTGTCCAGTCCTTGTTGCCTCCTTCCAGTGAGGATTTTGTAAGCTCTTTGTTTCCCCCCTGCCCTCCTCAAGCTATTTGTGGGCAATTTCCTTTAGAAAGAAATTTAGCTTACTGTCACTAAGCAGACCTCCTGCCATGATTCGGGTCTATCCAATGTTCCAAATGAAACTTGCTGTGTCCCACTGGTGTCTCCTTTCGGATGTTTAGGATTTAAGAACCTGAGATCACCACAGTTAAAATACTTTAAAATAGCCAAGAAATTGCCTGTGTGTTTTTTACGTCATTGAGGTAGCTCTAGCATCCTCCTGACTGCTCAGAACCTTCTCCAGAAAGAGGAGCCCTCTTCAGCTTGGCAGTCCTCTCTGTGTCATGCTTACAAAGCCAGGTCAAGACCTCTACATACCATCTTGTCTACAGAACAGCCCGTGTCTTGGGTTTTTTTTCTTGGACAGTAAGGATCACAGGGTTTTTAACCTGTGTAGCAAGCCAGGGCTGGTTGGTCTGGAGAGGGATAGTGTAGGATACAGTAACAATCTTGAGCCTCCTCTTTCCCATATCTGTTGATGTTGCTTTTCCCACATAATGTGAATGCAGTACAGATCAATAGAAAATGAAATCATGACATGAACCAGTTTCTTCTCATATGGTAAAGCTAATGTTTTCATTCAAACCATGTCAGGAATTCAGTGCCTGTGTTTGTTTTGGGATTCAACCCTTCTAAGCTTTAAACAGATATGAAGGAATCTTGCACTATAAAGATGCATAATGAATGAATAATACCCTGTTGGAACCCTGTATGTGCCTGGGGAATGCTGTTGGGGGGGTGTAGAGCTTTTAGAACCTAAAGCAGTCTGGTTGTGCATCTCTCACTCATTGTCCTGACTCAGTACACATCACTCCCCTTTTTCTTGCTGCCATGCAAGATTTTACCAGGCTCTAGTGGTGGCGCAATGCTCAGCAAAGAGAAGGGCATTTTATGGCTGCTTGTTAAATATTCCCAAACTCAATTGTCCCTTTACTCAGAAAGGCCGAGAAGGAAAATGTTCTGGATATAAGAAACATAGCTGGTGAGAGATGGGATGAATATCTGAAAACCAAGTTAATGGATATGTGGAGATGTTAATGTGATGGCTTCCATTAAAACAGCAGTAATGAAATGTGAAGCTGAAGGCTTCTAGTGCTGGAGGGAGTTGCAGAAAGAAAAGTCTTTATGCTGCTGTAAGTAAACTGTTGAGGAAAAGCTGTGACTGACCAAATCATTCTTTCTTTGTACCAAGTTGTTCAGCTAGTTCTCAGTAACCAACCAGAAGTCTTTGTAGAGTTAAAAAAGCTGTAAACTTTCTCATTGGTGCAATCATCTCAGTTCCTTTCTCCTTCACCTTTTTGTGGCTTTATGTACCATCATCTTATCAATTCACGAAACTTTGTTTTAAAAAAGAACAGCAATTTGCAGCCTCAAAAATATTCCCATTTCTGACACAGAAATGGAAAGTGCTGGAAACTTTTCCAGAAATAAATGAGATGTCACTGATCATGATGGAGATGTCTCAAGTGTACTTTTTCTGAAGTACAAAAAAGTAATAAAAATGTTTTGTATTTTCAGTGTTAGTCATAGGTTCTTTTTGTTCTTTTTCCTCTCCTGTTGTTTTTCTTTAGTTTCAAGGAACTTTTTATCAGTTTACTGGGACTAATACTTAGGCCATTAAATTTTTTTGTTAAACTCATGTAATGTTTTATTAAATCAGGAAAGGTTATTCCTTCTCTTTCTCTGGATCTTTTTCTAGTATTTAATATTCAGTGCTTTTTACTTTCTCTGTCCTAAACCTTTCCTTAGTTCCCTCTCATACTAGTACTACTTCGTTTCCTCTTGTCTGTTTCTGTTCTGATCCACTTTTCTTTTCCTACAGATACATTAAAAGATGAGGGTTAGTTGCCCTCAAAATATGTGTGATAGATTGTTTGAAAGGGTGTTTTTGAAAGGGTGTTCAGATGACAGTAATTGCTAAATTATCTGAAAAAGGAGAGTTGTTTAACAGGCTGGACAGTATAACTTGCTACCCTGCTCAAAGGGGCATCCTGGAGGTTTTTTTTTTCCTTGGAATTAATACAATGGTTTGCACTGAATTCCAACACATAATGTGAACTGTGGTTTCATAACAGTCTCAAGCAGGGTACTACTTGAAGATACGAGGAGTGCAAGTTGGTTATTTTTTATGTGAACTTCTTGGTTTTTGCACAAGGATTATGTGCCACAGATGCACATACTTCACCTATGGTTATAAAGCACTGTTTACTTTTTGTGTGCAAACACAAAAGCCAAGTGGGAAGGGATATTTCATAATATCTGTACTGTGTCCTCTGGTCTAAGCCATAAAACAAGGGTAACAGACAATTTCCCTTTGAATTTGAAATCCTTTTCTAAGCTGCTGATCTAACCTAAGTGAGAGGGGGAGACTATACCAGCCAGAAAATTTCTATTCTGGTTTTTTTTTCCTATCCTGCCCCTTTTCTTTTTTAAATGTCTTTAAGTGAGTTTGATGCTGCACCTCTGCCCATAAATTTAAAAAAATATTATCGTAATGTAGGTCAGTGAACTGAAACGCCACTGTACACCATGGGGGATTAAAGTCAAAGAGGCAACCCTCTCCCACTCCTAGTAGGTCATATGACAATATAAACAAGAAATGCAAGGAGCCTTCAGCTTTTTCTTGCCCTAATCCTATGTTTATGCAGCACTTAAACTGACTTTTGGGGTCGTCTCTGTCTGGCATTAAAGCTCTAAAGCTTTTTGAAGTTTCCCTGAAGTTAATAAAATTAGTCTGCCCTTATTGCTAGGCCTCTTGCTGCTGCTCCAGCAGCAGACTGTGTATCCCTTACTGTCTTTATGACATTTGGCTTTGTTAGTTTATTATATTTTATACTAAAAAAAAGAGTGTTTGAGAGGAAAGCAGAAAGTTCTTCCAAAAGGCTGTTCAGCTAATAGGCAAAGTGATTGTCATTGTAGATGTTCTGAGAACTCAAAGTGGATTGACTTAAAATCCCATAATTGGAGGTAAATTGCTGGTAAAGTAATTAAAAGTGTTGAGTTTCAGTTAGAGAGAACAACATGCATTTCTTTGCCTTTTTACAGAGCAAAGCTAAACCAAAAATATGATTTTTCTTTTTATTTTTTAATACAATCTTAAAGTTGAGAAAATTAGCTTTCCTTCATAGCAATTCTCTGCTATACTAATTTATTTTAATGCAAAGGCTGATCCAGTTATCTTAGTTCCTGTTAAGATAGGCATTCTCTAGTTATTTTGTCTTTGTTAGGGATAAATTGATGATAGGCTCACTGGAGGGCATGGATAGCACAGGATGGGGTGTACAGTATTTAGTGAGCGAGACAGATACTTTGGGTCATAGAGATTTTATTCCAAACAGCCAGTCAGGCAAGTCACTGATCACTTATTATGTCAGCACCACCAAAGTGGTCTTGTTTCTAATGGTCTATGGAGATGCCCAAGGAATCATGGTGATACCTAAAGAACGTATTGATTAGTTAAAGTAGGGATTTTTTTTTTTTTACCAAGTTGGGTTAAGAGCTGGCTACATGGCCAGGCCTAGAGAGCTGTGGTGAACGTTGCTGCATCCAGCTGGTGGCCTGTTCCTCAGGGGTCTGTGCTTGGGTCAGCTCTGTTCAATATTTTTATTGATGATATGGATGAGGGTATTGAGTCTTTCATTAGTAAATTTGCAGGTGACACTAAGCTGGGAACGTAGGAGGGCTCTGCAGAGAGACTGGAACAGTTGGATGGCTGGGTAGAGTCCAGTAAAATGAAGTTTAATAACTGCAAAACAAAGTGCGGAGTCCTGCATCTTGGCCACAATAACCCCCTGCAATGCCATAGGCTGAGGACAGTGTGGCTGGACAGTGCCCAGGCAGAAAGGGACCTGGGAGTACTGGTCGATAACCAACTGAATGTGAGCCCACAGTGTCCCTGGTGGCCAAGGCGACCAATGGCATCCTGGCCTGGATCAGGAACAGCCAGCAGCACCAGGGAACATTCTTGCCATGTACTTGGCACTGGTGAGGTCGCTCCTCGAGTGCTGTGTCCAGTTCTGAGCCCCTCAGTTTAGGAAGGATGTTGAGAAGCTTAGACACATCCAGAGGAGGCAACGAAGCTGGTGAATGACTGAAGGGAGTTGGGGTTGTTCAGCCTGGAGAAAAGGAGACTCAGAGGTGACCTCATCACTCTCTACAACTCCCTGAAAGGTCGCTGTAGTCAAGTGGGGGTTGGTCTCTTTCTCCAGGCAGCAACTGACAGAACGAGAGGACACAGTCTTAAGCTGCACCAAGGGAAATACAGATTGGATATTAGGAAAAAGTTTTTTATGGAAAGAGTGATAAATTACCAGAATCATCTTTCCCAGGGAGGTGTTGGAGTCACCATCCCTGGATGTGTTTAAAAAAGACTGGATGTGGCACTTGGTGCCATGGTTTAGTTGAGGTAGTGTTAGGGCATGGACTGGACTTCCAACCTAGTAATTCTGTGACTGTTAGAGTGAAAAGAGCAGTGCAGCTGGAGTCCTTGGTTACTCTCCTATCCTGAATGTGCAAGAGCAAGACCCTAAAGAAAGTACCTTTCATTATAAAAGGTAAGAGTTTTTTAATTCCAAGGTGTTAAGTGAGTGTGGCAGAACCAAATGCTGATACATCTTGTTTCCATTCTAATACTCAATTATAGGTTATCATTGCTTGTTTACACTAAGGTACTTGATGCCTGTAACACTTGTTCACAGAAATCACTAGAGTTTCTTCTGACAGCCTTGCTGGGGAGACTCTAAACTGAACCATGCTAGCCTAGTATGATTGCTCATCCTGTAATTCCATTTTTATTAAGTTAAAGATAACTTTTAAGTGCTCTTGAAAAAATAAAAGATGTTTCCAAAGATGTTGGCCTTTAAGGTTGGCTTCCTGTGCCATTTGAGGGATAATTGCAAAAATAATAGATACATTAGAGATCCTCCCTAGAGCATATTGTACCATCTTTATTTCAAACACAGGGGGAAGAAACACTAGCCAGCAGTGGACAAGAGGGATGAACAGTTCTGAATTTCTTGTTTTAGGAATAAAAGATTTATAGGATTAAGTAACATTTTAGTTTCTCCAGCCACTGCAACTGGAAAAAAATTTAGGTTTTGATAATGTAAGTGCTTCTTCACATTGGAATGAACAGCTTCTTTTTTCCTAGTCTTCTGTTTCAGACCAAAAGAAAAGCAAGTGTTCCTGAAAGCTTCCTCCTCTACCTCCACCTGTTATCAGGGGCTCTAGGAAAAGACATTATTCAGTTTTACATCTAAGTCAGAATTTTGCTGAGCAGTGATACTGCCATCAACGGTTCACAAGCTATTTTGAAGCAGTGGGAGAGGATAGACACAACAAAAAAACCCATAAATACGTTCTTTTGAAGAAAGATGAGGAGTTCAGGCAGTGAATGTTGTTGAGACATCTGTGAGTGTTTCTGCCTGCAGCCTTGGCTGCACCCAGCTGTCATCTCCATGTGACAGAAGCAAGAACTGTACTTATTTCTCATCCTGCATCTGGGACAGGGAGGGGTCCTACCCATGCTCTCTAATACTGCCACAGCCCTTTCAAGACTGTTTATAGGTCAACAAGTAAGCTCTGTTAAAATAAAAGAAAAATTAAATTTCTGATGCTAGATTCACTACCATACTGAGATTGGCATTAAAATGGAGGCATATATATGTAACAAAATAGTAACAATCCTAGGGATTTCACCTAACCCTTAGGTGTAGCTAAAAGTGCTTCTTGAGGTATGACGAAGAGCTGCAACTTTTACCACAAAAAATAATCTTGGAAAGATTTAAGTAATATCCCCACATCTATTTTAATAAATAGATGTACTTTCCACATCTACCAAGTAGAGTAACTGCAGGCTGTTGGGTGTACAAGGATATTCGCACCTACAGGATTAGGCTCACTTGACTGCACCTCATGCTTTGTAATGCCTAAGGGAGGGTTCTTTATCTTGCCTTACCCACCAACCTCTTGTTCCTGATAGCTTAATTAAGATTTCAACTTGGAATGGTTTTTCCCCCTGGGTTACAAACCTTTAAATTAAAATTGGATACAATGGTCATAAGGCTCTCGGTTTAACAAATCAATATGTATGTAAAGGTGAGTATTTAAAAGACTCTGTTTAGAAACTGTCATTTCTTTTGAAGTGTAGTTGTTGGAGTGCAGGTCTGGAGCTAAGAGAAAGAATGTTCATGTAGGTGATAATGTATGTAGCTATAGAATAAGTGATGGAATAAACTTTTTGTCGGCATTGGTGCTTCAGTGATTTTTCATGGAAAGGTTTCAAAGCAGAAAAAAATATTTTAATTAACTGACCTTTACAGCATGTTCTGATGTAGGGTTTTTTTATTCCCGTGTTTTGATAGGGGAGGTAGAAGCAGAAATGTGTTAGTTCATAAAGTCTTCTATGGTTTTAGACACAAATTGCCTTAAACTCAGCAGTTTAGATGACTCACCCAGAGTTTTCCTCATTTGAGGGTAACTTGTTTGTCAGAGGTGGAGTGATAAAAGTTGCCCAACTTGGCATGTAACATGGATAATTTCTTGTCACTTTAGCTTGTAGAGTTATGAATCCCGTTTTTTTTTGTTTGTTTGTTTGTTTTTATTTTTTGCAGGTGATGGATGATTACAGTGTGATTGGTCGTTCGTTGTTTAAAAAGGAAACAAACATCCAGATTTTTGTGGGTCTCAAAGTGAAACTATCTACAGGAGAAGATGGAATAATAGATGGTGGTTTTGGACAAAGTGGTAAATTTAAAATCCGAATTCCAGGTAGGTGCTTAGCTGTTAACAAATACTAATCTGTTTCAAATATAGAGGATCTTTCCATATTACAAGGTGAAGTGCTACCAGTAATCTGAAGGTTTGAAATCGGCTCATATCCAGTTGGAGCAGGGATCTTGTGGGCGCTGTACCTCTTCTAATTACATGATGGTGGCTGTGACTTACAGTGTTAGACCAAGCGGCCTGAAGCCACATCCCCTGTGTCAACAAACTCAGGTCTCAAAGTTACTCTTGATAAGTGGCAGTAACACAGAACTGATGCTGTGCCCAGAGAGGTTTGTGGTACTCGCCTCTCTTAATGTATGTATGATTTGCACCAGAGCCCTTCTGAACAAATAAAAGAAAGCAAACCTGCAATATTTTTTACCTGTAGCTACTTATTAAATGTAGTATATTGGATGCAAGTTCCTTAAATTGCCTCTGTTCTGCATGTTATTACCTAACTTACCTTCAAGCAAAAACTGCGTGATAAATGGGGTTTTGGACATCTTGAGAGTTTTTTTATTGCTTGTGTCTCCTGGTTTTATAATATTATATATGACTGTATTTTTCATCCTTGGTGAATTAAAGAAGGATTTATGCCACCTTAGGTTAGAGCATGGGAAACGATAGGTGCTAGAGTTAAGTGTCAATTTACTGGGGTTCTTTTTCCTCCATCTTTTAAGGCAGGAGAGTAGTTCTAAGCCTTTTCAAAAGGCAGTAATAGGTGTTGCATTTAACTCAGATTGCAGGATAAGATTTTAAGGATACCAGGCAGTACTTTAGTATTTCTGTTTTGTCTTCATCCCGCTAGCTAATACCCCACCCTCTTAAGTAGATGAGCAAGATTATTTCTATTGAACAAGTGGAGAAAAGAAATTATAATCTATGGTAGCAAACAGTCAACACAGCAACTGATCTTCAGAGAAAGGTGATGTTTCCTGAGTCCTTGCAGAAGATGGACTATCTTTCCATTTAATTTAGAGTGTGATGCAACTCCTCTAATTTTGACCCTCTGCAAATTTCCTTTCTTCTTCCTATTACAGGATAAGAATTTCTGACTATGTAAAATATCTCATGTGTTCTATCCTAGCTGTACTAGTAGTTTTGTCACCAAATACTAGATTTTACAAATATGTCTGAAAGCCTAATTAGCAAGCACACTTCACATTTAAAGAAAAAGACTGTACCAGATTTGTGTTTGCTTTTATTTTTCTGGTATAGAAAAGATTGTAGGGATTCACTGAGATAGCTTTAGGTAGGCAATGAAATGATGCATAGATGACCTTTGAGCTGAAAAGCTGAAGATCAAGACGGTGTCTTGCTTAAAAATGTAATTATGTAATGTTCTTAGTAACTTTTCTCTCCTGGGGGCAAAAATCTGATGAACAAAAAGGACAGGAGAATGGCATTTACGTTGCTATTTCTGCATTTTTGGATGGAGGAAATGGTTCTTCCTGGGACAGAGAGAAGCCTTATAAGAATTCCCTGGTACCCTTGTGGATTTAAGCAGGAACTGTAATTGTGAACCAGCAGTTACATTAGAAAAATTGTATATAGATTTAGATAATAGCATTTTTGCTCTATCAGTTGAGTTAGTGGGAAGAAATTATACCTTTCACCAAGGTGTTTATTATCTAATCTTGGTTACATTCATCAGATGTTTAACAGCAAACCTTAGAACAGAGGACCCTTTATCGTTTTTTCTTTCAATGAGAAGAAAATGTAGCAGAATGCTAGAACTTAATACCTCTCTAAGGTAGGCTGAATAATACAGCTTAGTTTGCTTTGTTTTAGCCTGGGTCAAACTTGGGTGCTCTTGTTGTCTGGAAAGAAAAGGCAGTAGGTTAAATGATGATGGACTGAGGGTATCAAGGAATGGGAAAGAAGCACAGAATTTGAAAGAGCCTAAAAACCTGTCCCTTTAAGAGTTCCGGAGATTTGTGTGTAGGGGGAGGGCCATTGCTGTGATACTGCTTGAGTCAACTGCAGTTCACATTCCTTTGTTAGATCAGTGTTGCTTTTTTTAATGTGTCTGCATCCTGTTTGTGGGTTGGGTTTTTTTTAATTTAATTGGTCAGACTTCTCTCTCCCTTACCCTCACCCCATTCTTCATACTTGCCTCCTCTCATACAATGTCTTACATTTTTTTTTGTGTAGACATGTTCTTAAATTTTTCTGAGGTTATTTTTCCGTGATTCATTCAGAAATGTATCAGAGAGTGGGAGGGAAGGGAAGAAAATGTCCAGGTTGAAAACTGCCTTGTACTGCCTCAGTCTGGCAGTCCATCAGTCCTCTCGTATTTAAAACCAGTCAACCTCTAGAACTGAGTTTGCTTGTTCAACTAGTTGACCTGGTGATAGCTGGTGGCTGGTTTTAGAAACAAACCTCTCCATGGCAGTAAAATTCAAGGAGGTGTGTCAGAGATTTGTGTCCTGATTACTAAAGGTAATAAATAGACCATGGCACATCTTAGGGTGCTGCATGGTCCCCCTGCTACCAACACCACCCACTCACATGGGCTCCCCAAGTGTTCTTCTTTACTCACTTGGAAATGGCTTGTTTGCTATAGATCAGCCTAGGAACATTGTTTAATGTCATCTGTGGGCTGAAACTTGGCAGACCACGACTGGGAATGGCAGAATGTGCATCTATTTCTTACTCTGGCACTGCTTACTCTGGTGCAGCAATAAGTCAGATACTTCTCTCTGGTCTTCTGCTTTGTGAAATGGGGATAATTACTATCCATTCTGGAAAAAACCCTCAAATAATGAAATTCCTGATATAGATTTATTTCAGGCTCAGAGCATTAATATTTCTTGGAAAAATGTAATTATCTTTCTTCAGAGTACAAAAAGCACATCTAGAGTACAGCATGCAATTGGAAGTTCCTCAGTTGCTGAAAGATGTCAGTAGTTTGGAAGAAATTCAGGGAAGAGCAGCAAGAATGCTGGAGAAGCTGAAGGAATTGATTTATGAGGGAAAGAAGATGAAAAGAATTGCAGTAATCTTGGCTAAATGATGTCTAAGTGAGAGACATCATTATCCACAAGTATTTGAAGAACATAATGGCGAAGAATCCCTTAGGGTGGTCCAAGGAGGTGGAAGCAAAGCTAAATAACATGAAATAAAGCAAAGTGTAAGTTGCCTATTGAGAGATGTTATTTAGCAGAGATGTCTTGTACTGCCAGATTGTCTTTGCAGAGGAAGATGATGTATTCCAATTTGACAATACTTGTGTAGGTTGCCTGATGTTTGCTAGTGCAGGGTAAAACAGGCAGGCCATAGGATGGTGGGTGGAAGTACAATTTATTTTTCATCTCACTTCTGGTTTTGTGTCCAGGCATGCTTTTATTGCTTGAATGACAAGGTTTCTTTCTAGAATGTTTGCAGCAGCATCTAAAATTAAAAAAAAAAGTATTTGCTGGCACATCTGCTGTTCTGTAGGGCTTAGTTATGGAGCTGTTTGTGCTTTAACTGAAGGCAAATTTTCAAGCCCTCTTAATTGACAGGATGATGCTTCCTTTCCATACTGGTTGCATGATCAAATGGATAAAAAGGAGGACATAATCTCTAAACTCACAAGATAATTTTGCGTAGTTTAACAAGCTGCTTAAAAAGCAAATGGGATTTGAAAGACAATTTAAACCACACTACATTTTAAAGTTATGCATTGTGTGGATAAGGAAGCGAGCTACTGAGGTGGGTGATATTTGGCAGCTATTATAGTTGTAAACGGAACACTGTAAAGGGTAAATGAGTGAAAAGTATTGTTCAAGAACAAGTTTGGGGAGGCAGGAACTGCATGTTTAAGTGTCTTATTCTAAAGAAGATAAAAACTAACAATGACAGTCTTTGGAGAATGCTTATTTCAACATACCTTGCACCAAGGGCATGTTGTGTCAGTTGATCAGACATTGAGAAAGTTCAGCAAATCACTTGAATAACCTAGTGGATTTTATTTAACTGTCTCTCACCCAAGAACTGACCCTATAAAACTATGCTTGGTTTGCAAAATCATAATCTGTTGCTATGTGTCTTGACATCTTCTAAAAGGTTGATTTTAGATATGCCATTTCTTTGATTTTGGCTCATTGCATTTGCCTTGTGCTTGATCATTGTACCATATAGCAACTTCTTAAATCTAGTTGGCGCATATGTGATATCTCAGGCAGGGTTCGCTTTCCTTTCTATCTTTCTGTCAAATTTCTAGTGACATGTTCATCCTTTCTCAAGCACTGCAATGTGACTGCCATCCTCCTCTTTTTGACTAAAATTTGCTGTATGTGACTTAGTTTAAGTTACCTTATTTCTTAATGCAAAAGAAGCAGTGCATATCTAACACTCCTAAGAGCTGAACACATTTCTGAATTGAATAAATTTAAATGTAATAAAAGACACTTCCCATAAGAAGAGATAAAAATTAGAATATTGTAGTATATGCTTTGTGGCTTCTCTGTTCTTTTTAGCCATACAGCATAACAGGAGTTTTAAGTTTCTTAAAACAGGTGAAAACAAACTGGTTTATCACCAGCTTTTGTTGCCAGTAACTTTTTGCCTTGTGTTTTTGAGAACAAGTCCATTTCACTGTTTCCACTGCTTGTCATGGTAAGAGGGATTGAACGTGCCATAAAAGTCTGTTCTGAAGTTACAGCATAAATCTTTTCCCTAGCCCAGGATACAGGACCTCTGGGATCCTGCAGTGTTGGTATAATGTGACATGAAATGGTCAGAATTAAGCAAAGTGTCTTATTCTTGAGAATTCCTTGTGTTCTTACATCTGAAATTAAAGATAGAAATGCAGAATATGAATATGTTTTCCCCTTAGCATATTGTGGATTTGGTGCATCTTTGGTGTTTTTATATTTGGCCACTTTTTTCATTGGTTGAGATCCCACACTGACTTGCAAAGTGCTTAATGACATAGGGAGAGAGCTGTGGTGTAAGAGCTGTACATGAACACATGAACATCACTACTCTGAATGATTTCAACTCCAGTAAAAATCTGAGGGTTTAAAATTGGAATTCAATTCTTTTTCAGTATTTTTTAGCATTCCACTTAAACAAGGAAGTTGACTAGAGGTTAAATAGCATGACGGAAATTAAAGTTATGTAAAGACTGAAAAATACAACAGTGAAATAATTTGTGTATCACATTGTCTTCTGTAGCCTCCTCCTTAAGAGCTATCTTAATTGTATTCTTTTTTGATATTTGATTTTTTTCCCCATTATTATTCATGGCAGATGGGCAGATGGCGCTTTGTTCAGGTAGGTCTCAACACACCAATATAGCTGGCATTTGTGGAATAGTACTTTCAGGGTTTTGGGTTTTTCTTAACTGTAGGAGACAAGCTTTAAATGACTGAAGATAAATTTCATTCCCAACTCTGATTTTGAGGGCACTCCCTACTGACATCAGTAGGAATGGGGTAGCATAAACCATTTCATTGCCCTGAGAATAATTAAACATCCTGTCACTAAGCAGCATACTTTTTTTGTGGGAGATCTTGGCGTTTGGAATTCTTTGCTTGTGTTGCATTAGAATAGGATAATCTTCTCTTAGGTGAAATGGAATTTAGGCACATTTAATGTCCTTGTTTTCACAGCCTGGCTTTTGTTTTAATAAATGAAAATAAAATGTTGGCTGCAAGGGTCTGGGGGGTTGCCATCCCTGTCAGTATCAGGTGAGGCTGAGCAGGATTTCAGTCAAGAGGAAAAACAAAAGCCCAAGGGCAAGGAAATCTGTGTAGCTGTGTTTTATTTAAAAGCTGGGGATTAGCTTTGCTTGTTCTTTCACAGTCTTTTTTCCCCTACCCTCTAAACCAAATAAAACTTAAAATCCTTAAGGAATACTTCAGCCATAAATCTCCTTCTCTCCTTTTTGTGAAAGTTGGCTGCTGTAGTATGGACAGAGGATGGGAGAGGATTATTGGCAGGGAGGCATCACTTCCTTGTATGATCCCCTCTTGAGCAGATAAAACTGTAGTGATGTGGAAGTCCTGGTGACCACATAGGAACTAGGAATTTGTACTGAATCTACACAAAAAGGTTGGCCTGTAGGAGTCAAGCCTACTTTCGAGTGGTGGCATCATGTGAGCCCATATTGACCTTTGAAGCTGAGTAAGCCGATTTATCAACCTTAGATTGTTCTTGTGGAGTCAGAGTCAAAATTTATATACATTCCTTCTGAATGAAAACAGACGTCAATGAAATGTTAGCTTACGACTACCCGTCTGCCTCATTCGTGATAGAATTGGGGGATCCTGGTCTTGTCTGCAATGATAGAATTGCAGGATGGAATCTCTGAACTGAGAGCTCTGAAGGGAGAATGTATTGATAGTAAGATTGGTTTCACAGGCAGTAGGTCATTGCACACCAGAGCAGATGTTGTTCCCAGGAGGTTATGACTCTTTGGATTTGAAGTTTCCATTGGAGTGTCTGTCCAACAGTTTGGTTTTTTGGGATCAAGTAGACATGGATTATGGAATTATCAGGCATCAGGTGATGCTAGCAGCATGTAAGTGTGTCTGCAAGAAAAGAGTCCAGCTCCTGTGTGAATCCTTGTGTTGGGTACAGTATGGGCTACATAGAGATCCTCTGGATCATTGAAAAGAGTGAGAGGGAATTTTTTAAAATTTTATCTTTTATTTTACTGACACCCACCCTTTCTATTCTTGTGCAAGAGGAGCTTAATGGAACTGTCACTAGTGCAACAGAAGGAACATTGGTGGTTCTGTACCACATGATGTAACTGCAGTGTTGCTTTCCTACAGACCACATCACACTGGTGACCATCACACTCCCCTCAAGGGCAGGGCTATTGAATGGCCTTCAGGAAGAAGTGCTGTTGTTCTCTGACCAGTACTGCCATGGCAGTAGAGTAGTGTGTACTGAATCCTTTTTGCTCCCCTGAGTAGCAAAGCAACTCACACTTACACAAAGTGTGAGCTCAGCTCCAAAGCAAACTGAGCTTTCGCTCTGGGCTTTGCAGCCTGTTCAGTTTGTGTTTAGTTTATTTCTGTACAACTCACAAGAGCGTGTTTTTCTGAGCTTACTGTTTGTATGTGGAAAGTATTAAGGATGTAGGTGCTGCCTCAACCTATAAAGATAATTACCTTGAAAAGACAAGGTGGTGAAGTTAAGCATATAGAACTTCAGATATAAAAAAGGATATCTTAATTAGTTCTCCATTGTGAGATGCATTATGATACCAGGTCTAATTGAATCATTGCATTCCCCATGCTGCCACACGCAAGGAAAACTTTGCTGGTGATGCTTTGTAATTGACCTGTTGTCATGTACAGAGGGATTTTTTTTACTCGGTGAGTAATCAACTCCTGTATTTTTTGCATTTCGCTGGGGTCCTACTGTAAATATGAAATTAATTATTTGTACCATTTATGGAAAAAATCCTATTAATAAAAAAAAAATAATTACAACAGATGGGTTTTGTTTGACCATAAGGTATCTTAACTTCTACAAATTCTACCACTTGGGAAAGAAAATAAAAACCCGCAACCCACAACCAAAAGAAACCCCACTTAGTAATCACTTGCATACATTTGCTTTTCTTAATATTTGTTTCTAGTCTCCATTGAGCCTCCTTTCACTTATGACTAAGTTTTTGCTAATACTCTCACCTCTCTCCTCTTTGCTTCTGTTTTTTATTCATCTGCTATGCATCTCCTGCCCATCGTTCTTGGTCCCTGAAGTTGGATGCCAGTAACAACTTGGTTTGCCCTCAAGTATTTCTACCAGCATTTTCAGGCTTCTGTAGGGATATGCAAGGTAGAGGTGATTTTTCTGACCTGGGGATGTTCTTGTGGTGTAATGTTGTGAGCTCTTGAAAGGAAGGGCTGAAGGGAAAATCCAGTCTAGCTCTGTGCCTGAGATTGCCCTCTGCAAATGGAAGTCATTGGGAATTGAGCTCCCAAAAGTATGCTTCAAGTGCATTCTAATTAACTTCCCTTTTTTGCCTCCAAGAACAGCAATTGTTTTACTAGTTATCCTGAAGTTAAGTTTCAAATCCCTGTTGCAAAATAGAAAGATGCTCTAGTAGAATTTATCTTAATTTGAAGATAAAATCGGGATCTGATAGTGTGGGAGAATGTGGGAGACAACTGTGGATTTTTACAAGTATTTTTGAAACTGAACAGTTGTTGTTTCAGTTGCAAGTGACATTGGTAGTCAGCTGTCCAAAGTACTCATGATAGTAAGCCCACAAAGAATGATTTTCCTTTCATTAAAAGAAAAAAAATCTGTAAAGATTGCTTTCTTTTCTTAGATAAACTCAGGTCATATATAAGATTCTCCTAAGCCACAAAAGCTAGATACATAATTTAAACAAACTGAGGTTTGCACTCAGTTGCATGTTTTTAGCATCTGGGATAAAGAGGTGCACTTATCTTGAGACTGGTTTTAAAACTGAGAGCTGGAAATGCTGCTGTATATAATAACCTTACTTCTGTGTAGAGTCTCTTGTGATTGTAAGTCTTTCCAGTTAATCCAGGCTTTGTTATTTTGCAGGAATGTAGTTATTGTGGAAAGTTGCGTTCCCCAGGAGAAAACAAGCATCTTGCACATTTAGGGCTGTTACTGTGGTGAATTTTGAATAATTATAACAGCAGCTGTAAACTCTTGAAACCTATTGCTCAGTCCAGCTCTCTGGCAGGTCATGTCTGCAGTGGATGTGGCCGAACAGGTTGCTCCATTTGTCTGTGTTGGTTCTGTGCTTGTATTTGCCATCACATCACCACTAATTTGCTTGGACACTGTTTCCAAATTATCTAATACATTTTGGCTCCATGCTGCTGTTACTGCCTGCTGGGTTGTCATGAATCTTGCTTCATGTGCTTAGGACATTCTGTGTTTAGTGCGCTTTTACTGAAGGTTACCTTTTTGAAGAAAAAAGGAGGAAAAAATCCAACATGTGGGTGGAAGGCAAAATTTAATATTCAAATGAGGAGCTGAATAAGTTTATTTCCTCTATAAAAGCAATTCTGCCCAGTTTTGCATATGTGATAGTTCCATAAACACACAACTGCAGAATAGAACCATATTCAGGTTTTAAAATTTCTGCTGCATTTTTAATTTGGATATTTTTCATTTTAAGTGGTAATGCCTTGTATAGTCACTACAACGCAAATATCCTGTTCCTTACAGACCAAGTTCTTAATTTAATTTTGGCTTCACTAGGTTTATGCTGCTGAAGTTGCAAACAATTTGGATTAGAACATGGCATGGAACAACATGATTGCTCTTACTTTCATGAAATAGTACAGAAGTTTAGTGTATCACAAATCCTGCAAATAGCAGCAGGATGCACGTGCTACCTTCTGTCTGTTTTTTGTTGTTGTCCTTTATAGGTGTTTCATTTTGCAGTACATGCTTGCTGTAATTTCAAATGTGAAAGCATATTTTTTCTTGAAAAAGAATGTATCTAACAGTGGATTTTATTATGTGTCTGTGCAGTTTGGCTAAGCAGCCTTAGAGCATCAAAAAATAATAATTTGTGAATACCTTGTATCTCCTAGAAAAAATGAGAAAAAAAATTTTTTTCTTTTGTTCTCATATACTTGCCTTTTGCAAGTTTGCGATGCTTCAGTGAGTGCCTTGGAAAAATGTACAGAAAGAACAAAATACAGTCTTGAAGAGTTTTGAAAGTAATTTTGAAGAGTTACAAAATGACATTAAAATTTCTGTTGGTTTACTGCTACTCAGTTAAGCATTGTCTTTTGGGAAGGAGGGGCCCTTTTTCTTGCTGAGGACTTAGCTGATGTCAGTACAGCTAAATGTGAGAGCTTCAGATACATGACCGAACTGCCCAAATATGGTGCTTTTCAAAGTGATCCTTAAATTCTCCAAAAAATAATGCAGGGGAAATACACAATTTATAATTACTTCTTTTGATGTTTATGGTGGAATTTTACTTTGAAGGGTTTGAAAGGTTTTTTGGTGAGAGATGGCTGAAATACTCTGTAGACAGGTGGACCAAGGGTTTCAGGATGAGCTGACCAGGAGAAACTTGATCTGTCCTATTTGTAGTGGGCAGCTTTCTCCAAGAACCCTCTTGTTTATGTAGAGAAAGGTAGTGGAAGCCATGAATCCAAATTTTGTGTTCCCAGATCTGTAATTTATTTACATAATACCAAAGAAGGAATTATTTCCTTTATCTTTATTTCTGCTTTCTTGTGTGTAAAACAGAATGCTGGTTTTTGGATGTTACAGTTCTCACTCAAAGCTTTGCAGTATTGGGTGGAAAATACTTAGGTTACAAGCCTTTACATAACTTTGATCTTCTTAAGTCTTCACAAGGGTCACTCATGCATTCAGGTTGCCCCCTGGCCATGAAATTTCTCTCCCTTTCTCTAAACTGTTTATGCTTGCTTACTTGATTTTGATCATTCATCCCCTGGGTCTTTCACCTTCCCTTTCCACCAGTGTTTGTTCTGATAGCTTTTTGAAGTCTGAATAAAAAAAATACACCACAGGGGCTTCCTGGAAGCATAGAGCTTTGAGGTTTCCAAATTGTAGAGTATTTGAAGTATTGAATCACAACAGTGGCCAGTGCACAGTGTATGAGAACTGTTGTGCGACAAGGACGTTAACCTTGAAAGCCTGATCTGTGTTTTGAGTTTGGGGACAAAAAAAATAGTTTCTCTTAATAGTGTGCATTGACTGCAAGGAAGTCTCTTTAAAGCAGTCTTTGGTTTATGTTTTCACAAAGGGATTTGAGTGTTTAATAAAGAATAGGAAATAACCGGAGCTTCAATAGACCTGTTTTCATAGGGGAGGCTCTGCTGTAACATGATTTTATATAATGTTATACATAAACAATAAAAGCATTTCCTGTCCATAGCTACGGTATTACTGAATTTTAAAAAATCTGCAAAAAATACTTAACACATAGAATGAAAGTTGTAGGAAAGGTAGAGAAGACCATTATCCTGCTTAGAAACATCTTTCATGTAATAGCTGAAATTGTAACTTCAATCCCAAGAATTCCATATTGCTTGCTTTTGTGCTATGGGTTTTATGGCAATATTTTTTAAAGCCTCTGAACCCTCAATTCCCCTCACCACTTTCCCCTCACACATGTCAACAATTCCAGATTAGCAAATCAAGACAATTAGGTAATTCTGAGAACTTAGTCTTTTTGGTTAGAACTGATGAGTTACCCTGTTTGATTTTTTTTTTCATGTCCTACTCTCATCCATTTCTACTCTCCCCTCCCCACTCAGTTCCCTCTCTGTTTGGTCATTTGCCTTTTCTTACTTCTGCAGCCCCTTGCCCTGATCTTTCCCACACAACCCAGAGCAGCCTCTGCTGGTTTTTGGAGTTTTTTTAAAAGGACAAAACATGTATATATACGTGCTTATCTATATGTATGTGTGTCTGTGTATATATATACTGTGAACCAAGCAGATGGACCCATGCCATCCTTTTGATTACTTTGTTGTTCTAAACTGTGTCATTGTATGTAAATGAGGAACATTATTTGTGTGGTGTAGGCTTTTGCTGTGCACCTGAGGATTTTTAATTCAGTACAAGTTTGCTGCCAGGTATGTATTTACTCCTCAGTGTATTTGTTTACCTTCTCAGTTTTCTGTCAAAGAACAACATTCTCTCTCCCCTAATACAGCCAGCTGATGTATGGATGTGTTAGGCAAGGAACTGTTTGCCTGTTGAAGTATCAGCTCATCAGGATTGATATTATAACATGAATTCAGCCTGAAGAATATGCATTTGTTTCCTTTGTGATTGCAATGAATTATTGTTTCAAGCTCCTGCAATGGTAACACAGGCTGTGCCAAGCAGCATGTGCCAAGCATAAGAAAAAGGATGTTTTTTGACGACTGAAAATGTACTAAACAATGCAAGTTTCTTCTGACAGGAGAGCAGACTGTATATCATGAACTGGGGATTTTCTTTTCATGGCTCATTACAGTCAATTGTTCTCACAAGTACCTCCTCAGAAGATGTTCAAAGATGATAGTCCCTTTGGAATTCATGTGGAAATTGATGCTTGCTTCTCCAATCCCAGATTTCCCCCCCTAGTTTTTCTTCATATTTTCCTTGTTATGCTCTGAAGCAAGTAATTTGAGGACATAATGTAATTGGATTTAGTTGTGCGTTTTATTTTTCTGTCTTGAAATTGTGCATATTCAGAGCAAGACTGACTTATTCAGTAATTATCAGTGGTTTTATTTTTTTACTTGAAGTGAAATTTAAGCTTGGCTTTATTGACCCAGGCTTCTCTGTTCAGCTACTCTTTCTTTGAAGAGAAGTGGAATTTTTTAAAGAATATTCTTCCACCGACTAAGGCCAAATAGAAAGGTTTTTCTGGAAAAGACTAAAATTTAATGTTTGACAATTTATTCCTGTGAAAAATCAAATTAATTTCTCACATCTGTGAAAATACTTCAGCTTGACTATTTCTGTTCAGTTGATCATTGTGCAGTTCAGTAGTGTTTAATCTTAAGTATGTGATTAGAGTTCACAGTAAACGTATGCTGGAGCAGAAGCAGGAGTGAGTCTCTTTTAGAATTCGTTTCCTATAAGCACAGGAAAAAGAAGTTTTATTTGGCATTTGGAAAAAAATATAGGTAGATTAACAACAGATTTTAAATGTCATTTCTCTGTAAGATTTTGAGCTTTAATAAATACTGATTCTTGTAAGAAGAGTATGCTGTAGAGTTTTGCAAATGAGTTTGGTTGAATAACCTTATTTTCTCTAATCTTCATAAAGAAAGGATGGATTCGTAGTATACACAAATTATTGCTTTTCACGTGGCTAAGAAATTATAGAAATCTTGTAAACATGAGGAAGGGTCTGTGTTGTTCAGACTCTGAAGTTTCCTGGGTTTGCTTGCTGATGATTGGGAATCTTGTGTTAAAGACCTGTTGATTGCCTCTATAAGCAAGAGGCTTACAAAGCTTTTTATTTAAAGCTTTTACTCTTGTATCAGATGCAAGGTTTTGGTTTCAGGACACACATATATATATGGAGTACACACAGAATAAGTGGAAGCATGTTATGGATTCCCTGCTACTTTCATTGAACCAGGTAGAATTGGCTTGGGGAGGAAAAGACCATCTGTAAGCAAATTGATGGAGGATATTTCAGTCCACCCTTGCTGATTATTTCTAATTGAAGCTGTCTGAGCCAGTCTTAATACAATTTACATATCACCAGCCAGAAGGATTTTATTTATGGAGCAGGGCCTGTTGGAACTTCCTCCAACCCTGAAGAAGCTGTGAATGGGAGAGCTGATCAAGCAGGCATGCTTGGCTAGCGTATGCATTTCTTTAATAAGGCAGGGATTGATGTCTTTTGCAGTTCGGGGGTTAGATAAACAGCAGTCCCTCGGTTCAAGGCTCTCCATGTTCGGTTGTTTGTTTATACAGATCTCAGAAGGTTAGTTTAGCCTTCTTGACATCCCGAGGGAGCTTTCCTGACCATGCTGTAACCTCGTCTGCTCCAAAGCTGCTCCAGAGGTGTTGCATCACCTTCTATGAGAAGTACTGGCTGAATGGAGTGTGCAGCTCAGACCTGATCTCAAAGAAAGATAGATGTAATGAGAGTGGCCGGAACACTGGGTCTGTTTTTAGGAACTCATAGATAATTTGCACGTGTAGCATGTGTAACTATGGTGCTTTCATTATGAGTCTTGATGTTTGCACATCATGCAACATGCAACTCAGACTCTTACTGATTTCGGTTCTGAGAAATCAGTGACATACATGCCTAAGTTCACCAGAACTTTGAGGTTGTCTTACTAATTTCTGCTTCTATTGACTTGGCAGTGATAGCCCATTAAAGTGAATGGGATAAACATCAAATAAATAAGTAGTTATGTTAATAATTCTTTATTAAAAAAATAGTGATGGTTTCATGTTGAACCATACCGAGAGTTAAAGCATGCATCTCATTAGGCTGATTTCCATAGCTGTTCTGTCCCAGTTTTCATCCTCCACAGAGGATGATGATGGTCACATCAGAAATGAGAAAGGAATGGTGCAAATTCATCTGTGTCTTATTGTAGTATAGTTCTGATGAGTAGAGTTGTTCTGGAATTTGAGGATGTCTTTGCTCAGGCTTAGTAGTGTGCTTTATCACACATGAGACTGGATGATTTTAAAATATGACATGTTATGAAGTTGGCTTAAATCCCAGAATTTCTTAAATCAGTTTTTGCTGATTTGATGTCTGGTTATTTGTACTTTATTTTTCTGCAGAACCTTCAATCTGTAGCTGTGCAGACCTAAATAGACATTAATAAATATCAGGGTGCACACCTACAGCACAGGTTGTGAAATATACTCTTGTACAGATGGGGAAACTGAGGCACAAACATGGGCTCTTAATGGCCCCTGGACATTTTTGAGTGAGCAGAGATCTATGAGGACCTTTCCTGTCTTGTAACCTACACTGTTGTGCTGCTTGACCTGCAGTGTTTTCACTTCTTTGAGAATGGTTTGTGCACTCCTAGTGCTTCTCAGCAAACCTGAACTTTGTCTGGTGTTCTCAATTAAGACGATGCTCTTAAAAGTATCCTGTCCTGTACAAATCCATATGGATGGCATCCCAGCTGAAAGGTGTTCAGAGTGGGGGGAGAGGTCACTTCCATGCTGGCTGAGGTTTCAAAGTGCCAAAATCTGAACATCTTGTCGCTTTTAAATAATGCGTGGGGTCTGACTTCAATGTTGGGTTTTGTATTTAATCAGTATTAATATGATAACAGGAATGTGGCAACTGAAGCAAACACAAAGAGATTATCTTCTTAGCCAAATGCATCCATTAGCTAGGAAATATAGGTTTCTATTAAATGAAGCAGACAGATGGAGTATTGGAGGTGACTGAGAACAGGGGGAGGAGGGGGCTAAGAGGTGAAAGTTGAGGTTTAGAAAATCTCTATAAAAATAAAAACAAACCATCCATCTTGATGGCTGGCATTTTACCCTCCCGTTGCACTTTCAGGATGGTGCTCCGATTCCTATCAGGAGCATTATGCTGAAATTTAATCTAACAGAGCACTTACTCCTGCCAAACTCTGGCTCAGCAACTGCTCTGCGACCCACATAGAAGTGGCCAACAAAGCTTCAAATTCAAGACAGTGTTGTGCCATCTTCAGGAAAGCTGCTATTTTGAGATCCTAGGGGAAGACAGATTGGATCTTGTCCCTCCAGTTTGTTGGGGATTTTTTTTTTTTTTGCTAGAGAAGCGTGTTGGGGAAACAGAATCATGTTCCAGCATTTCAGACCAGTTAAAAAGTAAATTATTCATTTCTCTGTGTGTATGTATAGGAACCCATATCTCATAACTGTTTTAACAATGTTTATAACCAGTGTTTGAAACCAAGGTTATAATAGTATAAATAATTTTAGATAATGCAGATAACAAGAAGAAAATAATATAATTAGAATTTTACAAGGTGGACAATTCACTAAGATAGATGGAGTAACACAATACATTAAAAAAAATAAATCTGTAACAGCACAAACATAACACTGGTGACAGGAAACATCTGCATTACCAACCATCCCTGAGCTGGCCACAGCCTCACATCTGCATCACCAGCCTGGAAGCTGTGTGTGCTCCATTGTATGAGTGCACATCAGATCCTCTGTTCTGCCACAGAGGTTTGGGTTATTTTCTTTGAGCTTTCTGTGTTGGTTTTAAGTCTATAAGCATTTTACTTGAAAATGAAGAAACCATGTAGGATGGTGCTGCTTAGGAAGAGTGGACTAAGTATAAACAAACTGTAGTTAATTTTTTTTGGAAGCTGTTTTAAATTGGACCTAATTACTGTCATGGCAAATTCTGCATGTGAGCAGTGAGAGTCTGGTTGGCTGTAAACAATTTTTCCTTGCTCATTCTTATCTGTCATCCCATTTTGATTTTGCTGCCAGTGATTATTCCTTCTCTGGATTTTGAGGAATGTGCCAAGCGTCTGGCTAAGCTTTGTGTGGAGTTTTAGGTTTGGTGACGGTGGGGAATAGGAAAGGAAAAAATATGTGATAAGACGGAGGAGCAGCATCACTCTTCTGTCTGGGCCTTCCAGGCTTCACACGGTTTTGTAAATGAGTATTATGTTCTTTTACTTAAAATCACTCTTTTTGTCTGCATTGCTTCTGCTTAATTTTTCTCAAAAGTTTTTAGGTGTTAATAAAAATGGGACACATGGCAAGTCCAGAGTGGAGATTCTTGATCCTCTGCACTTGGCCCACTGTCTGTCTCTAAGCCGGTGCCAAATTAACAGTGACCGCTTCATTTGGGCAGCACAAACCGAATGTTACTACCATTTCTGGATCCAAGAAGATTTCAGAAATTAAACTTTAAAACCAGATGGGGTTTGTTTTTTCCCATCGTCTCTGATGTTTCTTGTTCATATATACTGATTTCTTCCCCCCCCTTCCCAAACATGCAGTGAGTAAGAGGAAAGAGGAAAGATCTCCAAGAGGGGGTGTAGGGCTGGGTGATGGTGCAGAGATGGTGCCTGCACTAGCAGAGGGACGGCTGTGGCAGGCCCCTGTTCCCAACAGGGAGATGTGTGCTTTGCTGGCTTCATGAGAGGGTGCGGGAGGTGCAGAGCCATTTTTCAGACTGTCCTGTCATTCCTGCTTGGGAACCTAACACATGGGCCTAACTTTCTTTCATGTGTTGTTTTTTAGGAGTGAGGGAGGTGACTGAGTGGCTAGCCCCTTGGCAGGGCAGTTTTAAAACATTCATAAATTTTCTATTGGGCTGCCACCCTTACAGATAAATATTTTCTGAGTTTATGGGCTTATTTTAAGGATTGAAGCTTAATAGCAGCTTTGTAGCACTATCTGTCCCCAAAATAGCCTTTTGGCAAGCCCCATCTCTGGAGGCTGCCATGCTTTTCTAGGTCTTTGGAGTTTCTTCATCACTAAATTATTTCTCTTTTGCCTCCTTCCAGCTTTGTCTCACTAAATGTGACCAACTGTTAAGTCTTTCCCCTTCCCCCAGCCTTGCTGAAAGCTGATGCTTTGTACCCATATTTGGTCATCATGAAAGGAGAAAGATTGCAGTAGTTATAAATTAATTTCTTTTATTAAATTGGGTTTGTTGGATCTGTTTTATATGAGTCTTACTTATCAGTCTTTTCTTAATGTTGCATATGATTTTAAGATGGTACGGGCTGGTGGCATTTCAGACATGCACTGGCACTTTTCAGGCACTTTCTCAATGTGATTCCACAAATAAAAAGCTTTACAGCTCATCTCAGCAGCAAGTGGGGAAACCAGTGGGCTTGTGGCCAAGGCTATACAAAGGAATGCTGTATGTAGTGCTTGGAGGAAGATGGAGAAGCAGTTTGAGCATCCCTGCCATTTGATTTCACTGTGTTGTGTCCAAAGAGGTTTCATGGATTTCAGAATGGGCTTTTGCTAAGCACTGACTCAAGACAGCGTGTGCATTTTGGCTGCCCTGGGAGAGTCATGTATGAGATCCCCGTGTGTTACAGCTCCTGAAAAGTGAGTGTTTTTAGCACCTGGAGCAGTACTACGTGTTATGATTTCTTCGTCACCCAGTATAGTTGCTGATCTCCCTTCTTTTCTTACCAGAGACAGTTGTAATACCTAGAATGAAAGTGTAGGACTTCTTTTTTTTGTTTGCTCAGCTGTGTTTTATGACACTACTTTTAAGGACTGATTTCCTGAACAGCAAATGGCTGGCACATAGTATTTTATCATGGCTTTTTTTTTTTTTNTTTTTTCATGGGTTTTTTTTTTTTTTTTTTTGTCTCATCCCAGGTTATTTGGGAGTGTAAGTCTTTTTCTGTGCAGGAAGCCCTTTGCAAGCATATATGTGATAGTTGGTCCCTCAAACATACTCAGAAAAGTGCCATGAGTAGGAAAGAACTTGAAGGTTGAGTTCAGGGGTACTCGTGAAAGACAAGTTTGTAGAACTGACAAAGATAAAATAAGAGCTTCAGGACAACTGAAGAGATTAAAATAGACTTTACCTCCCTTAAGAGGGTCACTTGGTCCTAACAGATGTAAAAAAAAAAAACCCAAACCAAAACAACCCACTAGCTTTATTTTGGGTGAGGTTGACAATTTATATAGTCAGGGAACTCCCTTTTCCAGACCAGTCAAAGTTCAGCAATACATTTTCTGTTTTTTTTGATTTCTTTTTCTTCTAAAAATAGGAGTACCTATTTTTGTACAAAACAATGCCCTGAGACTTTTTTTTCTGTATTTCCATGACTTCTGTGTTTTATGTCAGCACATCTTGGGGCTTGTCCTAAGAATGGACCTGAATGTAATAATAATGGTTTTCATTGTAGCGATCTGATTTATTGCTTAGAAATAACGAAACTGTTTACTTTTGCAGGACTCTTTTTCTGCAAATTAGACACTGATGAAGAAAAAAAACCCTATATGAATGAAGAAAGTTATATTCAATGTAAAAATTAATTCAAACAACTTACATGTTCAAATAACTCAGCACAATTTGCCTACCTCAGTACAAGCAAAGATGTTAGGGCTTTTTTTTTTCCTTTTTTTCTTTCTTTTTTTGAAGAAAGAAGACTGTTGAGTTCTGGCATTGTGCACATTATCTGCAGAGTTCTTGTCCAGCAAAATTCTGGGCAAAGCTGGACAGTCTGAATTTTTGTATATTCACACGTGAATTTTATTGCTATATCCATAATGTTAATATGAGTATGATGGATTGCAAGTATTTCAAGTCCTTTGCCTGAAAATTGATAGTGGTAGCCCCCAGCTAGTACCTGTCTCATATCAGATGGAGTTTATTCTTTTTTTTCCTCTAGAAAGCCATGGAGCAGATATGTAGAGGTATTACATAAGTTGCCAGCAAATTTATGGCAGTACAGTGAAGAAGACACTGGATTTTTGGTTTTGCACCAGTATAAGTCCATCTCCTGTCCTGCTGTCTTTCAGGTTAGTTATTGGGTCAGTCAGAAGCCTGTTGGCATTGACTGTTGGTAATTTATTTTTTTTTAATTGCTTGTCATAATCGTGTGTTTTGATCCACTGCATTCATTCTCTATTAAGGATTAATCTCCAGAAGAAAACTCTGTTATCTAATTCATAAGAGTTGTAAATGCATCTGGAAAGGTAACCAAAGTTGTACATTCAGGAAATATCCTATCTTAAATTGCGAATTTTTACATAATTATATATACATCTTTAGTTGTAAAGACCCAAATAGATCATGTTTTTAACAAATACAACTTATTAGTTTTGGGGTTTTTTCACTCTTTCTTTCTAGTACCTTTTGATTGTGTCACAATCAAAAGAGAGAAGACAGTCGGGTTTTAGTTTGTTGGTTTGTGTTTTTTTGCCAGCAACAATGAAAGACTCTCAGCTATGCAAGCTGAGAGAGACTTCTGATTCTTATTTGACTTTTGAACTCTGTGTCTATATTTTCTTTTGTTGTGGTTTAAATTTCACATCACTCAGAAGTTAATGCTTCTTAAGGATGTAATTTACCTTCAACATGATTCTTTTTGCTGGTGTGTGGATGGTTCAAGCACTGTGGTTCTGATGGGAAAGTATGAACTGCAGGCAAGAGTTCCTGCTGTGGAAACAGAAATTGAAACAAGGAACAACTATGGCTTCAGGGTAAAAAACACACTTCTCAAGTTTTGTTGTAAAATAATTAGCCTTCTGTCGAGGCGCAGAGACCATAGAAAAAGCACAGGAGCTGCTCAGTTGCCTGTGATTTGACTTAAAGTTTATGACCTTGAGTAATGTGCCTGCTCAACCACACTTAACAAAAGCATATTTGATGAAATGTTAAACTCATTAATTACATCTCCACGGAAAGCCTTTTTTAAAATTTGTAAAATCAGAAATAAATCAGCATCCTCAGACCTCGGCAGAGTTGTTTAAATATGAAATGAAAGGAAGAGGCTGTTTCATCAACAATGACACTTTGTAAAATTACACAGGAAGTCTAGCTTTTTTTCAGGTTGAAAAAGGATTCTGTATTCCAAGGTATTGTATGAAGAACTGTAGCATTAGGAACCCTGTTTTCTAAGTGAGGAAGCTGAGACAGAGCTGAAATGAAGTTGTGAACTGATGGAAGCCAAAGAAACAAAACTGCCTATGGCCTAGGTTTCTTAATTTCCAGTCTAAATGTCTGCATATTAGGGCTGCAAAAATTTGAGAGCAAGTTGTGTGACAATTTGGAGGCTTCTGCAAGGCAGTATCTATCCCTCTATTTTCATTTTTGTAAGCAACAGCTAATGATTGATTTGTCCTCTCATTTCAACCATCAAATGTGTAGAGTTACTCCCAGATCTTACTTACAAAACAGACTTTTCTTATGAGAGGATAAACATACCTGCTCACACAGCAGTTAGGGCTGGTATCCCTTCCATAGACCTGTCAGCCCAAAGCCTTGCATGGCATTGGGAGCCTGTTCTTTCTTTTATTTATCTGCTTTAATGGAATATATTGGACTTGCTATTATTTATTTCATTTGTTTGGGGATTTTTTTAAGTAGTTGGGTATTACTGTGCTGAAACATAAATAGGAAGTGTTTTCTTTGACTAGGTGTTAGGATTACTGTATAACAATGAAAATATAGTTTTTGTTTTCTTGGAGAGCTTTTACCTTTATTTTTCATGTATTAGGCATCACATCTGATACTAAAGCAGTATATAAAACATCTTTTTTGAAAACAGGAAATTTCTCTGTAAAGCTGGATGGATTTTTTTGTAGGTCACAAGAAAGTTTGAAATGAACAATAGCTCTGAACATTAACTTTTCACTTTGTTCCTGGAACTTTTGAAGAGAGTTTGGTGTTTTATGGCATTGGTCAAGTAGTCTTGACTTGACAGACTTGCTGTCTGTAGTGTCTTTGTATTAAGTGTTTCCCCTAGGGCTCCATCTTGTGCTTTAATTCCCAGTTTGTTGCTGATGTATGAGCTCTTCTGTTAAATAACTTTTGTTTTCCTCCTATGCCATTATGCCTACATACTTTACTTGATTTGTGTTGCATACAGAGTGTTTTACCCTTGTTGTCTTTGGAACAGGTTTGTTATAGGGTTATTTTTATGTAATTCTGATTGAAAGGTACAAGTTCATCGAGAAATACAAAGTGCTTGTTCTGTTAGAAAATTTGTCTTACACTCATCATGAACTATTTATCCATATGTGCTGATTTTTATCGTTTAAATGAAAGAAATCACTATTTCATATGTGCTGCAACTTAGGAAGCATTAAAGATTGACTGGTATGTAGAGAACTTAGTGCTGTGAACACAAATGAAGAGCTTCTGTAAACAATTGATTCAATATTTCAAAATAATACAAGTGCTGAGAAGCCTGCTGCACTCAACTATAGTGTCACATTTCCATGGATTAATGAGTTACTGTTTGTTATCTCAGTGATAGTGACTGAGTGCTCAAACTCCATCACAAATGTGCTATAAATTCATAACCTCAGATCTCTGTTTAAATCCCAGTGAAGATGTTTTGTAGCGAATACAATGTGCTGAGCAACATTTCGCAGTTACTGAAGTTCAGCTGACTTGCTTCTGTCTTTGAACCATAAAATGACAAATGGTTGAAAAATATATCCTTTATGACAAGATCAGAGATTTCTGCCCGCAACTGTAGATTGCTTTAGAGCAATTCAAAAAGATACTCAGATGCTGGCTGGAGAATACATTCACTCTTCCAAATTGTGAATATTCCACTAGTCTGTGACTCTACTTTTGTCACTGTTACTCATGAACTTACTGTGCTCAGTGATCTCAGCCTCCTCATGCTTTCTGGTCTTCCTGCCCATCTTACTGAACCCTGAGCTTCATGTACAATTTTATCTTGCAGTGTCTGTGATGAAAAGCACTGTAAATATGATGCAAAGTCCTTGTCTGTTGAATCCATTACTTGGGTGTAGTTGTGGTGGGCATGTTAGTGTGTAGATCTAGTCAGTCTTGCAGAACTGGTCAGTGTACTTTATCTGGAGCATGTTCAATCTATTTATCTAAGTAGGTAGTATTGTAATTAATTTTTTTCAGTAGTTTGTCCTTTTGAAATTATGCTTAAAAATTCCAGAAGCTTTTTGAAATGCAGACTGGCTATGTTTGGCTTGGGATGGCTGAATGATGCATCAAGTGTACATCACTCCAGAATATACTTGATGATCTTGTGGTATATTGGAAGATGCAGCATGTTATGTGTGCAAACCCTGACACATAAATGCTCATACACCGTGTATATTGTGGTATTGTGGCTGCACATCTTCAGCTTGTGTGGTATGTTGTACACACTCATGCACGCCCACACACGAAACCTTTACAGGTCAAAAAGAGGATAAACTTTTGAACTCAGCTGCTTCCAAATTAACTACATGTGCAGGGACCACCAAAGCTGGGGTTACCGTATTCCAGAAAAGTGCTGGACACGGACTCCCACATCTTGTACTGCAGGAGACTTCTTGTTCTTCCCTTAAAGCCTGAAGGATGATGCCTTGGAAACACGCTGTCCTCTTTGCCCTTTTCTTGTCACCAGAAAGGACAGGCAGTTTGGTGACTTCTCCCTTCGTTATGGGAATGGGACTGATACAGTAATCAGGATGCTACATATGGAGCTTTTTAAATTACTGCTCTTCAGTCTTTTGTTAGCCTTCATTATTCCTGAAGATGTTTTCCAAGTCGTAAAAATGACATTTTTAATATGCAGAATTTTAAAAAATAGGCAATATGAAGAATACGTTTTTGTCAATGAGCTTTTACTTTTTGAACCAGTTATCTTAGTTTCTGCTCTAGGTATTTTAATTGAAGATTAACTACTGCTAAATAGTATACAAATTTAGGTAGTATATATTTAAAGTAGTAAAATAGGACTGAATAAAAGCTGGGAATCGAGTGCCCTGTCCATTATAATTTTAGATTACAGAGCACAAACTAACCTTCATTTGAAGTCAACTGACTGAGAGACTCTTCCAATGTAAAGGCTATTTTAATTTTTTTGTTGTTGTTGTTCTGATGAAGTTCACTAGAAGTATACTTTGGAGTTGCAAGTTGAGCAGGTCTTACCTGGAATGTGTGTTTTACTTCTGCTGGCTTTTAAAAAAAAGTTGCTGGGTGAAAGCTGATGCATGCAAGCATCAAACAAAATGCTAAAAATAATTGGTTTATGCATCTTTTGAATTCTGTTAAAATGACCTTGGTTAGCTTCTTTTTACCTACTACAGGAAATAAGACCAGTTCATTTCTGTCTGCAGGCTGGTAATTTCTCTTGCATCTTGAGCAGCCTTGGGTACCACACAGGTTGTCTGAAATATGGGCATTCAAGACATAGAGGCTGCTTTTGTTTCAGAGGGAGGAAGAGGCTGCCACATTCTAACCACCTGCCTTGTCTCTTGGGCAAAGTACCTGGTTACCTTCCAAAGAGAGAGAGGCTTGTGTCTTCCTCACAGTATCCCATATTTCTTCCAAGGATTTAGGGGTAGCTGTCTTTGGGAATATCTTGTTAAGACTTACTGTTTAGACCTATTTGGAAGGGAGTGCATCTGGTAGGTTTTGTAAACACTCAGGTTTTTCTTTCTCCCTAGAGTTTTTACTAGCGCCTCAATTTTAGCAGCATAAGTATTAATGTAAACTTCCTGTACATCCATAGCCTTGATGAACTGCATGTAAAACACCTTTATGAACACTTTGATCAATTCCCTCATTAGCATGCAGGATGAGGGAATGCTGCTGCTTCCATTTTGATCCCTGGAAGCTGCAGTAGATTAATAAAGCCTGAGCTGGTGCTTGTGCTGGCATGTCAATTAACCTGCATGGAGATCTGATTCCTGGCTGGACTGTTCCCTTGTGCAGTCCCTGAGGTAGCCCTGCACTGTGCCTCAGTCTGTGGAGAAGAGCATGGAGAGCTTTAGAAGGAGAACAAGGCTCAATACTGTGGTGTGCTGCAGACTTCCCCCTTTGCTTGCCTGCCTTTAAGGAAGGAACCTGGACAAGATAGGACTTTGGGCTTGACTTAACATGGTGTGATAGTCTCTATAATCCTAGTTTTGCACAGGCAAAGCTGTTATTAGCCAGGGCTGTGCTCTTTATCCATTACACTTCCCCAGTCCTTCCCTTTTCTTGTTTGTTTTTTTGTTTGGTTGGTTTTCTTTGTTGTTGTTGTTTTTTTTGGGGGGGGGTTGTTGTTTGGTTGGGTTTTTTTTTTGTTTTGGTATGTTTGTTTGCTTGTTTGTTTGTTTGGGGTTTTTTGGGTTTTTTTGGGGGGGTTGGGTTTGTGGGTTTTTGGTTGGTTTTTTTTTTCTTGTTCTTGTTTTTCACCTTCTCATAAGGAAGAAGGGTTGAACTATTTGCCATAATTCTGCTGCAAAATCAGTAACAGCTGTTACTTGTTAATTGTAAATGGCTTCTTGGTTGCCATCGTAGTACCTGCAGTTGATCAGTTCTGCCCTGAGCAATAACTGGAGATATCAGAGCTCTAAACAGAGAACACAGATGGATATGGGAAGGGACAGGGTTTCCTTTTACTGGATGACTTTTCAGATGCTGTGAAGTGTAGAGTTGACTGGAGCAGTGTCATAATGGGTGTTACAAGGAAGATGTGGAGGAGCTACCAGAGAAAATGTAATTTGAATATGAATATCTCTTAAAATACCCCCTTTCAAAAATTCAGTATTCTAGGAAAAGTCAGTGCGTAAAAGATATTCCATGCTTTTGTTAGGTAACTATACAAGTTATTTATAATGATAGGCTAAATATGTTCCTGTGTTGTCTCTGAGTAATTTAAGATGTTGTAAAAATCGGTGTGTTAATACATGGCAAATGCTTAACAATTACTTGTCAAGAAAAACAAGTCTTCAGATCTGACAGCCTCTGCTCCTGAAATGGACTGTATTAGAACCTAAACTTAATGAAATCAATAGTCATCACACAAGATGCTGCCTTTGTGGCTTTGGTAATGATTTATTCTTGTTTGTGTATTTTGGCTGGTCATATTACATCTTCTGTAATTTAATTTTCCTTTGCCTCAATGCTGCCTTTTACTGCACTCCCTAGAAACACCATATTTATTTGTGGGGGTTGGATTTTTTTGCTGTGCAAGTCAGAGTGAGTTGGGGTGTTGGAAATGTGCAGTGGCTCTTGTCACTCCAGGTTGTCGCTCCACAGAGATGGGCTGGTTTTTGTAACACCCTGCAGTATAAGTTGCAAACCTTTTTCATTTCACAGCTGAATTTGGACCCAGACACTCAAACAGCTTTGCATTGGTAGGAGGAATCTTGTCCATTAAATTGCTGTAATTTGTTCTGTTCCAGCCAGCCATCTGTGTCAGGACACTTGTTAATAATTTCTGCATCGGAGCCCTGTGAATTGCTTACATCTGATTTCTAAACAGTGTGATCAGCACCTAGAAATTTCAGAAAGATTAAGAGAGAGTTTTGGGGTGATGGTGATGATCAGGAAAGCTGATCTCCTTCAGTCTAGATATGATCTGCTTCCCTGGACTTGGACAGAGGCTGTACCTGTTTTCTGATATTTTACATGACTGGGGTTTAGAACAGTCTGTGCCCCAGGAAGAGTGTAATGAGGAAGGAAACCCAGCCCTTGGGAGCTTGCCTAGAAAAATGGAAGTAGTGCTGTGGCATGGACAGAGGTATTAAGTTATTAATATGTGCTAGGTCTGTGTGACTGTCTCTCTGCAGCTTGTGCTATCTCATTTGAAGTCTGACTTACTGTGCCTGTCCCTTTTTGAAGCATGTCACTGCTTATGTTCAGTTTGGTTGACATTGCTGTTTATTTGGAGCCTGAGTACTATAAGTAATTATTAGAACACTTTAACTTTTATATTCAAAGTTTTATTTCTGGTCTTTGTATTTACTAAGAAAAAGCATGAAAAAATTGAACTAAGTCTTGATATTTGGGAAGGAAATACAAATAAATTAATACCTTTAGAATAATACTTATATTATTTTTAAGCATTTTTATTTGTTGAGTGATGACTTTTGCATTTTTTAAATTAACAATATTGAAGCAGCCTACAGGGTCCCATTCTGCAGATCTTACCCTCCCCCCCCCATAGTCATTGGCTAATTTATTTCTATAAGAGCATTTAGAAATATTGTAGTTTAATTATACAAAGAGAATCATGTTAAGGGTCAATAGTGTTCAACCAGCATGTGAAAAGCATAGTGTCTTAATTAAATGAAATGCAGGAAACTTAGTTCTTGGAAAGTATTTTTCACTGCTAGAGGATTTGTGGGTGACTAAGAAATTTATAGACTTGATTTTTTTATTTTTCAAATAAAAGCCAGATACATGTCTTCATCGTTTGGCTTGTTGACTCATTTTACTTGGATGGAGTTTTTCAACATTTAAAACAAATTAAAATTCATGAATCATTTGTGCTTAAAGGCACAAGCTTTTATAGATAGAGCAGTTAAGACTTAACTGGTTACATACATAAATACTGTTTGGGATATGTAGTTGTACTTGCTCCCTTAAAAAATGCAGATGAAAGTTTAAATAGTTGGGCTACAGCAGTGGTTACCTGTTATGCAATAATTATTGTGTGTGAATCACTGTTTATATTAGCATTGTATCATCTCTTTCTCTTGTTACCTGCAAAAGCAGTGACTACTTTGCAGAACAGCTGTGAGGAAAACATTCCACCATAGCAGAAGGCAAGAACGTGTTTTCTGGTAAAGCTGTTTTGTGCTGCTTTAGTCACAGTCTGCAATTTTGCGGCAGTCAGGTTTTTCAGTTTTGATCTGTTGATCCGTATTCACTCTTTAACTGGGGTTGTCCTGCTCTGTGCTGGTGTGGTGTGACTTGTTCCAGAGCGAAGGTGTCATTTCAACCAGGGTACCAACAGTGTTAGATTAGTATCAGCACTGTTTTATTCTGTGGTAAATGCATCATGTGAATTTTTAATTGTTTTAATTATTGTGGCCAGTTGATTGCTGGTACAGCTAAGTGAGCTTTTCCACAAACATTTTGTAAGTGTGGGAGGCTTTATTGTGAGGTTTTAGACTCTGCTTTCTTGGAATTTGCTTAAAAACAGGACTCTGAGAATGTAAGCGAGCAGTCAGTGGATGTCGACAGAAAATGACAATTGTTCCAGATGAAAATGTCTGTTCTCTTTCAAATCTATTATTTCAAGAATATTTTGAGGATTTTATGTAATTCAGTATTCACTTAGGAAGCTCATTTATCTGCTGCCGTAGTACCCAGACACTCAGTCACTGTAACACAGCCCTGGGCACTGTATTGGTGTTCAGAGAAGTACCAGCCACAGCTTATGGTTTTTTTTTTCTTGTTCTTTTGCAGAGGACAAGGGAGAGCAAAGTGAGGGGTTTTGAGGGGTTTGTGGCTGTACATGTGCAGATGCATATATACTGCTGAAAACTTAAAGCAGATGAGTTAGAATGTACAATTTTTAAGTAAAAAGAAAGGTAAAATAGTAGACAAATTGGGAAGCAATGACAAAGTACACCCTTGGATGTTCCTTTCTAAGGCTACTTTGTATGTAAAGCATACAAAGCATACATTTGTATGTATATGCATACATATATTTGTGTAGGAGTCCATAATGGGCTTTCACTGAAAACTGAGTTAATTTTCTGCAGAAGGGATTTTTTAGAGAACATTGGAATTGTTGAAAATGAGTTCTGATAAATGAGCCAGATAATTAGTGTTTGAGCATCCACTATAACTGGAAAACACAGTGCCTGTGACAGCAAACCTGTCCAGTCTTGTCCCTCAAATGTCCCTCAACTTTTTGAACGATGCTTGCTTTTCTCACGCAGTCTTCCCTCCTGTTTGATTGAGATCCACCTGTGGATGGGATTTGACTGTGGGAACCTCATCCAGGAACACGTCTGTGCCCCATGGAGCTGCTGCATCTGAGGGTGTTTGAGTACCCTTTTATGAATGGTCACCAATTTCAGTATTGGCTGTTGGTCTTGGCAGACTATGAAAGGCACTGGGAGGGTAACACACTGTGGAACTCTGAAGAGTCATCTTAGGGAAGAAGTATATGAATAATAAAGGAAAAAGAACTGGCAAACATTTGATTTTTTCTTGGTAAAACAAAATTTTACAAATTTTTAGTGGGTGGGAGTTTTTTGCGGGGGGGTTTGGGGTTTTTTTTGTTTGGGTTTTTTTTTCGTTTTCGTGTTTTGTTTTGTTTTGTTTTGTAGAAAGCCATAGAAAAGATATTTGTAGTTTTGTTAAAAGACTGAATGCTTCATAGTAACCCAAAATTCTCATGCTGTTTATTCTCCTCCACCTTCTACAACATTTTTTTCCCTTGTAATAATTAGTTTGAACTTTCCTCTATTTCTCTGGCTCAAGTAATTTTCGTACAACTTTGGGATTTTTTTTCATATGCTTTAAATCTTTTTTCTAAATGTTTTTTATAACAAAAAAGACATGAATACATTATAATTTCAATTTTCATGGTGTGTGAAAGATTTCTGTACTAGGTCTTTATTGTTTTTGAAGAATTCATCACCCTAGTTAAGAAGCTTAATGTAAATTAAAGAAGGTATTAAGGAACATTAAGACATCAAAATGTGGAGCGTTCTTTTCCTTTCAATTGCTCCAAATGCAAACAAGTTGAATAAAATGTAATCAAAGGGCCTGTTTGGAGAACATTGAGTGGCTTTACAGCTGTGCTGCAGAGAACCTCTGGTAAGAGCGTAATTCAAATAAAAAGGCCTTTCTTTCCTCATCCTAATTCTCTTTGTTATGGTGACAACAGAGTACAAGCCCGATAAAAATTTAATCACCTTATCTTTTTAAAACAAATTGCATATTTGTTTACACACAATATATATAACATGAAAAAGCAAAAGCTGCTATCCAATCCCCCTCCCCTTCTAATCGCCTTAAAGGCCCTTGCCTAGAAATTTTTAAAAAAATATTTAAATGTTTTAGTCTTTATTCAGAAGTCCCATTGTTCAGGATTTCTTTAAAAAGGTAGCCGAGGAGAAGTTGAATATCACCAGACTTAAACTCTAGACCAGTGCTGAGCAGCAGATGCCTGGGATATGTCAGAGAAGTTGATCCAACTTAACTGGCTACTGCAATGCTTCATCCACATCAAGAGTTGCAGGCAAGGTGGGAAGATTACAGACAGGCCTGTGGATTGAGCACTTTCATTTGGAGCTGCTTTGTAATGAATTGCCTTTGATTCTGTGTCACATCTGCTAACCTGAACTTCTGCATTGTATACATTTCTGAGAGCCTGCTGTAGGAGATACTGGACACTGATACAGGTTTTGTTGTTCTGTTTTCACTGGCATGATGAAGTTTTAGTCCCTTGTGTTGAATGCAAGACCTGGTTTTAGTTTCTGCTCACCTTGGTGCACACACATGAGCACTGTTGTTTTTGTTTATTACTATTTAATAGGTACTGGAGTGCTGACAAAAACACAATCAAAAGTGTCTTCTGGCCCACTGCTGAGTGGCTTTGGTCTGATAAACTCCCTCACTGGATAGAAATCTAGTGCCAAAAGGATGGTCTTTGATTTTTAAAATCATGAAAGCTCCTGTGCTTAGTGATTCCTTGATCTATTTTTACATACCTAACTGTACTCTCTGGGGGCATGTTTGTGATATTGTTCGTCTTGATATGAGAATTTATTCAGCAATAAATATTCAGCACCTCAACAATAAAACTTGTGAAAATCAGTCCTGTCCAACAGTTGTCATAGACTCTCCCAAGTTCTATTCTGTATTTATATCTGCATGTTTCTTAGTACTCTGCCAGGAGAGAGAGAACTTGGGAGATCCAGTGATAGTAATTCTGATTTCAAGACACTGTTGTGACTTCGAGTGTTTTGAATGGTCTTAGGTATTTCATGATGACCTGCCTGTAGTTTTTCTACTGTTGTATTGTGAGAAGAGCCTGCCTATAATCCCAAGCTTCCAACATTACATTTATATGTATTAATAATTTGATTCCTTATTAGTTCCATTATTTTTTTGTAGTTGCTCCTGTTATGCTTGGACTGAAATCACAGCACCAGTGTGAGTGGTACCTCTCTCTGCAGGTATACTGGGAGAGCAAGTACAGCATTTGCACATGATCTCAATGTCTTTGTGGACCTTGAGTGGCCGTCAAATGAGAATAGAGTTTTAATAACTATTGGTATGATACATCAGCTGGCATAATGGCAACCTTGTTGCTGTACTGAAAGCCCATGGAGAAATTAATTTGAAAATTTCCTCTAGGCTAGTGGAACAGTGTTGGATTTGAGGCTAGAAATATGATCATAGTGGTTGTCTTTTAGCTCTGACTGTTGATCCATTGTATTGTGCATACACTTAATTTGTGTAGCCTAGACCTAGTGCATGGTGCACTGGAGTTTCCCCATAACCTATTAAGGTTTTAGGTATTAAGGTGTATTAAGGTTAGTCCCTGCTGCACAGAAAGATGAAATTTTGTAGAGCATGAAACTCATAGTTGTGCTCCAAGAGCACTTGTGCTCCAAGAGTGCAAGGTAGAAAGTCCTCTGCTCTTAGGGAAGTTGCTCCAGGAAGGCTTGGCCAACAAATGGTTGTGGTATGCTGTGCAACAGCAGCTGTGTTGGCCTATGAAATGGGATTAGGTTTGGTACTCTCAGCTGATTCTGCTGAACGATGGCCAGGTGGCCAAGAAATTAAGAATTTAAGTATGTCACTTAGTCTCCATGCTGTCATTTAGGGCTGAAGGGTATGTTGGATTAGAGTGTATTTTGGAAAACCCACTGTGGGAACTACAAATATCCTTCTAAAGTGTGTATGGGCTTGTGTAGATTTACTTAAGTAATGAGGTGGATGCAGAGCAGTGGTGTGATACATAATGGGGATTTGTCAAGTTCAGAAATTTGTCCTGCTATGTGGCTTCAGATGACAGTGATCCATTTGTACGTGGTGTTTAATAGTTGCATTTTATTTTTGAAAAACAATTTAAAATGTGGTCAATATTATGTAAGTTTGGGAAATTAGATAATAAATCCTGGTCATCTTGCTGGCAATTGAAAAATATAAAGCTGAATGAACGGCATACTCAATGCACTGCATTATGCTGGGTCTCCTCAATGTGGATCACAGGCTTAGGATGAAGAGGGTAGAGGGAAGGGGCAGGCAAGGCAAGTACAGGGAAGTGTACAACCCTCTCAGCATTCAGCAGTTACGGTATCGTGCTGGAGTCTGTGCTCTATTTAGCAATATGAAAAAATATCAGACTGAAAATCAAGACGCTGACTTCATGTAAAAGGTATGGCAGACTAATTAAAGAAAAAAAATGTGTACCAGTTGAGCCTATAAAACTCTTCCTGACCTTGAGAAAACTCCCAGAGAGCTGTGGGAAACTCCGATCTGTCCCCTCTGAACTTCTTTGTGTTGTTGTTTAAATATAGTAACTGCTTTTTTAATTAAAAAGAAAAATTAGATGGCATTTCAAATTGTGTCCATGGTGCCTTGGGGACCTATTACAGTACTAATTACCCAATACTATTTAGTGAGGTCTTGTTTACTATTGTGTGAAGCAAGGGTTACCAGTGTAAGGATGTAAGACAAGAAGGACCCCTCTTTGGAAATCTGGCTCTGCACATGAAAGTGACGCCAACAATTGAAAGCAATTTGTGGAATTGTTTGATTATATTAATTATGCCACCAGCAGACAGTGCTTGGGAAACAGTTTTGTTTTCTTGCATTCTTTCTTGATTGCTTGCAGCAAAAGCCAAGATACAAAATGTGCCTTTAAGGACTGCCGGAGAGCGGTTCAAGCCATTGTGTGGAATTGGCACTGAGCTTGAAAGGGTTGTGTCCGGCTTGATGGGGAGAGTTTTCCGAACCCAGCTTCGGCCTGAACTTCACTGAGGCCAACTTCTTAAATTAAAACAGCTTCTGTCTTCCTCATCAAGGAAGATTGGCTCTTTCCCCGTGCAGTAGGAGCACATAATGAAATCCATGTAGTACCATGTCTTACAATAAAGTCTTTCAGTCCAAAAGCCTGTATAAACTTAAATTAATACACAAGACTCAAACCTGCTCACCACTGAGCTGTAGCCTTCTCTGATGTGGTACAGGGAAGCGGTTCCCCAATTTATGGGTAGATGTTTTATTTGTTAAGGATTTCCAAGCAGTCTGCCATGCTGAGACTGCAGGAACAGCAGTGGTGGATGCAGACTGACTGTCACAACAGTGTTTGTTTAGAACATGGGGCAGTCTACTTCTGCTCAAAGTGGCTGTAAGATTATTTTTTTCTTGTCTCTCATCAAATAATGAATTGTGGATATTTCATGTAGATCCCAAATACCATGCTGAGGATTTAGCACATTTGGAAGGAAGGAGTCTCCTTGTCTTCTTGGAGACTGGTTGCTCCCTGGCCAACTTCTTGCTGTAGCCCTATTAATATTCACAAGCCAGGTAAGGTGATAATAACTGATCTTGTACTGGCCAGAAAAGAAAGATTACTCTTCTCTGGAGTTTGCAACTCTAACAGAATATTTGAGAGAGCTGACAAGAGATGTGGAAAGGGTGGTGTGAATTCAAAATAGAATTACTGGAGAATTGTGAAGGGATTTACATGAATAAAATGCATTGCTTGATCTGTGAAAGTAATTGAAGCTCAAATCCTGAGCTTCTGAGGGTAGTAAGGAAAGGAGTGAATGTGACTTGTTTCGTGAGTGAATCTCTGATCAACTATTACTATTATTGAAATTGTCTTTGATAATCATATTATATTTGTTATTGTGGTGATGAATACCTAGGAACAGAGTAGATTGGCTCCTGTAAGAGAACTTAAATCTTCTGCTTATAAAAGGTTTATGGGTGTTGACCCTCATGTCAGGTAGAGAATTCCTGCCTGATCCTGGACACCAGTTAGCTCAGGACACTGTTTCACTCTCACTCTTTCTGAAGCACAATATATTCATGATAGGCAGATATGATGGCATGCTAGATAGGATCAGCAGTCTCTAGATGACCTATCATCCAGTCCACTAGAAGCAGTGTGGTGCATTTGAGGTCCGTATTACAGTGTTTATGGGTATAGTAACATAGTACTTTTGTGCTTGTAAAGGCTCACAAAAATCTTGGTTTTCCTGATCAGTTCAGCATTTTTTTGGTTTGGATTTTTGTTTTGTTGGGTTTGGTTTTGGTTCATTGTTGTTTTTTTTGTTTGGTTGGGTGTTTGTTTTCCTAGGATATTGAAGGTCCAAAATTGCAATAATAAAGTCAAAAGGTAAGATTTGAGGTAGCTTAAGCAGAGGAGAAAAGAAGCAGAGTTGCTAACTGATGTAAGGAGTTGAGGCAGCAGGATGTTTTATTTTGTTGTTCCTTGTCCTTTCTGCCTGACTGCAGAGATAATTGTAACAGGAGAGGCTGGGCAAACAGAACTTCTCATTTTGGAATGCTTCTGACTTTTGTTTAAATCAAAACTCCAGAGTGTTACTTTAGGGATATTACATGAGCTTTTCAAGGTTTTAGGGTGCATAGAAACAGTTCTGTAGAACTGCTGATATGTTTTGGGACTAGTTGAAAAATAACTGTGTACTTTCTAGTGTATTGTGGGACTCTGAGAATTACTTCTTATAACACTGGTATTTCTATTAATTTTGATAGAAACCAATGATAAATTTATTATTGTTATTTTAAAGTTGATCAGAATATGAAACAAATGGGAGTACTGCTCTGTTTGAACCTTGTACCTTTCTTTGGACATAGGTAGCTATTTTTTTTTTAAGAATGGATGTTTTTGAAGGATAGATAAATGTATATAGTTTTTAATTGTGTTGGGCTGAAATATAGGATTCTCGAGTCCTGCAATACTGGCAAAAAGTTTCTATTTCCTTTCAGTAGTCCATCATTGCAGTAATTGTACACTCTCCAGTGAAGCCCCTCTGCATCAGACTGTAGCTTGGATGTCTCCATCTGGGCTTCTAATTATTTCTGATTTTCAGGTCAACCAGCTTTTGTACTCTCTGTTAGTAAGAGCTGATGCACACACTCTCTAACTGTGTAATTAGGGTTTAGGTTCTGAGAGTTCAATTTAAGGAAATCCCGAAACTGCGCAAACCAGCTGTTATGAATAATCCATTGTGAGTGAGGATTATCCCCAACACTTCACCTCTTTCAAGTTTTGCTCTTTTTTTCCTTCCCTCGTGAGGAAAGAAAAATGTCTGCCTGTCATAATAAAAGGTTATGTTTGCCTCAGATTAAAATTATTTCCAACATTAAATATGCAACATTGACTTGTTCTCTGATGTTTAATCAATTTTTAACATTTGATTTTTGACAGGAAATAAGAAGTTGCATGTAGCTGAGTCTTCTACCTGCAGCATTTGAAGGAAGTGAATAGGACATTTTGTTTACAGAAGGGAGAAGCAAGTTCAGTTTCCCACTGAAACTCTGCTCACAAATTCCTGAATGGAATGGAAAGTTTGGCAATAGTATTGGCAAGTCAAGAACAGTCTAGTCATTTCTTAATATGTAATGCAGAAAGGAATATTTTCTGTTCCCAGGGTAGATGCTGGTGTAGCCTCAATGTGCTTTTTCTAAACAGCATGGTGAGGATCCTGAGCCAGTGCTTTTCCAGCAAACAATGGCAACTATCAGTGCAGGGTAGGATAAACTTTTAATTTTGGCCCGAAAGCAAAGTTTTCATTAGTTAGGAGCATTGAAATCTTTTAATATGATTTTTTTCCCATTACAACTCCTATGCTGTGAGAAAACTGTGTAATCATCCGTGCAAATACTACCATGTTCACCAGCATAGTTAGCAGTAGGCTTTTTTTACAAGTGTGCACAGGAGAAGGGAGTTGTTGAAGTTCAGCAAAATAAATTATTCTCCCTGGCTGTGCTGGAAAGCATGCCCTGCACCTATATTATTACACCTGTTTTCAATGATGAGTTTATCAGTTGCTTAAAAATTGCTCCTGTCTCTGGCTGGGCTACAAGGAGGTACTGTACTGTATTATCTTGCTTCTCATCTAAAGTGTGTCTGGCATTCACTCTTTAAAATCTTACATTCAAACACAATGTTTCATTAGCTTTGAAGGAGACAGGACTATTCCTAAATATTGAAGAGAACTGTGAAAATAGGAAATGGAAATACAGAGATGGGAAATCTGAAAAATTAAATTGGAAAAGGGGGAGAGAGAGAGAGAGAAAACTCCTGAAGGGCTGAATAGCAAGTGCAATTGTGAGTCAAGGAAGAAGGAGTTGGACTTTAGAAAAAATGAATGGAGACCACCCTTGGAGACCTTTTGAAAAGAGCAGGGAAGCAGAAGGCTAGTAAGGAAAAAAGCAACAAATCTGACAAGGAATGTTGATAAAGGAATGACAGTATTAAGTGAAGGAGGATGTGTAGTGGAGAAGTTAAAATCGTAAAAGGTAAAGCAGAGTCCAAGGTTATAGGTAATAGATGAAATAAATATTTATGTGGGGCAAAAGCCCCACAGAGGTGCTCCTTCACCCTTATGTTGGGTGAGCAAAAGGAATTAGAGAGCAGATACTTTGGCAGCTTTCGTCCTCCTTCCAGCTGAAGCAGTAGTAAAAACAAAGCAAAAGTAAACCTGATGATGGTGCTATGTGTGGGTGTTGTGATTTCTGTCCAGGCTGGCTGATGTGGAGCCTGTCCCAGGATCTGCGGGAGGGTGTTCATCACACGACTGTGCCACGTCCTGCTTAACCTGAGCACAAAACTTGTGTCCATGGGCGTAACTTCATCGGAGGGAGAGAAGCTGAATTGACTGTGTATAGATAAAATTTTATTTTAATCTATACATAAGAAACGGTCCAGAATTCTAGTGTGGAATTTCCATATGAAGTGGTTAAAATCTGCATGTATCTATGCAAATGTCTTGTTTGAGCAATTGTACAACTCAACGCTGCCATTCATTTAACTGTGTAAGATAATGCAAATCACTAAGGTGCTAGCTTTTTATTTGTGGAAATTGTATAAAATAACTATCGTTTTCCTTTATTTTGTGCATGTGAAATTGTTTTTAGACTTGGAAAGTATTTTTCCTGATGATGTGATATTGCTTTCATTTGAATTTGAAAATGCATTTTTTTATTTTTATCATTTATAAATTGATCAGTTTGGGCTAAATGCTTCAGGCCATTCTGAGATAAAGGATATTAAAGAATCTGTAGTTCTATTTGTTATTAAAAGTAGTTGAAAAGAATGAAGTAGATTACACTGTTTTACAACTAGATTTTCATATCTAACCTGAGTTAGTGGATGCTAAAAGTACATTTTGCATAAGACTTTGTCTGGGCCCTTCTTACAGTCGTGGTTTTGATGGGTAGGAATGATTTGCTAAGCTTTCACATATCTTATGTGCCTTTGAGGAAGGTCCATTAATAATATTTATTCATAGGTATTTTCCATTGTTGTATGCAAGGCAATTTTTAAAACTTTGAAGCTAAAGTTTTGGTTTTTTTTTTTCAATACACGGACCTTTTCGATTTAATCCATTAGCAACTTGCCAAAATAAAGTAATTGTCCAACAGAGGAAGAAAAAATCTATTAACATTTGCTACAAATCCGAGTAGTCAGGCAGCACTTAATTAATGGAACAGATTTCTCACTATGTGTTCAAACTAACACAGCTATTGTTCAGCAGAGATTAGACCCTTAATGTAAGCAAGTTAAACTAGACCTCCATCTAAAAATACCTGTCATTTCAGCTATTAAAGCTCTGATGTCTTCTTCGGTGACAGATATATTTCCCTTCATTTCCTTGGTTTTGTAAAATGTAAAGTATGCATTGTGTGTAATGTGAGAAATCCACAGAGGTAGATGAAATCCTGATTGTGCCTGTCTCTCTCTGCCTGCTCCTTTGTGCTGCTCCCTGTCTTAGAGCCTCCTCAGCCCTGAGACCTGCTGGCATGAGAGCAGAAAAACAGAAAATGCCATTTGTCAGGCTATGATGCCAGCCAACTAATCTGTTTGCAGAATGAGGGCCATGGGATCTGATTAGGTAGTTTAGATACCATGTGAGTTTAATTATACCTGAGCTGCCTTTGGCTGTTAGCCTGTCACTTCATTGGTAGGAACTACCACGTTCTGCCATTTTTCCTGTAAGCTTCTTACCTGGAATACCGTATTTAGCCCAAATAGGTGCTAAGTGCTGCAGATGAGGTATATGAGGTATACCTTTACTTCTATGTGGAAGTTAGTGATAGGGTGGAGGAGGTGAGATGGCTCATTTCTAAATGCATTCCCCAGCAGAGTTCCAAATGTTTCATGTCTTTTTTTCTCAAAAACAAATTTTTTCAGACATGAGATGCTTTGTTTGAATGCTGCAGATGCTGTGCCAGGTTTCAATTGTGTCGGGCCATCCAAGGCAATGTTACTGGTGAGTTTGAAGCTCAGTTTATCCACGGTGGTTATTTCACCTTCGTGGCTGAGACTTCCCAGACTTGCTGCTGCAGCCAAGGGTCTCTGTGGGGTGAGAGGCCAACCACTACCATGTCCCTGTGGGCAAGGGCTTGCAGAGGCAGCCTGGGTTCTTCAGATATCCATAAGGGAAAATTCTGGCTGCAGTTTTAATGTCAATCTTCTCCCTTCCTTTCTCCTTTCTACCAATTAGCATTTTTTTTTAAATGAGAGTCTCACAAAGCTTGCTAACATAAATAAATGTGTTTTAGGATTTGTTTGCTTTAATTAAAATGTGTCTTTCTGAAAGGATTTAGTTAAGCATCTTTCTTAAACAGTGCTGTGCCAGTAACAGCAACATTTGTAATAGTGATAAGACCCAGAAAGGGAAACCAACTGGAAACCAAAATGAAATGTTTTTGTCCAAAAAATAAATTATCATCTTAGGAAAGCAGAGGAAGCCCTGTGCAGGGATAGTTACAATTAAGTTGATCAAAACAGTAGAAAACATAAAGTATTAAATAAATTCTGCAAAGGTAGCAAGTGGGGCTGCGTGAAGTCACTTTTTTTGCTGATTTTGTTTTCCCATTTTTTGACTGTTGCTATTTTTTTTCTAGCAGTACCCATGATGCTGTTAGAGCTTTCCAAATAGGAAATAAGTTGCTTTTCATGTAGCGATAAATTATTTTTCACAGTGAGGATGCAGTGATTGTAAGGGTAATGATAATAATGGGATGTATATGAAAGCATCCAATTAAAAAATCGAAACAGATGCGTCAAACATGACTTTACAATGTAATAAAATCATATAATAAATATGTGGTCTTGCCACATTGTATTACATAGTTTGATTAATTAAACTTTACGTGTGCAAAGATAGTCACTATCAGACTCCTCAGCCATTAAGGAAGAACAGTCTCAATTGTTTTCATAATTGAAATAGTCATTGCTTTTTTGTGTCTTGCCATCTGGAAAGAGAAAACAGCAGCTGCCATGACTGTGAAATGCATGATCTTGCAGAACTGAACAAAGTTGATCTGCTTGATGCTGGACTCCTGCAGCCCTAGTGTGGGCTGTAATTTAGTTATATACAAAACATGTTGCCTTTCTCCTCTTTTGGACCCTTGCACTCTTTTTTTCTGTTGCTGTTGTTGTTTTGTTGTTGTTGTCGGGGTTGGTTCGTTGTTTTTCTTGTTGTTTTGGTTTGGTTTTTTGGGATTTTTTTTTGTTTTATTTTGGGGGGGTTTTGTTTATTGGGTTTTTGGTTTGGTTTTTTGGTTTTGTTTCGTTTTAAAACAAACAAACAAACAAAAACCACCTCTCTCTGTCAAAACATCCCCATTGCAGGGCCTTAGGGATGGTTTACAGCCTCTGATTATGAAATGGCAAATGGGCAGTTTCCTGGTTTTGCTTCAACACTTTGTCATTTCCTCCCTTCCCTTGGCTATGTGGTGGGAATGCTGCTGCAACAGTATCTTCCCTGACACAGCAAGATGAGAAGGTGGGCTCTGGGGCTGGGTCCCCGTGCTATCAGCTGTGAGTGCTTCTGGATGTGTCTGAGCTAGAGCAGTTCATCTCTGTCTGTAGACCTCCTGTCTCCAGTAAATCATAAGCATTTCAATCTTTTTGTCAGGCCATGATATGAGAATCTGCATCTGAATTGCAGTATTAAGAGAGAGAGGCTGATTAAGTGTTTGTGATAAGCTGTGACACCACAGCTTAAAAATACCTGAACTGATTTTTCCCAGTGCCTGAAAACCACATTGCAGTGTATTGTGGTAGCACTGAAAAAAGCTTCCAAGGATTTTGTTGACTTCTGCTTTATGAAAGAGCTTCTTCAGGAGTGCTCTTTGAGGAGCTGCATCTGTCTTATTTTATAGCTTTTCTTTGGTCTTTGCTATCTTGCATTTCTTATCTAAAATGTTACCAGTGTGTTGAGTTATAAGAAAAAATAAAGATGTAATAAACCGTGGCCATGTAGAAAGAAAAGGACAAATATTTTTGTTTGGCACAAATGTCTGGAGGAACAGATCCCAAAAATTTTATGCAGCTTAATTCTAGTGCCCCTAAGCAAGTTGAAACCCCTAACAAGTACTTTGTCTTAAAATAAAAACAAAACAAAAACCCAACAAACAAAAACAAACACAAAACGTGTATCATTCACAACATGCAAGTTATAAAAAAGCAGTGTGCTTCTGGTAAATCCAGAAAATAGACTTAAAGAAATTCAAGAATCTTTTGAGTCTTGTGACTTTCTATAATTTTAGTGTTTTACCAGTTGTTTTTTATTGAATTTTATTATTTTAATAACTTAAATTTTTATAAATATTCTTAGTGATGACAAGAAACTTTGGGTATGTGTCTAAATAAAAAGAAAGGCCTGCCAAGTAAACAACTTAGACCAGGCAAGCTGATGTGCCTTGTTTAAATTCTTGCCTGTGTTTAATACTTTAAAAGCTGTAGATGGACACTGAAGGATTCAAGATACTGCACTGGATTTGTGGAATCACTGTTGTGAACTTTGTTATGTTTAAAGACTTCTCTTATTTTCTATGTAAATTACCATATTGCAGGAGTCTTATGCAGAAATGGGACCCCACTAATGCATTTAATTTACTTTATTTTGTTAGGTTGATTTCAAATGAAAACATGCTCATTTTTTCTAGTTCTCTGAAATGTGATGTTGAGTGTGTTAGTCATGCATGTTCTTGTTTTACAGATGGGCTGAAGCCAGATACCAAGACGGTGCTAACTGCTGCCTCCAAGAAGAAATCTAAGGGAGGGAAGGGGGATATGACCAAAGAGGATGAAAATAGCAAGAATGATTCAGCTCAACCTGTTACTATCTCTCTTATCTTTAAAAGATACATTTTTGACACACAGAAGAAAATGATTCAATCCTGAGGAAGCAAGAAAGGCCTCTGATTACACCTCAAAGTCCAGCCCCTGAAATGCATTGAGGTGGAATGTGTTTCCTGTCCTAACATGTTAGACCTGTTCCTTCCTCACAAACGGAGCCTGGAAGCTCGTGCTGACTGTGCCCTTTCAAAATCTCTGCAGTCTCATATTGTTCTGTTCAAATATGCTTATGTTGTCATCTCTGTGATGTGCATCATTTTGTCATCTCAGAGAATCTCACCTGCCAGGTGAGCAAACTGGGGTGTACATTCTAATTGCACTGTTTTCCTGGATAATTGTGTTGAGGTTTCTCTTGATTTAGAAGTTTGCCACCAGTATTAATTTAAATCAACTCAAGATGTGAATTTCAAGTGACCCACAAAGTAAAGCTGATTATTCTTATTTCCTTGAGACAGAAGGCCCACTATTTAATAGGTTAAATCTGAAATGGATGTTTCACATTCCTTCAGTTGGAACCATGTAAGATGCTATCTGAGAGATGGTATGGATGTTTTTTATAAATATGATTTATATCTAGAAATGCTTTTCATATTAAACATAATGATCTGTGTAGCTGAGAGTCTTAATTGTTCTGTTTGCTGTTCCAAAGGTTCAGAATTTATCTTCAGTGACATTTTATATAACTTCTCTGATTTTCCTGCTTGTTCTGCAATGAATCCCATTCCAAAACTGGTTGTTGTTGTTGTTTTTGTGGTGGTTTTTATTTTTTGTTTATTTGGGGTTTTTTGGGATTCTTTTTGTAACCAAAATGCTTTTGGTGTGTGAAAGAAAAAGTTGCCTCTGGAAATAGTCAAGGGCTTCCTTTTATTAAAATAATGATAGAAGATTGCTGCATAAGCTTGTAAAATAAGAGTCTCCATGATGAAACCATTAATTTTCACTAGGGATTTCATAGTACTTTCTCTCAAATTCATGTCCTAGGCTCATGAAAAGCAGAGTGCTGGTAATATCCAGTCCTTGTTGCATACAAAGGATAGGACACCTTAACATGAAAACTAACAGCAATTCCACAGGTATGAAAGATGCAATGTGGAACGGAAATTTGACTCAGGCTTGGCAGCATGGCAAATGTTAGTTCCTGCCTTTTGAACAAGAGTACCTGCTTGTTGATGCTTAATAACAGCCTGGGACCCTTTGCTGAAGTCAGCTATAGATGGTGACCATAGGTATAATGTAAGTGCATTAGTTGCACATGGAGGTAAATAATTGCTACATTCATTCTTATTAATCATATTATTATATGACTTGATGGGCATAAGTTAACATCGTGTTGAAATGATCCTGATTTTTTTCCAGTCTTTTCCTTTTAATTTCTAGGTAAGTGGCTACAAATGACACAGCTATCAGCTGTTGAGAGGATAATTACAGCTGGACAGTTGTGAGAAGAGCAAGCCTGGTGTCTAAACTAGGTTGATTGTTCCCCCTTTAAATCATAACAGAATTAGTGCTTTGTGTAATAATCACAAACAGTTTCTGCTGAGTGAGTCCCAGCAAAGCTCTAGCACATCCCTTAAGATTACAGGGTATGCTTTCAGTGTGATCCCAGAGGAATTAGGCAGGCAGCTTCAGCTATTGGCTTAACGTAACTTGTGCTGCCAGCCTTGCTGGAAAATGTATCCTTCTGTAATGGAAAAAATGCATTTCACAGCACTGTCACCTCTCGTTCCCATTTCACTATTCTTCCCAAACACCCCCAAAAGCATTCTTTGGTCATCCCAGGTTAATCTAAGAATTATGGGTTTAAAAAAAAATCTAATTAAATACTCCTAGTTATTAAGGAACATATATTTGTATCTGTATAGTTCTAGTGTCCTTGCCAAATTTTAAATGTGTTGCTAATTTGAAGTATTGGAAAGAAAAGGGGAGTGATCAGGAAAGGTGCTTCCAGAGTTATCTTGCACTTACAGGGTTTTGTCTTTCTCATTTCTAAGAAATTTTTGAGTAGTTCTGGAAAGGAGATTGTCAGTGTAAATGGGGGTATGTAATTTTACAAAAGCCTGTCTGATTAATGTTTTCCTCCCCACATCATGGATTGTCCTTAACAGGATCAGTGAGACTGTTGTTATGGAATCTGATCCCTTTGAAAACTCATTAACCCTCAACACTTAGATTTGCCGTCATCTGCTTGGCTGAAAGGACTCTCGTGCAGGGAGTTCAATGGTTTACTTGCTTGGTGTACTCCAAGAGAGTGAGCAGCAGTAATGCCAGAGTTGAACCTACATCCCTTTCTCATCCAGTCTCTTGTAAACATATTTTTGAAATCTTCCTATCTTCCATTTCATTTCCAGACCAGCATACTAGCTTGGCATTTTTCTTCCATCTTCTCAGTCTAAGGCCTGATCTCCTCCTCAGTGCTCCCATTTCCTTCTTTGCTCATTGCTTCTGCTTGCTCTGGCTCTGCTCTTGCCCTTGGGATCCATGGCAGGGCTCTCACAATGGTTGCTGGGGGCCCAGTGAGGTGAGGAAGGCTCTTGACCTGCAGCTCATTCCAGCTTCTGTGTGCACTGAGGATCTGCCTCTATTCAGGCTTTGACCGTAGGCAGCTCTGAAGGACCCACAGGAGCAGCAGGCTGTGCCTTCACCTGCCACCCTACCCTGTCCTTGTGCCTTGGAATCCTCTGTGGAAAGCCCCTGTCACAAGGCCTCATCCTCTCATTTTGCTCCTGTAGTAGAGGTTTGTGTAGGATACGCAGCTGGGGAGTGATCTGTTGAAGACTGGGGTTTGGTTTTGTGTTTCTCCCAATGTAGACTTCCCAAGGGAGAATCTGAGTGTGTCCAAGAACTTTGATTATAATGTGCTATTACTACAGATCTCTGGCTGCTGTCCTGAGGCTGTTGGATACATATTCAAAAAAGGGTGAAATGGTGGAACAAAATTATTATGGGAAAATCAAAGCTTTTAAAGACATTTGTAGGATGAACAGATGTTCAAACATTCTTTTATTTGGTTTCCAGACAGACGTAGAGACTTTCCTTTCATCCTCATAATCAGTGCATTATGCTGTAATTTGTAAAAATGGCATTAAAAAATATTACCTGGGTCATACTGTGATCTACTGACTCTGTCATTAAGCCATGAAGTTAAGAACAGCAACTGGGAACGTGGGTTAAATGCTGCAGAATGTACTGCACTAGCATATATTGTCAGACTGTATTATAATGAATCCAAAATAGAATAAAGATGTAAGGGGGGTTTTTTAATACTGTTAAGGTTGTCAGTGTTGCAAAACTAGAAATTCTTGCGGCTGTGCAGATGTTTGGTGAGTAATACATCTCTGGGTTGTGGGGAGAGTAGCAGGGAGAAAAGCTTCGTTTTTACAAGCCTGTTTTCTACTTTTTCTTGGAGTTTGCCTTGGGACTGCAGTCTGGCTTGTGATCATTCTAGAGGTCTGGACCCAGGAGGGTCAAAGCTCTGTTTATGGTAGGAAGGATTCAGTAGGTGGCATCCTTTGCTTGGAATCAAAGCTGTGTCTCCCCCCCTAAAAAGGGGGTTTTCACTGGAACTGAGACTGAAGGGTTTGCATCAGGCTTACAACCCAACTCTTAAAGAACAGCTTCTATTAAAATCTACAATGCATTTAATGTCTGTGACAGAGCCATCAACTCCAATCTGTTGACCAAAGCCTGAGGCACCAGTGTGCTTTCTGTATGTTTCTGGCTCAGCTGAAAATAGCTCTGTCTCTTACATCCTGTATTACTTGATTGCAAGTAACTGACTATGGAAAAGTGAGCCATCTGCAACAGGGGTGTCCGTGATGTGTGGGAAATAGCACTTTCCTTGTCTGTTGGACTCTCCAGTTGAACAGCCACAGGGTGGTAAAGCAAAATGAGAGCCCATCACAGCTCATGGGGAGTTGCAGTGGTGAAACCACAGTCCAGCCCAGCACTGTTTGCCTTTCTCTGCTGGGAGAGCAGCTCTGTGTTTACGTCTGCAAAGTGCTCTGGGATCTTGTGAAATGAAGGATGAAAGGCAGCAGAGGAATGCTACCTTATTAGCAGTTTCAAAACCCCTTCATGTTTCCCTTTTAGTTTAGTATCCACAGTGAGCTGAAAAGCTCTTCATTTACAAACACGAGTTTTAAACAAACTTGTTGAGGATATAAATAGAATTATTTTAAGATAGAGCCTAGCACTGGGAGCTAACCTGCCAAGCCTGGCAGAAGGGAAAGGACTGTATGACTGCAATCTATGGTAAGGCCAGTTTTGCTAGATGATGGGCACCCAGAAAGAATCCAGGGGCTTGAGGAGGCCGAGTTAAAGCAAGGTACTGCCACTATTCTGGGATTTCCCACAAATTCTCCTGCTCTTCTGTGCAAAAACAGGTTAAAAATGTCAGTTTACACTGTTGACAGTGTATGAGGAAAAAGAGTACAGTGGATCTGCTTACTTCCAATTGTCAACACCAGAATATGGAGTAGTTCTCACACCTTCTGCTGTGCATGCTGTGCTAGTTGGAGTTCCAGTTGTTGGGTTTCCATTCCTCAGTGTTACAGTTCTTTGTTTTCTTTTGTTTGTCTGATACGAGTGCTTTTCCAAGATGGTGCAATAAGACCTGGATCACCCACTTCCCCCTCAAGGTGACTTGCTTGTCAAAGGTGAGTCCTCTAAGGGGCGTCTAAGCCATGCATTTCTGATACATTACACAAAGTATAGATTTGTATACTTTTTGTAGTAAAGGACTGGAGAGTGAATCTATCAAATTCTTATCTTTTTGTATTTCACAGTCAGCTGTGAAAGGAACTTACTGAACAGAATCAGTAAATACTGCAAGATCTTTGGTAAATCTCAACCCTGCACTGCTTTACAAGGCAAAATTTAAAAACAAGACTGTCTTTTTGATTACTGAGTCCTTGCCAATCCTGCCTATTCTAGTTCATATCTCTTAACCGAAAGGTAATTTGAGGTCTGGATCAAGTGCTACTAAACTAACAACCCCAGCAGTGAATGAGGTGCCTGCTAACACCCTTGCACTGGCATTTGGCACTAAACTGATCTGATTATTTTTGATCCTTTAAGAAAGCTAGGCTGTTCATTAGCTCTAGCAGGTTCTGTTTACATCAATTTCTTCTCCTTTGAGTGGAAGTCATGCAGTCTTCATGTGTTTTTGGGTGATGATTCTGAGATTTCTCAAGGGCCTCATTCATGTCAGTCAGAGAGACTCCATCCTTTTTGGACCACAAAACTGCTTTTATTAGGCTGCATGTGGCCCACATTCAGATGTGTAGGAACCAGTTCTTTTATACTGTTTTTTGTGAAAACTGATATTTTAGAGCCTATAACTTCAGTCTGACAGTCAGGAGGGATCTGTGCCCTGATGGTGAATTAATTCTCAAAGCAGCATTCCATAAGGAGACAAGCTGAAACTTAGACCCCGCGCAGAGGTGTTGCCTAAATTTCTTTAGTTTTTGCTAAAGTAAGCGATCCATCGTCTAGTTTTCTTTCTTAAGCCTCACTTCAACCAAAGCTGACTTGAACTCTACACTCTCTGAGAACATAGGTTTGTTACCTGGAAAGACCAAGGTCTTTTAGAAGCTCTTCTAGACACAGTTATGGAAATATTATCTATATTGGTGCCCACCTCTGTTAAATTGATATGGGATTGTTTTTTTTCTTCAGAGTGCTGGTCATACTGTCTGTAAGGACAGTAGAAATGCAGATGGGCTACTTAGTTATTTATTGTGCAGGAATAACTAAAGTTATTCCCCCCAAAAAATCAGACATCTGAGAACTGAGTTTTCTCATGTACATCTTATTTGTTTTGTTTTTTAGATGAAGTAAAGTAGGTTTCAATTGCTGATGAATGTGGAAGGGAAAAGGAAAGGATGGTCATGTGTCATCTTGCCTTTTAAAAATATTGTTGGGGAGCTCTGGCAAGAGAAGCATTTTGTTTGGGGAGAAATGCAAATTACTTTATACCTCAGTGTTGGGGGAGTTTTGTATTGATTTTAACTGAAGAGTGAAGATTGATCTGTGCTTAGAACCCCACTGGGTGAGTGGACAGTTTGGTCTCTGTCCAGTTCTAAATTGAGCTGTAAATCTCATTTGCCATCTGGCAAAGTATGGCATGACTGGGCAGTTTCAGACAGAGGTCTGAATTTAGAATAGTGGAAGAACACAGAGGTTTGCCAGACTGGAATAAAAATAGAACTGTCAGGAACGCAAAACTCAATGAGAGACATGGGTTTTGGCCGAAATGTATTTGTAGAGACCTTGAAATGCTGTAATAATCTGAGTACATTTATTTAGTAATTCTGTTGTTACAACAGGTATATTAATGTTTAAGCATCACAGTTTAACAATTTCTCTTAAAGCTGAGTTGCTGTGAGATCAGTATTGAGAAAAGCTCTTACAAAGTATTTTGATTTCTCAGTACTAAGGTCTGACAATATTTGACAATTTTTGCCTTTGATAAATGAAATATTTCAAAATCACATCATTATCTACAACTTGCCCTCACTTATGTGATAGTGCAGTGAGTTGATGCCCAACTGATAGATATAAAAGTGGGAGAATGAATTTGTTAGTTGTCCACTACCTCATGGGGGGTGAACCTGACTCTTCAGACTATGGCTCCTGCTGCTTCTCTTCCCACATCTCCCTTGCTGCCATGTGAAAGGCACTGATGAGTCTGCTGTTGCCAGCCTTGAGGGTAGCTAGTTTCGACTCCTCAGAACATTTCTTTCCTGTGGCAAAAGTAAGAGGAAATCTGTCATAACTTTATCTTTCACTGAGGCAATGCAGAGAGTTTGTCCATATGGTCCATATTTGGTTTCATCCATCTTCCAAAGGAAGTTGCTTAAATGGAGTGTCTGTGGATTGCCATCCACCCCAACACAGAAGGCTCATGTAGGAATTGGTACTTGTGTCCCACTACTAAAACTGGTAGAAGTGAACTTGTGGTGACTTTGCCCACAATTATTTGCTTGAAATACTAACATTAAAGTCATCTATGAAAGAGCACCAAAGACCACCTTCAATTCGTACATAACAATTGTTAATTTGCAACATTCGTTTTGTTGGTTAGAGCGGGATAGTTTTCCCCTTAATTAGAAATTTTAATTAGAGCATGCTGTGTATTAAGATGTTAAAGCTTTGACTGGCAGTTCGGAATTGCAGAAGATTCAGCTCTCTGTAGGGTTGCAGCACAACAGGGATTACCTCCCACCCTCCTGCCTGCAGGTGTGTTTTACTTCTTGAGTTGGATCAGGAAATGTTCCTCAAGGTAGGAAGCATTCATCATCCCGATCAGACTCCATTTATTCCAAGGAGCCTGAGCTTAGGGAAAAGCTGCAGATTCACAGATCATACGCGAGGTGTAAGGACAAAGTCTCAATCCTGAATGACTAATATGTCAGTTGTTGGAGTGTTTCACCACAGCGCCTTTGTCCACTTAACTCCAGTTGTGCTGCCGCCAGTGCAGGAAGGTTCTTTGTCTTTAGAGATCAGTTCCTGTCCTGGCTCTTCTGCAGCTCCAATCTTCAGTCCTGTAATGTAGAAGAGCTACCTGAAGAGATTTCCCCATCCCTGATCTGCTGATCTGGGCTGTATTTAACACACCATGCATAGTGAGTTGCTGGATGCAAGGAAGCCTTGTGGGCTGATGTGTTTGGAGTTGCTCAATCTCCCTTACCTCATTTTTCTTCTTTCTTGTTTTAAATCAGATTCAAGGGGAAATAGGAAAGATTTTTAAACATTAGCATTTAATGTTTCCAGTATCACACTTCTGGAAAGTACAAAAACTGCCATGGATAATTATGGAATAACCTATATTAGGGAACTGTTTCCCGAGTCTCCTCACAACTGGAGGATATCTTGTGTCCTTTGAGCCTGAAAATACATATTTTTGTTCTGTCTAGAGTAAGTGTGGGTTTTTCTGATAGCCAGACAAATACACAATCATTTTAAAAACTGCTGAAATGCATTTTCCAAGATGTCTTGTGGCACTCTAATCCACACACTAATTATGGTACTGCAGTTATAATTTGCTATTTTGAGTTGATTTCATGTTCTGCTGGAACAGAAGTCATGATTTCTGTTATTTCTTGCTGTTAATTTGTTTTGTTTGTTAAGTTGATAATGGATGAATGTTATTGAGCATCTCCACTTTTTGCTGAACAGTTCTAGATCATAAACACAAATTCTAAAGTTTGTCACCTGCTAGTGAAAGCAGATTCTGTTTTAAGTTTGTAAAGATGGAATTTTTATTTTCATCTGAACTGTAAGCTAGCACTATCAGCAGCATGTTGATGAGTTTTTTGCTGGAAGGACTTTTGCAGGTATTGTGGATGTTGAGGTGGGCAATGCTTGAGAAGTGGCTAAGCAAATCCAGTGTCATTGTTCAGTCCTTGTCTGCTCCTGACTCCTGCCTGTTGCAGTAACTTTGAGTCCAGCTTTTCAGTGTCTTAAAAAGGGAACATCAGGAGAGGCTTTGCAACAAGTTGAAATGAGCAGTGATGTAGAAAATATGCCATGATTGAAAAAAGGCTAATTTAATTAAATGTTTATAGCTGAGACATTCTGGTGTAAACAGAATGTGGCTCCTGGCTTGCAAATTAGGTGTCTTTCTAATGTCTAGGTGTCTGGCCCATCTCACAGTTTTGTGATTGTGGTACTGGAGTTTCTTTCACTCCAAGCTCAAAATATCAAATACAGGTGAGTGATTTGCACATTTTAGAATAGGAGAATTCCCTCATTTTAGCACAAGTGTGTAGCCTTTCTTGGAGGGATGGTCAGCAACAGCAGAGTGAGTTACAGGGCAGCAGTGCCACATCAATTCCCGCTTGTGGCTTTTCTGTATGAAGAGAAGGAGCTCTGTTACATGTATGAATTGCATGTTGATACAACAGTGTCTAAGACAGCACCAAATCCCATTTGAAGCTCTCTGTACTGAGCTTCCACTCTGTTTCTGACATTTCCATTTTTGTCTTGGAATCCTGTGGCTTGCTTTTTTATCAATATAAAAATATTAAGAGAGCAAGCATTTTTTTCTGTTCCATTAGCGAGATCTCCTCAGAATCTGTGACTGACAAGCATCTCTCTGCACATTTTCAGTGAGGAGCTGTCATCTGTTGGATGTTGTAGTGGTTTCATGTTCACTGAATTTTGTTTGCTAAATTTAGTGTAGTGGTTTGAGTGTTTACTCTCTTTTTCTCTCTGTGAGATAGGATCAGGAGAGAAGCAAAGCAGGCCCAAACTTAAAGGTATAAAGATAGATTTATCAACACAGACTAAAAGAAGAAAATGAGAATTAAAATGAAACTTTCAAAGCACTCCTTCTCATCTGCCCAAGTGTTCACTTTCCCACTAATAACTAATAAAGAGACAAAACTTGTGATTTTCAGTTAGTTTCACCATTTAAAAATAATCTTTCATTAGTTCTTTAGGGAGAGGAGTCTCTCTTACTGTGGAAACATCGCCTCAAGAAAACAGTCCTCTGTTGGCTCCTATGTCACGAATCTGCACCTGCCTGGAAAAAAAAACTCTCTGCAGACTGTGAAGCCCCTTCCATTAGCAGTTTCCCAAGCTGCTTATGGGTTGTGGACTCATGCATGCTGGGATGTCATTTTGATTCTTCATCACAGGGAACAGAGATGTCTTCTCACTTCTTTGCTGGCGCAGAAGGCTTCTTAGCTCCTCTCTCTCTGTTCAAACATCTCATGGGATCACAAGATCACAGCTACTAATTCAATATTCACTTAGGCCACCACAGATACCTTTGCTTAAATCCACAAATCTGAATAACCATCTCCCCAAAATGCATATTTTTCCATGTTTTTAAGGGACAGTTCATTACCATAGCTCATAAGAGAAGTCTAGCCTAAAATGGTAACTCTACAAACCTTTCTCCTAATTAGTCTTTTCACTTTCTCTTCACTGACTTTCATCTCATGCCATGTCTTCTCTACGTTCACTCTGTCCCTTTTCTCCCATTCAGAGAAGGGTTAGGGCTTTGGAAGTTTTATTAGTGTAAGGAAAGAGTTAATATCTTGCCTAGGTCCTCTCTCCTTTGGGCTGTGGCTCACTGTGTCAAATTTTAAAGCTGTGCCGATGAAGTAGGGGGGGACGGGGGAACCGAAGCTGAGAGATAGGAGCTGCTTGTGCAGGCAGGAATCTTAACAGCCAGGAATGTAGATGGCTCCTTTCCACCCCTGGTCTCATCAGGGGCTCAGCAGACATCTTCCTCAGGTCTGCTGGCTTGGGGTAGGCTTTAAAGTTAGCTAGATGTTAAGCTGCAGCTGCAGCCTCCCCCTCCTCCCACCGGCAGCCGATGGGGGCCCGTCGGCACAGCCAGGCCAGGGCCGGCTCCAGAAGTGGAGGAGCGGCCAGGGGGCCGGTGTTGCCTGCTCTTGTGGCCGGAAGGGAGAGGAATCTTGCCGGGGTTCTTCTGATTTTTAAGCCTGTGTGACACAAAGGTGTATCCCTATATTTAATTGGTTAATCCAGTTGTCAATTTCAAAGTCGGCCACTAATTGGTTTTTACCCACAGATATAGAATGCCAGGAATTATTACGTTTTGAAGGAAAGTCGTCTTTTCTCTCTCCCTACCCAAAGGAAGGATCAGTTATTCTTTTCTGGTGTGCAGCTAACTGGGTTTTAGAGATTTTTGTTACTAGCTGTCACAGGACTTCAGTATCATTAGGGTTGCTTGGGAGACCAAGGGAACAATTTTTTTTTCTCCTGATTATCTTCCTTGTTACAATGTAAGTCTATTTATATATATTTTAAAAAAATATAATCCCCATCCACTGTGATAATACAGAGAACAGTCTATTCTTTTTCACTTTGCAGCATTCTTTATATACTTGAAGACTGAGCATGGATGTGATCAATCTTCTTTCCTCTGGACTGAATGTTCTTTGTTGGTATAGTCTCTCACCTTGGGGGCTGTGTTTTCTGGACCTGGGCTTGTTTCTGTCTTCCTGAGTTTCTCCAAATGGTCTGTGTCTTTTCTGAAGTACATTTCTCTCAGCCAGGCAGTTCGCTATCTAAGACCTCACAAGTGCTGACTAATTTAAGTAGGATTTTAACTTCAGGGATGTCTCAGGACATCTTCCTGTTTATGCTTCCCTGTCTGTAGGTTTTGCACAATTAGGAGTTTATTGCCTTGAGTTTAATGTGTGAGCTCAGATCACAATGCCTGTCTGTAGGTTTGTTAACACAGGCTTCCTTTTCTTATTCTGTACTTACACATTTCAACATCCCCTTTTAAATAGCTTCTTAATTTTTCAGACTACTGTCCTGGTTTGCTGGGCTCATATTCTAGTCCATTCCTCCAGCATATTCATTCCCAACTGATCTAGCGAGTAATTGAGATCATTAATGAAAATATTGAATAGAATTAGTTCAAGGACAGGCTTCTGTGAACCATGCTTAATACACCCTCCCAAACCGCATACCATCAATAACTATTCTTTTAATGTTCTCCAAACAGTCTCATGCTCAGCCTATAATTAGTTTCTCTAGGTGACTTTTCCCTAGCTTGTTTATGCAAATATCTTGTGGAAAATTGTCAAAAGCCTTTTCAAATTCAAGCTACCTATACCTATATTCTAAGTGATATTTTCAGAGTTATTCATTCTGTTCTTATTTGTCTTCAGCTGCAAAACTGGACCTGCGTGGAGCCTGCTACCCTAAGGCATGTGTTTATTTTTGGGTTTTACTAGAATCCATTTTTCTTAGAAAAAATTAAATTTTTAGTGTGTTAGAGGATGCTTAGGAATGTGGACTGCTTTGGTGCAAAATACACTGCAGATAGGTGATATGCAAGTTATCTTTGTTCTGTAGGTGCATTTTGATCTTGACCTGCAAGACTGTATTCGCAGTGTGGTTTAAGTATTCTGCACTTGCAGCCCTAAATCAGAGCTGTCATCAAACACTCGGGTGCCAAGCATCCAAATAGAGCCTGGGCCCAGTTTAAGCCCTGCAGCTTTTCTTTTTTATGTGTCCAGTCTAAAGCACAGCCTGTAAGGCTTTTAGGATTAAGAAGCAGCAAATCTTCCAGCTGAATTAAACAACACTTTGGTGACAAGGGTGAATCCTAACAGGAGTCCAAGGAGGCATTCAGGGTCATTTTCATTGTGGAATAAGTGGGGATTTGAATTGCAGGTTAGCATTGTGGTCCATTTCAGTATCATGATGCTTTCAGGTGTGATTAAAGTGTTTTTGTTAACATTTAAACATCAAATAAGATATTTGCTAATAATTCCTTCTCCTTTCTTGGCCTTGTAATAAGCATATAATAAATTAAACAGCTGACATCATGAGGAGCGATTGCATTTCAGCCCATCTAAACATGGAGATATTAGGATGCCTCCTGCACCTTTGTGTGTAATGAATGGGTCTTAGTTATTATAAAGTGCTGCACAACTTCACCTCTGCAGAAGGTGTTCAGCAAACAATCGCCAGCAGAAAATGCCTGCTATTTCCTAAGCCATGGGAAATGCTCTGTTATTCCATTAGTCCTGCTGCACTTGCTTGGTTTTTCCCTTTACTTGTTCCAAAGAGGAGGGAAACGTATCTTTACAACCACACTAGCAAGAATTAGCCCAACTGTATTTTTACAGTAAACTAACAAATAGGAGGAGAATCTGAGCAGCCCCCAGGGACTGAATTTATTTGCTGCTGTATCTGCAACTGGCATCAATGGAAATCTGAGTGCCCCATTAAAAGTCAACAATCTCTGTTGTCTGGGGCATGGGGCAAACAGAGCCAGCCTGTTCTGCAGACAGACTGGTGGCCTTTACCTCCCCCCACCCAGCTTGGGATGAGAAATGATGAAACTGAAACAAAAAGCTTGAAACTGGGACTTGGAGTTCTTACTCTGCAGCTGTCATTCCAAGGAGCAGAGGCAGAAGGTTGCCTTCAGGGCCATGTGGGAAATTCACTGAATGCAATTAAGTGAGGATTGGGGCTCATCTGTAGGAATGGGAAATAATGTATGGTGCTGGTGTGGGCCCCAGGTAGTGACATGGGGGTGTGCATCTGGAAATCTTCATTCCAAAATCTTGGGGATGGTGTGAGTAACTCTAACTTGACTAGACAATAATCTGTTATAGGGTCTACCCTTTTAATCATGCCCATGGATTAGTGGCTTAAGCAGCAGCATACTGTCCAGTCACCCACCCCAAAGAGGCTCAGGCCTACACTCTCCTGTAGCATTTTCTTCCAGTAAATGTGACTGCTCAAATGATGTCTTGATGTTCTGATTGCTCGCAAAACAGAAAGTAGGAGTTATATGTACTTTTGTCCTCATGGTGCAGCAGAATCAGATTGCATCTGAAACACCTGGGGTTAGGGATGTTTCATGGAAAATACCTAGCATTTGATGTTTTCATTTTTTCAAAAGACATCTCTTCAGCCAGGGAACAGTGTGCCACACAGAAAGTACACTGGGCTTTGATGGTATCTGTCCTGAAGGGAAATGCATGAGAGTATCTCAAATGCAAGGGAAGTGGTCTTTCCACTCTGAGTTTGCAGATATTTGAGTGGTGAATTCATTGGTCCTCCCATGAAGAAGTTATCTTTACCCCATCATTGCTACTTCTCTCTCCCTTTGTTTCACCAACAATTTTTATCAGTAAACTCTTTGGTACGGCCACCAAGTTGCTGTTTGTCACAGGCTTAAGACCTCATTTTGTCACTAAACGCTGCTAGTTTGTTACTTGCTCTTTTTTTTTTTTGCAGTCTATGAGCTTCCCAACAGTAACACTGGAGTTTTGGGGCTGTTGGGGGATTGCACATGGTCTTGCTATCCTCTTATTTATTAATTCTATCAGTCAATGTTACAAAATGTGTAAAGGGAGAGTTCCCCATCTCATCTGCCTTTTGTTCATCTTAATCTCTAGTCAGTGTAAGTGACCTTTAGATAACAGCCAAGATAGTATTTTGTGCTCTAAAAGCTTGAATATAGAAATGAGTGCTGCAAATATCCCTTTTGCTCTTAGCTGTCCGCCCTGTGTCAGGTACATAGGTTGAATCATTATTCTCATTACCTTTTGAAGATAAAGGTGGTATCCCATGAATGGGATTTTCAGAAGCAGTAACCCTAAACCTACTCTTAAAATAGTCAGAGTGATTTTCATGGCTAACTTCAGGGGTAGGAGTGTGCACATAGCATGCAGCTGACAGCCCAAACCAAGTTGCTATATCTGATTTGTTATGGCTGCAAGTGACCTTGGTCCAACAGAGTTAGTGCATTTTCCCCTGAATTACAGGGATTTAACCTCTTATTTTATAGGGCATACTCTGTTCAATAGTCTCTAGTCTCAAACCTCTCCTCACATACACAGTAAACTGCTATTCCTGCAGAGGAAAGGAAAAATGAAGGGAAAACATCTAAGGCAGGTAGAATATGAGCACAGATCACTGAATACATTTGGATATTGTCTTTTGGTGTGTGTGAAATCTTGGGATCGTGCACTGCAAAACAGGGCAAGGATGGCTCTACCAAAAGATACTGGTTTAGAGCTTGTGCCCATGCTTTTTGTCAATTTGACCATGGTGTGCACTGTTTCAAGGAATAATCCTGTTTGTGATTGGCATTTAAGCCCTTCTCCCTGTATCATGCATAGGTCCAAGCCTACTGCTTGACTTTGTGTGTTCGGAAACTTCACAAGTGTTGGAGTGAAGAAGAAACCCAGTGATGCAGATGTCAGCAAGGATTTGGCCATCCTGCAGTCCCTTTAGCAAGTCTCTCTGCCATGCATGTGGAATATTTTCTGTCAACTAAGTAGATCACGTGTCTTTTTTGCCTTAGTTTCAGCTACTTTGTGTCTGTCGCCTTCAGACACCTGAAAAATTGCCCTGGGTGTCCCATGGTCTTAAGAATACACATCTCTAAACATTTTGATATAGATGTCTTTGATTTGCACTGTTCTCTGCCTGCTGGTTTGTGACCAATGCTTTTTCTCCCTTCCCTTTTTTTTTCTGACATGCATTTGGTCAAGAGATTTTGTTTCTTATAGCACCAGGAGCAGAGTTAGAGGCGGAAGCAATGCAAAACTCAGATATGTCCACATCTCTTTTCAGTCTGTTTGTCTTCCGCAGAGACCTGATAGCGAATTACATTCATATAAACAGTGGGTGAAAGACCTGATATGCACAGTTCAAACATCCTGTCATGGTCTAGGCATAAGTACCTTATTGAAAAATAAAGACCTAACATGCATAAATACCTGATGTGTTTTCCTGGCTAAAATCTTGTGTCCCTGTGCAGTGTTTTTGGAAGTTCTACAGGGCATTCTTCTATTTTCTCAGAATCCATAACATGTAACCTAATTTTAATTCTGCCTTGAACTGTTGGGTGTGACTTGATTGATGCTGTAAACAAGTTTATCTGAATGCAAGTTTGTGATACAACAAACAGTACTTCAGAGAAACACTTAAATGCTTTTCTGTCTCCAGTAGTGACCTGTTAAACTATTTCACACAGTTTAATCTTGTCTCTCCCCCTCAGTACACTTGATGGAAAGGACAGTGTTTCAGTCTGGAAAGACATGTAGGTTGGACCAGGCTGTCATTTCAATTTCTGGAATCTCTGTTCTTGCAAAATTTTCAGGACCAACCGGGATAAAGTCACCGGGTTTGAAATAACTTTTCTTTCAGCAGAGGTTGGTGCTAGATGTTTTCCCAGTATCTGTGAATCCTAATTTCTGCGAATCTGTGCTAGACCACGCGCAGCCACAGTTAAAATCAGTTTTGTTCACCCTGAGATTCCTGTAGCTTAAAAGAACATCATCCTTAGATAATGTTTTCATTGCTGCTTCTTTGTGTCAGCCTCCTGTAGTGGGTGTTTTGAACCAAAGATCAAATGTTTCCTAGAACTGAGGGCATACAACAGATAAACTGTTGAAAAATTTGTGAACAGAAGGTGAAATAAAACTCTTCTAGAAGCATCATTTGTAGCAATTGTTGTCTGGTTCCAGCTTCCAGCTGTGCACAGGGTTGGGACAGTCCTGAAATTCTGTGGTGCTGCTCTGGCTGTGGTGGATTCTCTGTGCTGGGCCTGTGAAGATAAAACTGATCTGACATAAATTGCCAGGAAGCTACTGACCACATGCAGTGGTTTCACTGCACTCATCTGACTGGAGGGACATTATAGAGTCCCAGAGCCATGTTTCCAGAAGAGTATTCCTTTTCATGGCTGGAGGAAATATGCTCTCTCATATGGCTCAGGGGACAGACCCCAGGTAAAGATATTCAAAGCTTGAGCTTTCTTCTACATCTGGAGAAATAGGATGGCAAACTCAGTCCAGGGGCTGCTGATGTTAGAGGGAATCAGGCCTTGAGTCTGAAAGTCCCCGGTGATGATGACTACTTTGGCCTGTAACAAGGCTTGGTAAGATCTCTGGTAGAAATTTACTTGTGTAGTTGAGTTTTTCATTTGAGAAGAAGTTTGTTTTCACTATGAGCTGCACTGTGTGTGCTGTTCATCCATAGCTGTCTCTTTGCCCTCCTGCTATCCTCAGCTCTTTTCAGAAACCTTGGATTTATCATTCTTGGATTGTCTGGTTCTGGCTTTTAAAAATAAAAGTTTTCAAAGGGCCTTTGGAACAGGCTGTGTTATTTTTGGCTCAGTCTCTTAGTGACTCTCATTGCAAAATTAAAACTTCTAATTAGAAAGCAAAAAAAAATGGCAAGGGAAGGAAAACACATTGCTGCAAAATTAAGGTGAATATTTTAATTGCCCCAGAGGTATGGAATTGCAGTCTGCAATTCTGCAGAGTTTGCTCTACCCCAGAAGATCACTGTAGACAATGATTACTGTTTTCAATAAGTAATCTACAACCTTTTAATTTAAAGCCTCAAACAAACATCTCTGCCAAGATACTTGGATGATGCCTTAGTTTGATGCAAATATCCTAATAAGAATTATTTAAAATTTAAACACATGATGTTGGGAAGACAGTGTAGAGGGGAAAAGTAGTGAATTAAAGGATGGCAAGAGAAAAAGATTGTTGTAATAAAACAAGAGATACAATGGAGTTAGAAGTGCAGTTGACCTCTATGACCTTGGACTTTTCAAGTGATTAATTTCTTCTGTGCAAACTTCTTGAAAATTGCTTTGGGATCATCTGCTGTGAGGCTCTGCATGAAAGGAGTAGAAATTCTGTAGAAATTTGTGTGAGCTCCTTCCTGGTTTGGGTGGATGCTGCCTGGTGCTGCTCTATTTCTTTTTCCATGTGTGCATGCCTGACCCTGGTCAAACCATCAGTTTTTTCCATGGTACTTTTCACCAGAGCAGGTTGTGCTTGTTGATGCCTGTATGTGTCTGCCAGAACCCCTGTGAGATCCCAGTTGTGCTCTGCTAAGCTGTTTTGAGGGGAAAGGAAAAGGAAATGGAGAAAAGATGATTGACAGTAGCCCTTTAGATTTCTGTTGTTAATGCACCAGTAATAAGATAAGGCTTATCTTTAAATGTTCACGGAATCGAGACTTTGATGGAAACAGGCTTTTGAGTTAATATATTTTTGATAGATAAAGCAGAATTAAATGAATAGACCAAGGGAACATACAGTGTTTAGAGAAAAACATATTTTTTGTTTAAATCTGTCTCCTGGCATGCTGTCTGGGAGCATGTGACACATATAAATGGTGTGTTAGTAAACACATGCTCAGTGCATGTGTTTTAGAGGGATACAGAGGCCTAAAAGGGGTGTTACAGGGTTAAGAGGCTGCTGAGTGAGATGAAATCTGTTGGTTGAGATGAAAAATCTCACCTTCTGTCCCTTCACTTCTGTTCAAGTCCAGCTCTTGCTGGCTGGGTAAATGTGAACAGATAAGAGTTTGCAACGTAGAGATTTTGCCTCCCCCATGCTCTGACATGAAAAAGGTGTTGCATGCCAGCTTCTTTGAGGAGTTTGGGCAGCAAGGTTCTGTTATTTGAGCTGTGCAGGGAGAGTTTAGGATGTCATAGTCATTAATGCATTTCAGCTCAAACTCTTTGTATGGTCTGTTTTGTGTATTTGCACATTTGGATGAAATTATCTCATAACTATGCACAGTAAAATGTCTGGAAAGGCCTTGCCAAAGGGACAGAGCCTCCTCACAGCAAAGAGCTGCGGCATCTGGGACTTGGATCCCAGACCGTTTGGTTGCTGCTTTTCCATTGTGCATTTACATCACAATTGTTGACTTTCATCTGCCTAGCTTCATCCCTCTCTTTTATACCTCTTCAGTGAGGAGTCATCTGTCCTTCCTTGTCTCTCCCTGCCCATGAACCTCTGCACTGCAGCCCCAGACATTTAAGCCACGTAAGTTCATTTTCTCCATACCTGCCTGGACTCAAAATGATCTCTCCCTCTTAGGATTTGCTGACATAACCCCAGCATTTTACCAAATCTTACAAATTATCACTATAAATGGCTGTTAGGGCATCACATGGAATTGCTGATGTATATTGCCTGGCTAGGGAGTGGCACAGCTGGGAAAAGGAGGTCCCAGAGTCTTCAAAGACAGACAAAGGGGTCTATAAAACCTGTAATTCAGATCAACCTGAGGGAGCAAGAGACACAAATTTTCATTTGATTACACAAAATCTTTATTGTGGTAATGCCGAATTGGGGCTTTGATTTCTCTTGTTTCAGTACCCTTTTGTGGTCCAGGGCTTTGCTTGTTTTAATGGGTCATAAAGTGAGGCCTGGAAACACAGGATACATTAAAAGCTTTGGTTCTTTTCAAAACTGGTGACAGAAGTCTGACTTAATGCCATTAGGATTGGCATCAAATCCAGGCAAACAGTTTTTCCAGGAGTAACTTTGCATAGAACAGACTACAAGTGCAGTAGAGACCAAATTCCTCATTCATTTATAATTTCTTGCTTTTTCAGCCTTTCACTGAGCGGTGGACTCTGGGCTCTGAGTTCCTGAGCTGGTTTAACCACTTTTTGTGGTGTCCTGTTTTCAGCTGGATGAGTGTATCTGTGCTTGTGGGCACCTGTCACAGGTGCCAGTCTTTGCACCACCCTGAAATTTGCTCCCTTTGAACAATTTCAATGGGGCTTGGTTCATTAGGAGCCAAATGCATTTTAGAAACCTGCATTTATATTGATTAGAATGTATTTGTGTAGCTCACAGACCCCTATATTTAATTAAAGTAAAACAACTGTCTTGAATCTAAGAAAGCTATCTAGTTGCGATTAGTTCTTGTTTGCTAATTAATTACCAATGGAGGATTAAAGACTTGTTTACTGAGGTTTAGCAGCTATCAAGACACACATCTAGTACTCAGGGGATTTACTATGCGGTAACTGGATTGTTGAATTAAATTCTTACTGAAGACCTTTAAACTGTGACTGAAGAAAGCTGCTCTGCTGACAGTTTCCTTTTACAGCTCACCTCCAGATCCTGCTGCCATGGGGAGCGTTGCTCTTAAAGGGAGGGTGCTTAGGCTGATACACCTGTCTCACTGGGGTGAGCAATTTGTTTCCTTCTGCAAATTAAAGGCAAGGAAAACTGGGATCTCAGGTCTTGGCTGTGTTGCCTAAGCAATGCTGCTCACACACACTTGCAAATATAGTTGGTCATGTCTGGCAGTCATGGTTTACCTTTGTCTCGTTGTGGGTGCTCATCCACATCTTAGTCCAAATAGACAGCCATGAACTGAGTCTTGTTCTGTTGGGATTTGATTTCAGTCTGGCTTTTGCTGCTGCATGTAGGCTTTTGATTTTGCTTCTTTTGACAATTCACTTTGTAGTTTTGTTGAATTTTTTTAAGTCTGTGGGTTTGTTTCAGATTCAGTCCCTGTGTTTATGGACCATTTGGTCACCAAACCCCCAAGTTTCTGCTTGCCACTTGTTGAATAGGATCAAGATTTATGGTGGCAATTTGTGGCTTTTTCAGGTAACCACCTGGAAAAGGCTTGAGAAGGTGGTGTGTTTGCTGCCTTCTCAAAGCCAAGCTCTTGAGGTGCCTGGAGATGTGCAACTGTCATTGCTTACTGCTTTTGAGAGCCCTGCCCTGCACATCGTGGATAAAACAACAGAAAGGAAAGTTGAACACTGGTACTCACATAAAGAAGCTCTTGGGTTTGTCTCAGAGAGTTGCTTCCTACAGATTCGCATGAGCAAAAGCTGTCCATGCAGGTGTTGGTGAATAATAAGGGATTGCAATGTGCTTTATGAGAGCAGCAGTTCAGAGTTTGAAGGGCTGGCTTTAAAAGCTATCTGCAGGATCTTTAGCCTCTGTCAAGTACCGATCTTGCATTTTGGTTTTTACCCCGTAGGTCATAAAAGGAGGTAGAAGACCAGCAAGGGTGCTGGGAGTTTATGCATGGAGACAAGCTTGGTAGGATTTCATAGAACAATTTTAACCATTCTTTCATTTTCTCTTGTGCTTTCCTTAGTTATAAGCCAGAGGTTTGGATTGCTTTTCTCCAGACTCTCTCACTAAGCAGAGCTGGCAGGGGAAAAAAATCAGAGAGAATGAGCAACTGTGGCAGAAAACTGATTAAAAAGAATAATTAGCGTTTGCCCCTGATAAATGAGCAAAGCCATTAATTAGACTGATTTACTCCTGGCTTTTTTTTTTCCTTCTCCCTTTCCTCTGTATTTTTTTTTCTTCTTTATCAAATGGCAGCACCATGACTGCCCCTTTGGTACGTTTTCATCAGCTTTTCACCAGTTGTCAGAGCTAGCACCCTCCTTTCCTGGAGCCCAAGCTGCCTCTTGTAGCTAATGGATATGGCATGCAGCCAGAGCTGATGGCTGCTAGATCTCCACTGGCTTACAGGTGTTTCCATCATTACTGGCATATTATCTGCCATGGGGTCTCCTTCTTCCTTCTTCTTCCCCTCCTTTTCTTTTTTTTTTCTCTGTTTTCACCCTTCTTTGCAGTGTTCTAGAAGTAATTACAGTTAATAAAAAAAAAAGCTGGCAATTTTAAAGAATTATATTTTATGCAACATGATGTCCCAGTGATCAAATCAATTTCTTTTTTGGCATGGTGACAAAACAGCAATGCTGCTGCTGTTGCCTGTTTGAATGTAATTACCAGGATGAAAGGGAGAATTTTAATTAAGACAATTTCTCCCCACACCTTCTTCCCTCCTCCTTATTCAAATAATGAGCTGAGGGCTGTGGGTTTTTAGTGCTGGGTTTTTTTAATATGTGCTTTTTTATTAAGAAATACTACTGATCATCAGACTATTGCATATATATATGACTGTGCCCCCCTCCCCCCCCTTGATGAGAGCTGGCTGAATGGTCTGTGCAGAATGGGAAAATTATATATTCACAGTCTCAAATGGGAGCTTGGCACTGTACAAGCCAATATAAGCATAAAAGTCCTTGTTTCAGATCCTAAATGGTGCAAATGGGATTGCCAGCATATATGTTGTGCTTGGAGCCTTTTGTGATTAATTATTATATGCATTCCTGTAATGCCCAGAGGTCAAATTCTTCAAGCAGTTTAGTGCCCTGGAAGGAGAAACAGGCCCAAGTGGCTGCCTGGGAGCCAAATGCCACAGAAACATCAGAACATGTGGATTTGACCTTCATTTTTTGGACCCAGCTGTAATTTAGGGAAGCATTTGCATTGTGTGCTGGGCAATGGGTGAGAGTAAGATAGTTCTGGGGTAGAAGAAGGAAGAAAGTTGCTGGCAAAGGGCAGATGTGGAGTGAAATGGGAGAAGAATAGGCTGGGATTTGTTGGAAGGAGCTGGTAGAAAGCTGAGGAAATGGTAACTGCAGGTGGGAAATAAGGGAATGAGAGTTTATCTGGAATGGGATTTACTTCTAAAGTCCAAGCAAGTACAAATGGCTAATTCTTATGAACCTCTGGCATGGGAGGTGCATTGGCAATGGGTTTGCAAGTCAAGACTATCAGTTAATTACACCTTTGTGAGGAGCAAGTGAGGGCTGGACTAAGATTTTGAGGGGTAGTCAACCAAAGTCCCTAATCATTCCATGACTCTTAACTCTTATCTCAGGGGAGGGGAGTGCATGCTAGGGATGACTTAACCAGCTATTGCCTTGGAGGGACATGTTACCCTGCACAACTGTCACCTCTGTGCCCCTGAATCTCAGCAGCATTTGCAGAAGTTACACAGAGGTCAAGTTGTCTGGGACTTGTACCCTGATGTACAGGCAGAAGCATGGAGAGGACTTTTTCTTTCTTTTGTTGTTGTTGGGGTTTTGGTGGTTTTTTTTTTTTTTTTTT
>VXBR01006225.1:332415-526792 GCA_013400215.1 Cisticola juncidis
GTTGGTTTGGTTTGGTTTGGTTTGTGGGTTTTTGGGTTTTTTTGGGGGGTGGTATGTGTTTGGGGTTTTGGGTTGTTTTGTTTTTTGGTGGGGGGTGTTCGGTGGGGGGAATGTTTGGTTTTTAGTTTTCTGTGGGTTTTTTTTGGGTAGGGAGAGCAAGGACACCTTCTTAGTCTTCTGAGATTTACCCCTATCTGGGTTTACCCCATACCATGCATCACAAACCCACTGTACTCTCTCAGACACAGGCAGGGCATCTTCTAAAGGCTGCCCGTGCAGGTCTGTTAGCAATCCAGAGTGGCTGGTTCATGGTAATTCAAACTGCCTCCTTCCCCCAGGGCAGGAGACACTGCCTCCAAAATATGCTTATTAACCCGCAGCCTTGGGACCAGGGAACTACCATTGCTTGGGACTGAAATGAATTCATCAAAGGATTGGTGTTGTAAGGGGCTACAAAGAGGAAATTGATTTCCCAGATGTATTTTTGAAGCATGTCTCATGTCACTGGAAGGTAATTTAGACCAATCTAGGTGCTTGCTTTCCAGAACAACTGAAAGTTTATGTGCAACCTCTTGGCTGTGCAGTCTGTGCCAGGTACCCTGAGCAGGGCTGGTCCCCAGGCTTCACCCTGCCTTCCTGGGGAACACTTCAGGCATGATGTGAAAATTGCTGGACAAATAGGAAAACCTGCAGAACAAGGTTGGTGCCTGCCGAAAAATGAAGGTAGTAATCTCTGTTTGAGTCTCTTCGCTTGTTCAGTGATATTCAGAGGGGTCACAGCTCTGCCTCCCAGTTTGCCTGTCTTGCCAGCTGCCATGGAGCAGTGGAGCTCAGGCATTTGGGCAGAGCTGGTTGAAAAAGCTGAAAAAAAGGAACGGATAGAACTTGAACCTTGGCTGAATGGCTGCCCTTGTCCTCTGCTAAGAATTCCTGCTTATGAAATCCATGTGCTTACATTTGGGTTTTCAAGTCCAAAGGGGGAACTTTTCTCTTTTATTCATTGTTAGCAATGAGCTGGGGGATAAGTAAGCTATGGTGTTGGGTGTGAGGACCAAGATTACTGGATAGAGGGAGACAAGGGTTTTAAGCAAGAAGTAACACCAGAACTAGGATGGTAACAGAGTAAAGTGATATATAAATGATATATCATTGTGCTTTTTAAGACCTTGTGCTCTGCTAGATTTGTCCTAAAGCTGATAGCGATTCATGGGCTGGGATTCACCATCACAATGGCCAGTTGTCCTGGAAGAGATGCCTCCTTGAGGATGGCAGCCCTCAAGGGTTTGGCAAAGCTTGGATGCACTGGATTAATGAGCAAGGATCGGTGTGCAAGCTCCTACCACACACAAACAGATGCAGTAATCTGAATTATTTGTGTGCAACCCAGGTCCCTGGCTTGCTCAGTCCCAGAGGTTAATGCACTGCAAAGAATGTAGGGAAAATGTTTTACATTTTAAACAAATAAAAATCAGTGTGTATTTTTTTAATGCTTGCTGACCAGCTCTTCACATCCTGTTAAGCTACATATTTGCGTGGTGGTGGTGCAGAGAGGGCAGAGCAAAGAGCCCCTGTGTTTCATTTGGGTAGCTCTGTATTGTGATCAGCTGCTCTTTCCTCTTCTGTCTGTTTTTCTTAGCAGGGTCAGGACGAGTTTCACAGTCCGAATGGTTCACTGAATTTTCTACAGGATATCCTCATTTTACTTTAATGGGGAGGAAATTAATGAAACATACAAGCCCTGGGGCTTCAAATACTATACATTAATATTATCCCAACGTATTGTGGTATGTGCACTCTCTCAGACTAAACTTTACACTGGACAGAGGAAGTTGTGATCAGATTCAGGTGCCTGTGAAATTTAAGTGGTAGTGGGAAGAAGGGGGGGAAAAAAAGGAAAAGAGAAGCTTGAAGCTATTTCCTTCCATTGCAGCCCCTGATCAGTCTAAGAATGGGGATGTTCAAATGGAACCAGGTCAATATAAACCAAATAAACTGTCCCAACTCTTAGGATAGGAGTATTTAGCTGTATATGTGTATCTGAGAGACTTATTCTTTTGATTTGTTGGTTACCTACTTTGGAGACCAAATTCTTCCCATCTGTCACTAGGCCAGTAGTGATCTAAGACAGTGGTTGTCTTTGCAGAAGATGTGCTGCTAAAGGATTCCAAATCTTCCACCTCCCTTTCCTTCAAGTGAAAAACACCACAAAATGGGAGTGTCATAGGAATAAAAAAAAAAATCAAGTTCAGCTTCAGTTTTCTTTGGTGACTACAAGGGAAAATGAGAAGACATGTCTGAGCACTCAACTGTTACTCCTTGTGCCAATAACCTCATAAGCCAACAATTTCCATGCAGTGATGCATTCTGGCTTCAACACAGCCCAGGACCTTCAGCTGGGGGTGCCTTGCCCGACAGTGGATCTATGTTATTAAGCCTGTCAAGACAACCAAGAAGCTTTGGCCATGCATTGAAAAGAACTTATACCCAGGGTTCTCAGCTTCCATCCCACTGTTGCTCTGAGCTGCTTAAATACAGCCCCTCTTGTGTAGCTTCTCCTGTAGCTGGAAGGAGGTCACTAACACTGGGCTGTATTGGTCCTGTTCCTCAAAGCTGCTGACAGTGAATTCTGTTTTTCCTTCTGGGATTTTTGTTTTGTTTTCTTTCTTCTTGTGCTGCAGTTTCCTCATGTTACAGCAACTGGCACTGCCTTTGCATCAAAAGGAACAGTCCTTCACAATTTTGGTGGAAGAATGTGGAGGAGGGGATGATGTTTGGAGAATCTGGCTGTATCAAGGAAAAATAAGAATTTAAATGATCATCTTTTTGCTTTTTCTGTTTTTTGCTTTTTTTTTAGAAATGCACTAAAATACCTTAATTTTTATATGGGGTGAAGTAGAAAGCAAATCCCATCCCATTCCCAAACTCCACATCCCCAACTCTTGTCCATTTGATTTTAAATGTTGCTGAACCACTTTCCTGGTGGGGAAAACTACAACTTGAATATTACCCTATTTTGCAAACTGAAGACTCTGCCTTGGGATATGGGGACAATTTATTAGTGGAAATATCTTTAATTAATTTGTGCACAAGTTCGTGTTTTTCTTTAATTCTTCTCCCCAGGCACTTGACCCATAGTAATGAAATCCGTGAGTCCTTTTCAGAAAATTACTTTCTCAGCATTTTTGTTCCTTTTAAAGTTAAGTATATCGCATAATGACCATGAAATGTTATCCTCTATTAGGAACACACTTTTCACTGAGAGTCTTCAAACAGTTTATTACCAGGAACTCTGTGATAAGCTGCCATCCACTGCCTCACGGTCACACAGGCCTGGCTTTGAACTCTGCATGGGAGTGTCTTGGAGGACAAGTGCTCTGCTTGGGCAGCTTGGTTGGAGCTGGTTGTCACTGGTGGAAGGTAGGTCCAAGGTTTGGTTCAGTCTCAAAGGCCAGGCTCAGGAGAGAACAGAGCTCTGACGTCAGTGGCCAAAAGCTGGACAATGGGCTTCTGCAACCCATCCATGTTTGGGAGCTTCATGTATGACCTGGTTCCTAGGCAGTTCTAGGTGCCTCCAATGTTGCAATTGAGAACACAGACATTTTTGTTAGTTCTGAGCAGGGACAATGGTCAGAATGGCTCTTGCTGGTCCTGTCCCTACCACTGTCATATTGTGGTGACAGTGTCTCAATGGTTTCTTCTTGTCCAGGCTGCCTTTAGGGAATCATTCCAAGCTTAGGAAGGTAAGACATGCCTTGAGAGGTTCTTTGGTGTCTTAGATACGCTTTGCCTCTCACTGCAAACAGTCCATAAAGACAGAATGGTTTCCTTTTACACAAGGATGGGCCAACAGTCCTCTGTGGTTTGGCATGTGGGGATGTTGGCACTGACACAACAGACACTGGTGATTGAGGGGTTGTTTGGATGTAATGCTACTAAGGCACAATGGGATATTTCAGGTTTTTGCAACGGAGCAAGAAGGGATGGGGGGATGGTAAAGAGCAACAGGCGATGAACGGTTCTGATTTATAATCCATCTGAAATATGTTATCTCCTCACTCCACCTTCTGCTCCTCAACTGCCACTGTCAAAGCCTGGCACCTTCTGATGCAACATTTAGGTGCTGATTCAGACCAGACTTGGAGAACATGGTGTCATTGTGGAGGAGTTCAGATGCATGTTTCTTTAAAAATCTCATTCAAGTACTGACTGGGCTTTTAACCCCCCTGGACCAGGGAGTTCACCATGCTGTAACATTACTGTGTTGTCCTGGAATGGACAGTCTTGGCCAAAGCTACAGAGCTCCTTGTACCCCTCTGACTCCAAGTCTGAATCCTTTTTTGGGGCAGTAACACAGGGCACTCACTGCTTTCTTTGGTCTCTGATGCTCAGTCCAAGTAGAATTGAACCACAGGAGTCAGAGTTGGTTCCCTGCAACCAATTCACATCATGCCCTAGCGATTCATCTTATCATAAAGATATTTGTGTTTAGAAACCCCCTACCAGCAGCAGAAATGGCTGTTTCACAAAGGACCTGTCCCCATTGTTTTGAGGTTATCCGTCTTCCTGTCTTGGTCCCATTTTCACTCTGATTTGTTTAGACCACAGAATGGGCGCATGAACAACTTGTTTTGTTTTTGACGGGTGACCACAAGAACATTGGCTGCATGTGCTTTTTGTTTGGTTGCAGTTTAACAGCTGTTCACTTGGAAATAACTCCAATTTTGTTGGCTTTATTTCTTAGTTGCTCTTACCAGTTTTCTGTCCAGTGAGGCTTCTCCCTCCTCCCCACACACCTGGCCCTGTTCCCTGCCCTTCCCTGCACTACCCCAGGAATCCTTTTGCTTATTTCAACCTCCATGATTAAACTGGCCCCCAATTGTTATCAAGAACATTAAGGAAGGAGGATGAAAAAACGAAACATAATCTTATCTGAGAATAGAAAATATGATAAGGGCCCCCTATCTGGAGGCTGCAGTGTCCCTCATAGTGGGGCTGCAGCAGTTCCTTTGAAAATAATCACTGACACCATCTCTGCTAAATCACCTTTCACACAGCTCAGGCCTTTGATACGAAGGCCCCTGGCAAAATTAGAGCAGGATTGTGTAGACCCTAGAGCAAATGCATTAAATGCTCAAGAGATCAGAATCAAGGGGCACACAGATATAATTGCTTAGGAGGAACTTGTGTTCCTGGGGGATGACAGTATGTGTATGGCTCTGTCTGGTAGCTACCACACGATGACTGCAAGTTTTAAGGCACGACACGAGGTGCTGATTAAATGGCCTTTGTACATTTTAATCATCCACCTAGGAGAGGAGTTAATGCTAGACTATATGCAATGTATGATGACTGAGTGCTCAGCTCTCTCAGAAAGTCTCGAATAAAGTGTGAGCAGTCTTGTGCTGGTTATGTGTAAGCAGCAAGGCCACAAAAGTAATTTTTGCTGTTTGGTTTTGTGGGTTTTCATGTGTTTTTGTCACCACCCNTTTTTTTTAATGTAATAGCTCCTACTAGCCACATCGTAAAAACCCCTCCATGTGTTGCTTCGAAGAACCTGACAGACCTTTTCATGACTACACCTGGCCTGAAACAGCCCTAGTGCAGTGTGGGGAAGCTGCTGGAGCTGAGAAAGCAAAATACTCTGCAGGGACATCATGGAGGTGCAGAACCATAGGAAATATAAATATGTGGGCCATAAGTACTACACACTTCCAAAAAGAAAACAAAATCACCTCCATATTTGTTATAAGATTCTAAAAATGCATAGGGATTTTGAGTACTCACTAATTTTTTGGGTTCTTGGAGTAGGGTGCCTTTCAGAGACTGGCATAAAATAGCTCTTTTAAAGCATCTAGGTAATTTTTAAATGTTTGAAATTAGTAACTAAAAATTGAGGTCTCCCAAATCCAAGTTCAGAAAATCCTATGCTGCTAATTGACTCCATACATACATCATGGCTTATATCTTTTAGAAAATGATTTGGCTTGAACTGGAAAACACTGAGCCACCATCCTGACTTGCAGGTGTTAGCCATCAGCCAGTCAACCCATTTCGAAGGTATTTCAAGGCAAAGCTTAAAAATATGTTTAAAAAACCAAACCAAAATAAAAACCTGTGAAAACCTTCAATGGCCAAGCAAACTCCATTCCTCTGTGAATATCAGGTTAGGAGGTCTTGCTTGGGGTACAGGAAGTGTTGAAATTGTCACATCTTGTGAAATTATTTAACTAAAAGGTCCAGGCTGAATCTGGCGAAGCTCAAACTGTAACAAAGTTCCTCTGCAACACAATAATCTAGAATTAAATCCCTTTTTCTCTTTAGAGGGAAAAATACCTTTTTCTCATACATTGTGGTGCGACCCTGCAGCACTAGAAAAGGGCATTATAATGTTGCCACCTGGTAACTCAAAGTGTTAACACTGAATCGTTATTCTAAGGCAGAAACTTTGTAAAGTAACCTAATTTTAAGTAAGTACTGGGCAGCAAGCCAATTGCAGTGGCGGGAAATTTGCAGGAGAGGTAAGAGATAAGCTAAAAAATCCTTGCCTTTCTGCTGATCTGGTTTCAGGGACTGGCATTTGTGAATGCAGCTCATTGAATATGAGTGCAGTAGTTTGCTAGTCTGTAACAGAGACGTGGTCCATGAAGAATAAGGTCGTGAATGACTGGCAGAACCTTCCGTCCATTTTTTTTCCAGAGACAAAAAATATGCCCTTTAGGTCTTTTCTTCCTATTCTTCCCCTTGACAGTGCAAATTATGGATGAAGGTGCCAGCCTGAAAACTAAATTTCCTGTTGCATATTGATTTGTGGGCTATTGCTGCAAGTGAAAAACACGCTGATTTGTGGAGCAGTCACAGAGGGCTAAACAGTGAATTTGGACATAAATCCATTTTATCTTTCATAGATGGGTGGAATCTTTTGTCACTTGTGTAGCTGGCTATGAAATGCATCTAAACCAAATCCTCAAATTTCTTTGGTCCTTGTGGGAAGCTTCAATCTGAAATGTCCCAGAAGAGACATCTAAAAGAAAAACCTTGATTCACCAAAGTGGCTGTGTTTTATTATTAGATATAATTGCTGATGTGGAGACACCACACTTATTCACTTGCAGAAGCATGAAGCTAGGCATGAGCCAGCCACAGCAAGCTCTGTTTTCATCTGCAGAACTCACTGGCATCACGGACTGAGGTATTCCCAGCCTGCAGTAGCTGCAGCAGCATCTCTGTCATGGGTGACCATGTGGTTTTATAAGGCAGTGCAGTGAATTATCTTAGGGAACTGATCCAGCTGCAGAAGAAAAAGAAAAATCCTGCTATTGTGTGTCCTGTGTGTTTCTTGTTACAGTGAATCGGTTCTCCAGCCAGGCTGATGTCATGGACCTCTGCAGTAGCATACCTAGGGTATCACACATTGCAAGGCAGATGTGCTCAGAAAGGAATCCCCAAAACTGTAATTCCCATCAAATTTCTAGCATGAAACTGTAGCCCCAGCAAAGCAGGAGAGAAAAATTCTGTGAGCAGTTTAAAGAAAAAGAAAAACCCAGCCAACAGAGAAAATTGTTTTGCTGAAGAAAGTACTAGGGGGAAAAAATACAAACCAAAAAAACCAACCAAACAAACCCCAACCCAACCCAAGTCCTTTTTCATAAGAAAGAGTTGAAGAATTTTCTTCTTCAGCCCGACTCAAGAGTGTAGAATGGGCTGTTGTGGGAAGCTTTGCAATGCAGGAGTGGAGAGAGTGAGGAAAACAAGCAACACTAATGAGTGCCCAGAGAGTGATTTTCAAAAGCCCTCCCTCATCTGGTTTCCAGCAACAGAACATACTGTTGGTGACTATGAAGGGAAGAGAGATCTCCCAGAGTGTCTGACCCTGGCATCCCTGTGTGCAGCCCCTGTTCTCAGGCCCTTTTTCTGTTTGTGCCTTTTAAGGAGGGATTCCCAGGCGTTGCTCAATCTGTAATCTTCATGTGCTTCCTGTGGAGCACACTCTTCAATTATATTTTATCAAAAAGGCCCAGAAATTTGATAGGAGAGATGAGAAGTTTGGTATGATCAGGGAGGATAATAATAAAGAACTGTCACTTCTCTGGCTGTAGCTTTGTTGAGATAAAGACACAGCAGCTGGTCTGGGTTCTATATTAAAAGGCCTGCTTGATTATATATGAAATACAGATTTAAAACTTATGTTACCAAAAGCTAATTAATTGCATGATAAAGCCTGACACATTTGTTATGATCACTAAAAAGCTTTTCTTGGCTTATTGGTGTCCATAGTGGCTTTAAAAAGCTATTTGGATCCAGTTTGGTGAAATCTTACCTGTTCAGAATCTATTTATATATTTAATAATAACAGCTCAGGATAGGAATATTTTCCTCTCTCCTATCCTTCTCCACCTGAGTTCTAGGAACCTCTAGGATCCAGTTTGGTGAAATCTTACCTGTTCAGAATCTATTTATATATTTAATAATAACAGCTCAGGATAGGAATATTTTCCTCTCTCCTATCCTTCTCCATCTGAGTTCTAGGAACTTCCACAAAGAAGGAGTTAAAACATCCTTTTAGCAAGTAGAAAGGGATAGAAGTAGAAGTAGAAAAAATTCCACAGCCAGTGTCCCAAAGGACTGTGATCCAGCCAAAGAGTTTTATTTCTTCTGGAGATGACATTGCTCAGCTTCTTGGTTTAATGCTTTGCTGGATCTGTTGCTTTAGGCTTTGTTCCTGGAAAGCTGAGTGTACTATAGCAAGAGAAATGCTGCCCTAGCATCACTAAATGGTTCTGGTACCCATGCAAGCTCTCATATAATAACCTGGAGCATCTCTCTGGGTGCTGAAGGAGAAAAACACCTTTCAGAGGCTGTGGCTCTTTGCCATGGTCACCTCCTGGCAGCCTGACAAGTGCACAGCCAGAAGGTCAGTGCAGCACCAGGATTTTGCCAAGAAGTGATGGCTGGAGTAATCCTGCCTTGGCTGACAGACCTCTGGGGCTTGTCTGCTCACAAATGACACACACATGCAGGCACAAATAAAACCCTAGCAATTGCTGTCTGCAAGAGCCTTGCTGCTTCCAGGGGGAAGGAGTGCAGAGTAATTTGACGCCTTCATTATCTTCATAACATGAACCAATTTGTCAGCAAACTACTGTGCAGCCTGATTCCTGATTGCAGGGAAAACCAGGCTGGGAGAAAGGACTATTATTTGCAACCAGTTTAAGCATTGTTCTTTTTCACAGGAATATAAATACACTGTGTAGAGCTGGCTCATTAGACACTTATCCGTTTGTATTTATGGTTTAATTAAATAACTGCATGGGAGGTTTCTAATCGCAGTCACAATACAGTTTTGCCCTCTTCATGGCAGTCTCTTTCTGAAAAACGTATCATAGACATGAGCACATTCAATCTGCCAGCTCCCATTGCTTAATGGAAAGAAGAAAGTAAAATACTTTAAGCCCCAAGTATGGATAGGGGAACTGATGGATAAAAAGTTTCTGTGACCAGCCTCAGGTTATGCTGTTTACTGATTTCTTGTGAGAAACCATTGAGTTTTTTGCTGAAAAGCATGGCCATGGAGGGAGTTGCTGATCACTCTTATGCTTCTAAAGGGATGATCCCACACACAATTTTGCAAGCACCACTTTTGTCTGCCTTCTTCTTTTGTTATAAATTCCAAGCTTAGCCCATCTTTCCAATTACCCTGAATCAGGTTTTGTCTTGCAGATTTGTTTGTAGTGGCTCTGATTTTAAGCTGAAGCAGCAAGAATGCAACATACTGGGTATGATTCCTCTGAATGAGCCCCTGCACCGAGTCCTGTGCTGCTTCACCATCCCAGGAGCTGGATTCCATGCAGGATGTGGCAGGAACTAGCTGGTAGGTTGAGTGTACAGAGATGTGGGGTGAATTACAAACCAGCAGAAAAACTGAAGACAAGTTAGGTGACCCTCTGACATTTCAGAGAATGAAATGGCCCCTACTCTGGCATTGCTTCTGTTTTGGGATTGTTTTCTGGTACTGGGCTTCTTGCTAAATCATATTTCCCGTAGAAGTAATCTACAGAAGATTGGCTTTGAGATTTTGCTGAGGGAGGGTCTGTATCATGGCTTTGTAGTGGAGGCCAGGTAAATATAAAAAATTTGTGTCTGCCCTCACTTCTTGCATCAACTCATACCTCTGGTCTCAGTCTGGGACAGAGTACAGCAGGGTTATCGGGTCTCCTGATCAGGCATGCAACTTTGAGCAGTGCTTTGACTTTGAGTGTAAATTTTCTCCCTGAAAAGTCAAGGGAAATCTAAAGGAGCTGCCTGTTACTTAGACAATAGAGAGGAAGAGTGCTTTGACATTATTTTTTTAATTCATAATCCATGAGGTAGCTGATGTTTTCTTTTAATATTTTTACTCCCTTCCATGTTTAATGTTCTCCCATAAACTGCTTAAGCTTTTTTTTCTTCTCTTTAACTCAGTTAAATCAGATTCCCCTGTACCCTGAAATATAAAATACATGTAGGTTTTCTTTAAAGCATAGTTTATGCTAATAATTCCCTCTCTGCATACTGTGCTAGAGTCAAGCACTGCATATCTGATTGGGCTCTTAATGACTTTTGGGAATCATTTAAATATCTAGCCGACTAGCTCAGTTAATAATCAAAGCTGTAGCAGGAGTGACTCATGGAAGAAGAAAGCTTCTGGTTATTTCTAAGCCTCTCTCCTGCCACTTCACTGCTGTGCAGGCTCTGAAGGGCATGGGATTATCCGATGTTCCCAGGTAATGTGCATCCTTTCTGTCTTGCTCCAGTCACACGTTCAGTTGTGCAAAGTGCCAGGTTGGTTTCTGAGCATCTGTTGCCTGTGCACCCATTGCAGGGAGATCACTGGAGTTTGCAGATAAAACAATGTTGGGGAAAATTTAGTTTTTGAATTGCAGATTTTTTGGAGGACGGATAGGGGGAGGAACCCATAGATATTGCAGTGGGAATAGTTCTTGGGAGACCACCGGCTTTACCCCTGTGTGTTTAAGTGTGTTCTGATGCTGCTGGTGCTATCTGTGGATGAATCAGAAAGTTGCGGACACTGGGATTTGCCTTTGGGATTGCTTGTCTAATTCAGTGTCCTTTCCCAAATGAGTGCTACCATATTCCAGTGTCTGTTTTCATTCTCGAGGTATTTTCTGACCATCTCACCTAATAGCTCCTGAACTTATATTTAATTTCTAATTGAGCTCTTTTTTGTACATTTTTTTGTTCTAGGGTGCCATGGATCATTGTCATGTGCTGTTACTGCTGTCTGTGCTGCAAACAGACAAAAAATCTGCTATGGTAATGAAAAAAAAAAAAATAGCTGTGTTTTCCCTCCTCTTGCATATCAGATTACTCTACTGAGCACTAGCATGATATTAGGACTACCTGTCTCATCTCAGTGTTTCCTTTTGTGTCCTGAATCACAGTGTTCACTGAGATCACTGCTTCTGTGATTTATGAATCTTGATATCTTTTGCACCAGAGAGAATGAGTGCCCGAGGGAGGAGAGAAGGGCTTTCATCTCCCTGTGCTTTTGAAATATGACTGTAAAATCAGAATCTGATGGCAATCTCTTTGGGGCAGGGACATCTCTGTTTGCCCTGCACAGTGTCTGGCATGCTTTGGGTGCCAAGTTATCAACAAGAGAGGTTGAATAATGGGTGATGCTCTTGAGTCATGTCTGTTGACCCTGAAGAGTTGAGGAGCTGTTCTTTCCTCATGCTAATATTTATAGTGCTTTTGTTTTCCTCTGCCTGCTTCATAGTAACTGGACCTTGCTGAGCCCTCTGGCCGTAGATGTGGTGAGATGGAGCCACTGTTGAGCCACTGCTTGGTGTTTGTGCTGTGCCCTTCTCCTGGGCACAACCTCATGTCCTGCTGTATGTACAAACAGTGTTTTTTCTGTGGTATTCACTCTCCACAGTTGGCCTTAAGCACCACTATGGCTTCAGGAAGCCTTAAAATAGTGAAAATAGCAAGGAAAAGCCCAGGGATATTTGCAGCTGCTGGGACCAGTCACAAATTTTTCCCTTTGCCAATGTGAGTGCAGACATGACATCTCATTCTTTCTCTTGTCTTGAAGTTTTGGAGAAGATGTACAAAGACTGTGAGGGATTTAATCACTGGGCTGAGTTGTTCTTAATCCACAAAACGATCCTTTGAAATTTCTTTTCCTTAACTGTCTTTCTTTTTTTCCCTTCAAACCTATTTTTCTCTCACCTCCAATGTGAAATGTCAAATTTTGATCAACCTAAATCAAAGTTTTTCAGTGGGGGAGGTACAGCTGAAGATGTCCTCTCTGCTTCCAGAAGTGCTGTTTCCTCAGTTTTAAAAGCAGCACCACACTTAATGGTTTCACCAAGTTTTTGCTGTCACTGCTATTAAAGAGCCTGACTTAATTCACAGTCATTGCATTTGAGTGGAAAACTTATCATTATAGGGCAAGAGGAAGGAAAGGATGCTCAATATGTGATTGCTATGATTCCTAAATGATCATGGATTTTGATGTGGAAAGAGCTGACCTTGTCCTCCTCAACTGCATATGTGACTTTGCTTTTTAAGATGAAAGATGGGATTACTGTCTGTTCTGCACCTGGTGGTTCAAATTTGAGGATAGTATTTTCCATAGCCTTTACAGTTAGAGCTGTAGATTTGGGATAGAGGGCTGCCCCTCTTCAGGGTGCCCTGCTGCAGTGAAGAGTCTGTTCACCCAACAGCAACCATTTGTGAAGAGGGGCAGCAGGATGGGTGCTCAGATTATTCGAACTGCGTCAGGTCTGAAATATGGTTCATGTGGAAACTCTTTCAAAGAGGACTGTTCCTATGCTTTGTCACAATGATCCTACTTTCCTAAGAGTAAGGAAAATTTATTGGACTTTGGAGGGAGGCAGAAAAAAAACCCAACCTTTTTTAAGACCTACCCAGCTAAAGCTGAGATGCACTCAGGTGATGTCTTCAACTCAGTTGCCTATGGTGCTCTGCTCTAAAATAGGACATGTGACATCTCATGTGGGCTACTGACCTGTGTTCTAAAACTCTCATCTAATTGTCTTGGTTCTCCAGTTGCAAAGATTCATTAGAAGAGATGGAAATTTCTTGCCTCCTCAGCCAGGAATGTAAAGACAAAGAGATGGATGAAAGGGAGTGGGATAAGCTCACAAGGAAACTTTGCTGGCAGATGTCTGCAGTGGATCTTATGGCCCCATTCAGGACATCTGTCTCTCCAGAGTAGCTGATGGCACATGAGAAATGCAGTGAGTCCTTGGGCTATTGTGTGGCTTGGGGTATGCCTGCAGCCACTGTTCATAATTAATCATTTAACCAACAGTAAAATCAAGTGACTTTACTGGCAGTATCCAAACTGCTGACCTCAATGCATTTTAAAAGTTCGTTGGATATTGAACCTCGAATGACCCATGGATGGATCTGGAATAATAATTTTCATAATCCTCAAGTCATTATCTTAAGAGGGAATGTATTGTTCTCCTAATTAAGTCTGTCCACACGCTGTGCAGCTTCCCATGCAAATGCACTGTGCATAAACTAATTAAAGGAAATATACAGCCACAAGGACTTAAATGGTCTTTTATGCAATCTCTTTAAATTATAGTCTCCCTTCTCCCCCCTCACACACACAAACTAACAAGGGATTCAGCATCATGTTCAGCAAGGAAAACCACTGAGCTATTTTGGATCGCAGTATGGAATCCCCCAGAATTTATTAGAAAGCTTTTGTTTTATGACATATTTGTGAGGACCCTGGATGTGTAGAAGACCCTAACTGAGAGTTATGATTGTTTAATAGCAGACAGTCCCTGTCCTGAAGAGCTTAACAGTCTAAACAGACAAGACAGCCAAAAGCTGAAAAAGTCTTGGTTTGCAGTTGAATGGCTCAGCCATTGAAAAGTTGAATGACTTTTCCAGGGTCACATATACAGAGCTGGGAACTGGAAGCAGATCTGCTCCAGCAGTGTAAGTACCTGAGTCTTCTACCTTTAGTAATAGACCTAAAAGACATAATATATAGAAGGCTATATTGTGCAACAGCAGCAAAGGGCAATTCCACACTGATTCTCACTGGTATTTTGTTGGCTGAGAAATGGCCGTGAGACTGCTTGGCTGTTTTCAGTAGCTCTTTCATGTTCTCTGGTGTGGTGGAGGTTGTCCCCCTAGAAAAGCAGTATGTTGGAGGCATGTGACCATCATGAAACATTTTTTTCCAGGTCTCCCCACTTAAACCTTGGCAACACTGTGCAGATACAGCAGAAGCCCCCTCACCACCAGTGTTCATGCTGTCTACGTGCCTTCATCGTTAGTTTGATGAACCCTGAACTGGTCTCTGTTTGTGTTTGGTTGTGAACATGAATGAAGCAAGATGAAGGAGGTCATCGGGGTTATTTTTGCTGTCATTTCCCTTGGGACTGTTGCTGACATTGCCTTTGGCTTCTACTTTGCAGAAGAGGAGTGGAAGCTCTGGATGTAGGACGTTCCACTTGCTGTTTTTCCTCTTCTTTTAGTACATGGATCTGGTGGATGTGTGTTTGCCAGACAGCCAGCAAAGGAATACTTTCTGAGTGGTCTGACCTGAGCAGAGTACCCAAACAAAGAAGCTGTATTTGCACTGAGGTAAGCCAGGACAATGCAGCCATGCCCATCCATGGGAGAGAATGCAAGCAATTATTGTGTAATTCAGCTGCTCTGAACCAGGTGGAATAACATCAGCTGCTAGATGAAGATGGGCTGTGTAGCTCACAGCATCGCCAAAGCCTTAAGTTCTGCCAAAAAGACATTAGTTGCTGTCTGCAGCTTCTGAACAATTATTGAGGCAGTGGAGCCGCAAGCTTCAGAAACAGCCCATCAGTGTGTGAATGCCATCAACAGTGGGACTGGTTCAGGGGGAGGTGGCTGCCAAGCCCTTAACAGTTCAGGCATGGCTGGGTAGGAATTTGCACATAAATTTTGAGCAAGAACAGGAATTTTTCTTGCTTTCTTTTGTAGATGGGTGTTTATGAGTGTGAAGTAGAAGATGAAATTTCCTTAGGCTGGTCTCAATTACTGTCTCGTTCTTTGCATGTGGCAGGTTTCCTGACAGCATCCCTCCCGATGCAGCAGCCATTTAAAACAGCAGCTGGAAAAGAATGGTGAGGAAGAGCCTGGCCTTACAGCTGGGAGGCCCCTCAGCACAGGATCAGAACCACAGCAAACAAGCAGTTCTCTTATCTGATGTAGCCTGGAGAGCAGACAGATAGGACTGCAGCAATCAGCATGATGGGAATCCGGCGAGTGAACTCTATCAAGAGAAAAGAAACCCTCCCCTCTATGGATGAACTTTGTCTCTTTGTTTCCCCCCTCCCCGGTCCTTATTCTGGTAAGAGGGAGGATCTTTTCCCCATCCCGCGATGAGATGAAAGAGTGCCCCACATTTGACACTTCATGAGTTGGCTGAACCCTACAAAGTGATCTTCATAAAATCCTGATTCCAAAGCATCAAAGCTTTTTCCTGACTGGTAAAAACCCTAAAAATTCCTGGAAGAACTGCCAAAGGGCAGTGGGGCTGATTCTGTCAACTGCCTTTGGTTAGAGCTGAGTTTGGTTATTTATGGGGGCCAGGGGAGGCAAGAATTCTCCAGATGGGCGGCTAAACCAAATAAAACAATGATAAAAATCAATGAAGTTATGTGCAGGAAAAGAATGCCTGTGCATGAAGCACACACTTCTCTGTGCTGAAACGTCGCTCAGCACGGTGCTGCTCTGGGCACTCCACCCATTGCTGTCTCCATCCCCCTGTGTCTGCCCAAATGTGCCCTTTGCTGGGGGAATTCTGGCTTGATTTAATGGTACCTTCCTAACGAGATTTCACACTGATTGAGGTGCAAACCCTACTAGAAATATGTCCAGGTGAGTAATCACCCAAATGCAACAAGACGTCATCCCACTGCAATGGGATTATAGCAGGGCTGGTATGTCAACCCTTGCAAGAAGCCAGCAATGGATTAAGAGTGTGACTTTCATCTCTCTGGAAAGCTGGCACTGTTCTTATGTACAGGTCATGCTGGGACTCCAAGAAGCAGGTGTGTATCTCATCAAACTGTGCCTCGAGTTGATGTGTGAGGGATGGAGGTTGGGACACAGGATTGTGCTGAAGGCCTTGGATGAGAAGCAAGGTGTAAAGATGAAGATTTCCTGTCAGAAAAGGCTGAAGAAATTTGCTGTTGCAATGTGGTGGTGTAAAGGAACTGAATGAGCAGGAGGACAATCTTCAAAATCATCTGAGTACTTAAGGCATCCTGAAGCCTTAATTCTGAGTCATGTTGGAGTGTGTATCACTGCAAAGCTGGAATTTGGAGAGAAAAGCTGAACCTTCTCCAAAGAATTGAAGTCTAAGCATACAAGGGAAGAGAAGCATAAGAAAGCAGGATGTATGGGATTGGGACAGGTTGTAAGATCTTGCATCCAAGATTAGAGGAAGACGATTCCGTAGTTCCTTCAAGAAGGATTGCTTGCAGTCTACTTTGCAAGGAATACTTGCATCTCAGCAAGTGGGAGGAGTCAGGATTGAGTGGAGTGTTGAAATATCTGATGAGAGAGGAAATTTGGTGGAGAGGGTTGGACTTGGTGACTGCAAACTGCTTTTGCATGCGTGTGCCCCTGGTTTTTCTATGTTAGTGAAATTTTGGATGTTTGCATGGGTTACACAGCCATACCATTAGCCATACCATTAGCCATACCATTAGCCATTAGCCAGTCCAATATTCTCATCTTCTTAGTGGAGATTTTTATTTTTGGAGGTATGCTTTGGTTTAAAGCCTCTAGTACTCTCATGGAAAAATTGTCCCTTGAGTAATTTCCTTTTTTTCCACTAAATCCTTTTGGACTTCATGGAATCACAGAATGGTTTGTGTCCCTGGGCAGGGACACCTTGCACTAGACTGGTTTGCTCAGAGCCCCACCCAACCTGAGCTTCAACACTTTCAGTCTGATAATTGCACTCCTTGGCCTTAGCAGTTCACCAATATTTGTTTATGCTGTTAAAAAGGTGGTGAGGATCAGCCTACTGATGTTGCTGTTCATCACTGTGCTGTGAACTCCAGCTCAGTAGGTAAGCATAATTAAATTTTTTTTCTCTTATCCATCACTTAGAGCTTTACTGAGTTCTTTGTTTCAGTCATGTACTACACCTGTTCTACACCTGTGTGAGTGGTTGCCTTTGCCTTTGCCCAGACTGCTGTCTTGAGGGAGCCCAGCCCTTGCCACAGTCATTGCCCAACTGAGACACTAGTTCCTCTCTGCTCCTTACCCACAGATGAAGCCTGCTTGCAGCACTTCAGCAGGAGAGAGACAGGATGAGGTGAATGATTTGTTTGCTAGCCAGATGGCAGGACGCTTGTTTCTTGTAAAAGGCTTGTGAGATAAGAGATGCCATTGATGTTTCAAGGTGTTCTTATCATAGGCCTTAGTCTGAAACAACACTACTCATCCACACTTTCTCTCCAGCTTGTTGATTAAAATGGAGAATTTTCTTTTGCTGTTTCGAGTCTCTGGAATGCCCCTAGACAAAAGAATTTTATAGACACTTCTTTTCCATTTGTGAATCAAACCCCAACCCCTTAATGTTCAGCAAATACTGTGTTCCAAAGAGACTATGTTGTATGTGATCATAATTACATTTGGGTTTTAATAATCATAAGCACTCCTGTTTTCTAAGAACCAGCTAAACTGATTTCCAAATAATTTAGTTTGAATGACATGTTCTGTTGTTTGTGTAGCATCTTCTCCCCCACTTCTAAAGAAAAACAAACAATGTATTAAAAAAAGAGCAAGTGTGGGGTAAAAAAAAACCTTGGAGAAGTTTAAAAGACTTTAAACCTGAAAAAGGAGGGTGGGATCAGCTAATTTGTCCCTCTTTTGTATGGTTTATTAAGCCTTTTGTTCTGGAATGCATGGGTTCAGTGGGAAAGCGGTTTTTGATATATAATGTATTTACTTTTGCTAATTAATTAAAGCAGTATTCATATGAAAATGCCGACTGATAATGGCTTTCACAGCAACAACTGTGTTTTTTAAAGCAGCAACCTTTAATTACAAATTGACTGGCAGAAATATATAAACCCAAATATTGTTCCACTGATTTCCTTTTAACTGTGTTACTCTTGCTTGATTTATCGGATTACGGCTTTTCACACGTAGTGAGTACAAGATATTGTTTATAATGAGAAATTAAAAGATTACCAACAATACCTATAAACCATTAAAAACACAAACTCTAGATGAATGGTAATTAGACGGAATGATTTGAGGCTGATAAATTGAAAGCAATTAATGTATTTGTTAGGGATTCTGAAGATAGCTCTGGGTGTTCCAGAAAGCACTGAAGGGTTCAGATTTGGTGTGGAATTGCATGTGGAGATGCCTTTCACTGCCTCAAATGTCCAGGGTATCAATGGAGAAGATGCTGTCAGGGTTTCACTGGGTTCTGGGAAGGGGAAGAGGTGAGGAGTTACATCAAGGAGTATTGTGGGGAGGGCTGAAGGATGTATCAGGGCAGGTTTTCCCTGGATAATGCCTTTTCTGTATTTCACTGTTATCTGTGACATAACATCTTGTGGGTAAATTTGAGTAGCTAAGGCAAAGGGAAGAGCTGAGGAGAAGAAAAGTTTTCTCACCTCTGCTGTGGATTATCAGGAATGCTCAACTCAAGCAACTCAGCAACTCAGCAACTCAAGCAACTCAGTAAAGCTGCACAAGATGCTCTTTTTTGGGATATGAGAAGATTATATTTGTTAATGGTGGCTTCTAACCCCAGCAAGAGCATCCTGTTTCTATTCTTTTATTCCTGGCAAAGCAAATGTTTTGGTATTCTGTTTCAAGCAAAAGGAATTACTCTCAGGTGGTGATGTCTTTTGATATTGTTCCTTGTACTTGGGTCTAGAACAGAGCTCACCATGATTTCCTATCTCAGAAGAATTTTTCAGCACAAGAAAAAATAGCCAAAACCAAGTAATCTCCTAAATCAGGATAATGATGTCTCTACTTAAAAATCTTAAAACAAAATAGCCCTCCCACCATAAAACCTAAAGGCTCGGGTAACATAGGACCTGAACAACTGAAACATCTAATTTTAGTTTTTGCTATTTTTATTTCAAGTTTTCTCAAAGTCTAAATTAGGACATTCAAATTAAGAGTCATGGCAAACAAAAAACGGAAACCTTTCCCTCAGTTTTCCCCAAGTCAGGAATATAAGCAGTCCTTTCTTGCACACATTTTCCTTGTGATAATTTGTAATTTTTGATGAGGAGTGGGGTGTTTTTGCAGAAAAAAAATCTTGATGTGGAATTCTGCAAATAGAACTCCTCCTCCACCATTGGCTTATCTCTGTTCTAATGCCTCCTTCAGATGTATTCCCCCCACAGCGCTTTTCAGTTCTTATTTACTGTAGAAAGAAATGCATTATTTAACAAGGCAAGAGCAAGAGTACAGTGAACCCTGATGGTAGAACGCTTAGTGTTCCACCATCACCTGCTGGTATCTTGTTCAAGAAACCAGGTTTTCAAAGGAGCTGGAGTTCTTGAATTCACTTAGCCCTTGATGCTGGTGGGTACTAAGTTCCTTTGTAAACCTGGTCACTGTATTCTGAATGAAAGTTGTTGGACTGAACCAGGATATTTTTTTTCTGCATTTTTGCCCAAAAAATGGTGTCCTCTATGGAAATGCTGGGACTTTTTGCATTTTCTTACTTGTTGTCTCCAAGGTCCACTTAAGTTTTGCAGGTGTTATGATGCTTATATTTGCAGGAGCAAGAGCCCTGTTATCTCTCCATGTGGCTCCATCCCTGTGCAGCACATTGTGGCTCTTTTAGGGTGATTTGTTACAGCTCTTTAGCATCCTACTGCAGTCAAAATCAATTGCAGAAAAAAGTAGCTGCTTTTATCAAGGAGTGTCTTGCTTCCAAGGATGAATTGCACAAGGAACTGTTTCACCCAGCAGCCTTACTCCAGGGAACATTTCCTGGGTTGTTGCCACTGCTGTGAAGTAGCATCTTGGGCATTGCATTTCAGGAGTTTTCATTCCTTATCCCATCAAATTAACAAATAAGGCTCTTGGAGGAGCCACCTGGGGCCTGTTGCACAAGCTGGATGCCAGTAAAATCCTGTTGTGTGTAGCAAAAGGGAAAAGACCAATAAGGAAACAATAACAGAAAAGCTCTGTTAAAAAGGCATATGAATACAATGCTGCTGGCCCAGTTAAGCAACCTGTTATATTCAGTAGTGCAATAAAATTGCAAGTAATTACAAATGAAACTTAATGCCTTGTAAAAGAACTCAGTTCCTTTCTCCTGTAGCTGCAGCTCTTTGAATGGGTCCAGCAGGAGGTGTATTTGTGCTGCACAGCCTTAGGATGCTTTGGGGAAACAGCTGATCAGCCGTGGGGAGTATGAGAGTTGTTCGTATGCTCCAGCTTTTTTGGCCAGTCTGGCCTTCTGCAGGAGGATAGGAACAGGAAGAGGGCAGCACAAAGGGAATTTGACTCCGACCCTGTGCGTGTGGAATCTGGAATGTTCTGGTCTTCCCAGCGGGTGCGGGAATCACTTCAGTCTTGTCCAGCCAGGGTGCTGCTGAGGTGATAGTTTTTCCTCTGTTTTCAAATCCCTGTGTTCCATTATCATCCTGACTTGAGCAGTGAGCTCAAAAGCCATGTCAGAGCAAGGCAGAGAAGCACTCCTAATGTTACTTATGTGCATATTCCTTCTGATCTTTTATCCACATTTTTCCTCAATTTTTACAGCACAGGATTCTTGCCTGCTTCAAGCAAACCCCATTTATTTGTGGTTCTGCTCTTCATTACAGATTTTGGATAGTAACAGTTTCTTTAAGTCATAAGGCTAAATCCTCATTGTCTTTCCTCAGGTCTCAAGTCAAATTTCCTTCATGTCAATAAGAAATACGTAGGAAGAGGGAATTTGCAGCATAAGGCTTTCCAGTGAGGACAGGGATATTTTTTATTGTTTAGTGTTTGGTCTTTGGGAATTAAACAATTGCTTGAGAATTTTAACTTCACTTCAAAGGCATGTTTCTAGCCCTGATGTTTGTGTGAACTCTACCCCCACACTCCTCCCCATGTAATTTAAAAGTGTTATTTGGTTATGCTTGAAAGACTCAGGATCCAGAAGGCAGAGAAAAACAACCCAAAGCTGATTGTTATTAAAAACAAACACCACCATCTCATCCCCAAACTAATGTTATTTGAATTCCTGGGTTTGTGTTGCTGGTTTTAGGCCGTAGGAACTGAAAGCAGGTAGAAGCCTGACTTGCATTAGAACAGAGAACCAAGAACCTGGGGGTTTGCTTGTAAATGGCCTGAACCTGTTAAGCCTGGTGTGCAAGTGCCTGCAAAATTACGTGAGCAAGGACCATGGAAGCCTGGTATGCAAGTGCCTGCAAAATGGTGTGAATGCCATGGAAGGAAACACTAGCCCTTAGAGAAACTCCTTCCTGCTTCCACACACTTCCCTCATTTTTCAGTCTTGCAAAGTATGATATCCCCTCCTCCTGTATTAATCAGGTTTTCATTTAAATTGCAATGCTTTGTTTCCCCACATGGTTAATTGTATTTGGTAAATAAAGTATTGAATGGCCTTTTTAAGTGCAAATGATGGTTCTACCTGACCACACTTCAGCTGAAAATGTGCAGTGTCCTTCTTTGCTGGCATGAACTAGCAGAAGTCATGGGGTGCACTCTGAGAAATAGCCCCTGCTTTCTTTACTGTTGTTTTTTCCTCCCTCTGATGACATGAGTCAGGGGCATTGTCAATCTCTGAACCAATGGTGTCTCCTTTTCAGCAATTAATCTGCCCATTTCATTGTTTGACTGAGCCGTGCCATAATCTAAGGTTTGTCTTAATTCTCTGTAATTGACAATAAAGAGGCAAATTTCTGAAATTCTAGGAATATTTCTAGAGAAAATTCCTTCCATTTTCCCCTTGCCTTGAAATGAAGCAATCTTCTGCAAACACGTCAGCCCACTTCTTTCCTTATAGCGTTGGGGCTGGCATCCTTTGTTAACTTCCTGCATAAGTATGGGTTTGACTTGGCTTTTCTAAATGCTCTTCCTCACATCCACTCACACATGTAAATTTCTCAGTGTCATAAGTTGATGAGGTTCCATGTAAGTCATGGCATCTCTTTGTCTTTGCCCCTCCATCCACCCCTCTGGAAAATGTGTGGTGTTTAAAATGGAGGCAAATGCAAATAGATACAAGGTGGGGATACGAAACTAAGAAAGGAGGGCTGTGAAGACAGAGTGTGTGGATTTTATTAGACTGTTTCAATAATTAAGTGCAAGTTTGTCCCTTAAAACTGGATGTGAAAACTGCTGAGCCAATAGAGAGGTTTGTATTGATTTCAGTGAACTCTGGATCAGTCCCTTCGAAAGCAGCAAGGAATATGGACCGAATCAGATGATGCCCCTGTGGCAAACAATAAGTCTTAGGATTTATACAGGACCCTAAACAAGACCTCTGGTCTTTCACAAGTTCTCCTTAGGAAAGGGCAGATCCTATACTCAGGAGGATTGTAGTAGTCTGAGACCAGTGCTTTGGAAACTCTCTTCTCTTGGCTAAATGAGAATATCTTTCATTTTCAAATCTGGTTCCAGTTGTAGGTTTTAAATGAGTGAAAATCTCTTTCCGAACAAATTTTTAAAGACTGCCTCCCCTTCAACATCAAAACTGAATTTTGCAAGATGTTGTTACTTCAGCTTTTAGGGCTACACATACACACAGTCAAGGACTTAGGAGGATCAGTGATGGAAAATTTAAAAGAAAAATTTAGATTAAAATGGTGTGGATATTTAGAACAAGGATATGGACATTTGAGACCATTTTAGAAATGGCAGACCAGCCAGCAGTTTCACCACCAGATCTTGGTTTGAACTCTGAAACTCCAGCAAAGTTGGGGTATGTGATCCCAAGACTGTGGTTGTCTAAACACAGAAATCACACAGAACTCAAGTCAGCATAAATGTATGTAAAGGCACTAAATAAATGCAGCAGTCCTCTCCACTCTGAGCTCTGGAGTTCTCAGTATGCAACAATTATTATCTAAAATATTATCTCTCCTGTTGCAGCCTAGATTTGGTCTCCTTGCCTGTGGATTCAACATAAGGAATATAAAACAAAATACATAGACAAAACCCTTGTGCTTCCTTTGCAAAATCAGGCTGTGCACATAGCTAATTCTTTTCATGTTAATCTACACTTACAACCCGATAACAAGCTAGAGCTTTCTTCTAACCAGGCTTGATTAAATTTGGAAGATTTCTTCCCTAACAGGGAACCCTTTCTGTTTTCATGCAGTAAACATGATTTTGTGCTTTCTGTACTTCCCTTTTTTAATTTTTATTTCAGGAATCCCCCCCCCTCCCCCCGCTTATTATTATTATTATGAATAAGCTAGTTTTAAATCAATGTCAACAGCTGGAATTAATTTTCCTGTTACTGACTCTTCACTTGGGCCTGTCATGGGTTGGGGCGGGGGGGCTTTCTATTAGCATAAACATAACTGAAAGCTCTGGAATTTGCATTAATGTACTTTTAACAAGTTGACAGTCTTTTGGCACACACTCCTGAGATCTGAGAAGCAAGGGAAAAGAAGACTATTATACCTTACACTGGTCGGATTGTAAGAAGCTGTCAGGTAAAACCTCTGATTTCTTTTTCTACTACAAAAATATGGGACAAAATATCCACTAATAGGCAGGTGCGCATATCTGACAATTTTGCAAAGTCCTTACTACTTCCCTCTAGTCCCTGGAAAAGCCTGCTCCCAGCTTGGGAACAAGCTGTTCCATTGTTATTTAAGGGATGTGGAACTCGCACAAGGGGTAGAGGTGCTGAGCAAGATATTTTACAAAGCTTTTAAAGGGTCTCAGGAAATGTATATTTTGGTGGCAGGAGCATGGACCCTTTGAAAAGTGACCCAAACTCTGCTAAATAAATTGGTAAGTCTGCTAAATAAGAAGCTAGTCCTGCAAGATCCTTATTACTATGGTTAGGAATTGAAGAGAGTTCAGCATGGCAGTTTGGCCAGCAGATGACAAAATCTTAAGGGGTGACCTGAAGACTGAGATGGTGGTTTTCTACATCTCTGTTTAAACCACATAATTAAAGTGAGGGTCTTTCCATTTGATTCCAGCTCCTTCATGGCAAGTGAGTTATGGTTGGACTCAGCTTTCATTAACCAGAGGAACCAGAAACTGCTGTTCCTGCCAAGTCACAGAATCATTTAAGTTGGAAACAACCTCTAATATCTTTGAGTCCAACCTTTGGCTGATCACCACCTTGTCAACCAGACCATGACACTAAGTGCCAAATGACATGGCAGTAGCAGCAGGGCCTGAAAGGAGGATGATTTTAGGAAACCTGGGGTTGATGACATTTGGCTGAATCTGCTGGCCCTGCAGTCAGTGTGCAGAAGTAACAGGACTACTGCTGGGTTGGTGTGGGCAACTAAGGGGTGGTCTGAACACCTCTGCCTGCCCAAATGGACTGTCATGGCCTAAAGGTAAGAGTTAACTGACTCCCTGCACTGAAGCCTTCGGACGTATGGATAGGAAGCCTTTGAGTAGTTCTGGGTCTCTCAGTTACATAGATGTTCTGCTTGTATGTCAGTGCAGTTGATGTGTATTTTTAAAAAATGCAATGTGCTTTCACCAATTACTTAGAATAATGTGTTACAGTATTTGCAAAAACTGTACAAGCTAATATTAAATTTGTATATGTTTCCAGTTACACTGGAAAAGGAGGCAGGAGAAAATATTTGGGCTGCAAATCAGACTCATATCAGTTGCCAGGGGAATAAAAGAAATACTGAGAATTGCGGGAATCCTTTAAACGACAGGATTTTTCAAACTGAAGTCTTATTTGACTTTTTATTTAGGCCCTACATTAAGACAAAAATATGTGTTTAGCCAACTCCTCCTGCTGGACCCAGAGCAACTATTAGGTCTTATTTCCACAGAAATATTGCTTATCCTGGCCCCAGAATAGAGCAGAAGGAGGCCTGTGAGAGCTCCTGTGCATAGTGGCACGGGTCTTGCTCTATGGCCAGGGGCTCAAGCAGCCCCATTGAAGCAGATAGAGTCCAGCTTTATGTTTACATGGTAAAGCTGCTGCCAGTGGTTTGGTAAGGCTGCAGAATCTATCTGCTCCAGGCTTTCTTCCTGAGTTTGTCTCTTGAGTTTGAAGGTACCAAAATTGGTATTCCTTTGGTCTGAAAACTATGACTTGATCTGGCTGGCATGGGAGTGATATGATGCAGCTTTACAGTATGGGAACTGTCTCACTGCTGGGAAAAGTCACTGAAAGGTCTGCTAGTGAATTAGCAGGGGGATTGTAAATAGCTAAAACCTGACTGAATTCCTCTATCAGCTCAGGACAGGATCCTCCTGCCCACTCCTCTTCCTGCTTCTTTGCTCTTGGACCACAATTGGTTATTCTGGAGATAGTTTTTCCTCTCACAGCTTCTGCTCCAGTCAGTACTCTGGCTCACAGTGGCTATTATTTGTTCTCTTGAGGAAAAGAAGAAACTCAGTACTGTGGAAGTGCAGTATTCTGTCAGTCTCCTTCACACCCTTTGCAGTTTTTCCCTTTCCCAGGGAAAGGCTGAGAGCAGAGACACCAGCATTGACTTCATTTGCCTCAACAGAGGGGCTTGTGTGAGCCAGCACTGACAGCACCAGACCCCTGGCAGAATGTAAGCTGTGGGCTGGGAGGACTTTGTAATGATGGTAAGAAGAGTGTTGGAGGAGAAAAGCAAAGAGTAATTTGGTTTAGAGATACTGTCCACAGTGCTGATTCACCGAGCTAATCAGATCTTGGTGGCACTTTTCCTCTGGTATCTGCTCTGTGCGTCTGTCACTGTTTTTGAGAATTTATCTTTCTCATCAGAGCTTGGGGTTTTGTTGGGTTTTTTCCTCTCTTCATCCAATGCTTGTTAGAGGAAAATCTTTGAAAACAAGATATATTTTTCTTCAGAGCTCTGTTTGATAGGTCTGAGCTGTAATAAAGTCCTTTCTCCTGTTGATTTCCAAGAAACATGGGTGCCCCATGGGTAGTGGCCAGCCAGTGCTCCTTACAGTCTCTGCTGAATTCTACTTTTCTTTTCTTTTCTTTTCTTTTTTTTTTTTGNATGTAGAAGATCTCCGTTTTACAGTCTCTAAAGCTTATTTCAGGGCTATGCAGCAAAGGTTGCTGGATAACCATTTTATGTTGAACCATGCCTTGAGGTGGCATAGACACTGTGGGCAAGGGTCTGGACTCATTCCTTAAGTGACTGTTTCTGGCAAATGTGAGAAATGGCAGACTGTGATTGAAATGGGCAGCCATAATGGGTTTGGAGATGAAGAGGAGCACTGTTTTGCCTGGTCCATAACCTCCTAGAGAAAAAGCCTAATGACACACAGCTGAGAAATTTTTATTATAGCTCAGGTTCTGGTACAGCTGCTGGAGAGGTTTGAGCAAATCTTGCAGTGTCCTGTACAGATTGATGTGAAGCCATGAGCTAAGTTGAGCTCTTGATGATCAGTGTGCCAAACCTTGGTGATCTGCAGATTTGGAAAAAAAGTTCAAGTGATGGTTATTATTTGCCAGCTGAAAATTCCTCTCCAGCCCCTGTTGTATCTGTTTAGCTGAGCACTGCATAAGAGGGGGGTTGCTTGGGGTGTGCTTGATAAAAGAACTTCAGCTGTGTAAAGCTCCTTCAGTGAGACTTCTCCATAAACATCATCTGTTATGAATTCAGCCTTGCATGATTACGGGTAGACATCTGTGTTGATTATGTGTGTTTTCTGGATGAAAGATTTTAAAATATGGAAATGAATGGAGGTATTTGCACAACCGGTTAGCATCCGTTTCATGTTATTATTGAATATATGTCTCAGAGAAGTGCTTAGAGACCTTAGGTCAGAGTAGGACTTCATGAACAAGGTACAGAATAAGCCTGAGGAGATATACCTTGCTACAAATAGCTTGAGTCAGTCCTAGCCAGGGCAGACAGCTGGGTGGAGGGAGGATGATGGGTAAGGTGACCTGCTCAGGGCTGCATGCAAGAATGTAGGAACAAAACTGGGCCAGGCTGCAGCTCTTGTGGCTCTGCCCAGTTCTCAAACACTGCTGTGCCCCCAGGCCTATGTGGGCAAAGGACAAATGGGAATAGTCCTGTAAATTAGTGTTAATCTCTCTCTGTGGTGTTTTCACTATCCCTCTCACGATGTCTGCCTTCCACCCTGCATTTTGAGGAGAGAGATGCTGGTGGTCTTAAGGATAAAGCATGATGCTAGTTTTATACCTTTACTGCATTCAGAACAAAGGGTCAATAAGAAAAATGTTCATGTTTAAGAAATATCAAAACTCAGAGTGGTCTCAAGAGTGTATATTAGGTCTAAATAAATCAACTTGGGATAAGGTAGTGAAAGGAGATTAAATAAAATTTTAGGTGTAGATGTAGGCTCTTCTGACCTGATTTAGCACAATTTGGTTAAGATTTGGGTGTGAGTGAAAATCAGAATTCTCCTTCTCTACACCTGATATTTTCTGCATTTCAATTTTTACCATCTTGAACATTGTGAATGTAGGAGATCAGTTGAGGCTTATGACCATCTTAACAGTATTACCCATGGAGCTAGTATGTGACCAGTCCCAGCCTGTTTCTTGCAGGCAGGTTCTGACATAAGGAGTTGAGCCATTAGATCCAGGCACAAAAAATGCCAGTTGGCACATGTGTCCCTTTATCATGTAGTAACTCTTGTGATGGCTCTGTTTTTGCTGAGTAACACCATAACCCAAAAGGCTCATATGGAGCTGGGAGTAAGCTACAACCAGGAGCCTTCTCCCATCTCAGGGTGAGCACTTCTCCTTCAGATAGCTGGCACATTGGCAGCAGGACCCTGAATTAAGCTCTGAGGGCAGGGGTAGGCTCTCAGAAGGACTCCAGATTATTGTGGCTTCAAAAAAACCTGTCCTCAGCTTCTGTTTCTTTGTCATCACACAAACCTTCAGAACCCTTCTGTGCTACCAGGATGGCTGTTTGTTATGGTTATCACAATGGTTAAATTGTCATGGGTAAAAACATCCCCTTTTATTTCCCATCCAGAAATAAAAGAAAACAACATGGGCAAAGGGGCCCATCCTCCACACCCCACTTCACCTCACAACTCCTCCACACTCAGGAAGTGGCAAGGCTGTCCTGTGTGACCAAAAACAAGGCAAAAGAACCCTAGTGAAAAAGGGAGTGAGGGCTGATTGGTAAGCCAGGCATGGGCACTGAACATCTCTCAAGAGATAAGCCTCTGATGCTTGATTCTTTTCAGTCCTTTTGGAGACGGTGATAAGGAGGCGACAGTTGCTTTGTCAGGGTTACTCATGCTCTTTGTGCAGCATGTTCAGTCACTGAATTTGTTCAGATAAGACAAACATCTAAACTCCATTTCCGGAGACACACACCAGTCTTTGCACTCAGTCAATGGTTATACCAGGGTGGGCTGCTAGAGACAGGGCTGATGAAGAATGCTCATGATCAAGATGCTCTATTGAAGCTGGTGGTTCTGTGTCTCCTTTGCTTCCCCAGAGCTCCAAAACTGGAATCCCAAATGGTGCAATACCTGGGGTATTTTGCAAAGGTGGCCATAAACATCCCTGCAGTGGAAGTATTTCTGAAAAACCCACCAAAACTCTATATGCTTTGGGCTGAATAAAGCAGGACACTCCCAAAGTCTGGTTACATCCAGACTTATGTGTATTGCCTTTGCAGGGTTTGTGAGTCATCAGCCATCAGAAGAAAACTTGTTGTAGTTAGTGAGTGCTTCAGTTGCTGCTGAAAGGCACCCACAGGGGAAGAGAAACATAATTGATTCAAGATAACAATATCTAAACACAGTTGTTTAGGACAGACAGTGCAAGAAAATGATGTAGGCAACTGAAAATCTGCAGAAAATTCTGTAAAGTATCAGGATGTGACAAATGTCCAAGGTAGAAATCAATCCAGGTGTTACTTAGCACCCTTGCTGCAAGAAGTACTGGGGCAGCTCTGGTCCCTGCAGTTGGCTGGAGTTCCTTTCCAAACTCTCAAACGAAGCAAGAGGTTTGTTTGTGAAGCAGCCCTGACTAGACAGAAGTGGCACTCCCCATTCAGTTACCTTAATTTTTTCAGCTTCTGTGCTTTCTCTAGAGTGCTTCCGAATAACTGCTCATCTTGATTTTTCCTGATAGCTCAGAGGAGTCTTTCCCTGATGAGCAGAAGCACATCAAATGGCTGGAGCTGTCCCTGCACAAGCAGCAGACTCAGAGCAGTCCTGCTGCCTGGGCAGTGAGAGTTATGGGAAGCTCTGTCTGTGGATGTTATTTCTTCTATTTTGGGACTTAACATGAAAAGGTTGAGATACAGTTTGTGTAGATTTCTGGGTGAATGACAGCACCATTTGATTTTTTTGTCCTCTTCTTTGAGGAGATGCCTCATGAAACTGCCATCTTACACAGGATCAATTTATAAGCCGAGATGTGAGTAGCAGACAGGTGTTGATTTGTCCTAAACTGGGCTCCTAGCTCTGCTGTTGTTCTGCACTGAAAATGAATCAACTTTACATGCATCTGGGAAGTTCTGGAGGGAGAGGGACTGCCAAAACTTTGAGAACTTGTTTCATTATTCTGTCCAAATCTCCCCTAAGATCTCTATGTGAACAGATTTCACACAGGGAAAAGATTTTCACAAAATGTCTTCTCTCCCCTCCTTAAACAGACTTCACCTGAAGACCACCAAGAGACCTGCGGCTCTTTGACACTCAGAGGATCTGGTCGATATTGAAAGCACTGCCACCACTGGGTCCCTAGGGGATGTTCCTCCTGGTGACCCTGCACAGTGCTCAGGAGTTGCATCACTTAGGCATCTAATTGTGTTTGTAACCCAAGATGCCAAGTATAAGATGCCAATAAATTTTTAAAACCCTGCAATGGAAAGGTTATACTATATATTACCAGGCCATTGAGGATGCAGTTCTGTCAGCACAGGGTTATTCAATTAACTGTGATCCAAGCAATATGTATGGCAGGGTTTTATGCTAAGTTTGTGTGGGTTGTTAAAAATTTTGTTCGTTTGTGTTTTTGTTGGTTTTGTTTTTAAATTTCTACTACGAGAGCAAGGATTTAAAGTATTCCTGAATTTCAGTTACGTTTTTGTTCACTGCCAGTTGTCAATTTACACTGCCATTTACAATATAGAAAAATATTAGGCCTACGGCATATGCTGGTATTGGTCTGCTGTGAACAGCAGCAGATAATCCTGTCCTGAGAGATTCTTTTTCTTGGAGGAATGGATGCACATAGCCCCGCTCTCTTTTCTCGTGTGGTATTGGATTCTCCTTTACAGGCCACCCAGCAGTACTGTGTGATTTTGTGGATTTCTCGTCTTTTCCCAGGCTGTTTTCTCAGGGACTGGGAGCAGTTTTGGCAAGCAATGACCTAGTCATGGTCCATGACCAAGTGAATTCATGATCTTATGGTTCCCAGTTTTCCCCTGTGTTCTGCTGATGTGCTGTGCAGACTGGAATAACACAGTCGTGTGCAGGCAAACCCACAGAGTCCTGCTGTCCTACAGCAGCATTTCCAGGATGGAAATTCTTCTCTTGCTTTATCTGAATGTATCTGTCCATGTCCAAGCTGGGATGCACCTGCTGTGTACCTATTCCATTCAGGCTTCAGTATCCTTCTCTTTCCTCAACCCTTAATTCCACCTTTGCTCTCCCCATGCCCAGACCAGCTGCCTGCCTTAATGGAAGGGCTGCCTGTGCCTTTCTTGTGGCAGCTGCCTGCATCAGAGAACTCCAAAAGCTGTCCACATCCTGAACAGTGAAACTTTATTGTTTCAAAGTCACTTTGACCTGAGTGCTGCAGCAAACGTGTACAGCATCTGCTGCCGCTGTTTCGCATGAAGGAGCTGCAGTCAAATATTAAAAAGGCAGCAAGAGCATTAAATTATTCGGCAATGGAACATTGTCATTCCTTCATAAAACTACTTTGACCTGTAGTTTTCTGTGGAGTCCATTGCTCTTAAATGTGCAGTGAGAAAGGAAATTAAAAATTAATCTTTATTTCCATCTCAGAAGAAAACCTTAATTCTCTGCATTGAAATTATACTCATAATCCAGGGTAATAAATTATAGTTTTTAATTGCACCTAGTCACAGCCAATCAAATGGGAACCCCTCTCTCTCTCTTTCTTGCTTGCTTTAAATTTGCTATACAGAAAACTCATGGAATGCTGGAAAAAAATCACATACATTGACCTAGGCTCTAATATTGTATGGAATAAGCCCGGGATGTATTAAAACAGCCAGGTTCTGTTCTCGCCTGGCACCCTTGAGCCAGTGACCTGAAAGTACCTCGTGGGCACTGGCTGCACCAGGCACACAGGCACAGGGAAATGAATAAATTGTATCATTTCCACATTGGGAAGGTATGGTGTAGGATCTTGTTCAAGGTTATAGAGTCAGTGTTGAATGAGGAGCAAAATCTTGATCTAGGTTCACCTACTTTTGACTATGAGACAAAGCACCCTTCCAAGCTGAAGACAGGAGCCAGAATGCCCTGCTCTGGCCCACTGAACAATGTTGCTGACCTTCAGACATTTCAGCTCTGACATCAGACCTCTTCTGACACAGGGACAGCTGGTTAAAGCACATGCTTCTTTGTGCTTGGTATTTGTTGCAAGTAACCTCTGTGTTCTTTCATATTACAGCATGTTGCAGATAAGGGGAGTGTTTCTTGGCATTTTACATTGTTGTATTGCAACCTTGCAAATGGGCTTACTGAGGTATGGCAAACTTAGCACAGCCAAGGAGCTGTCTCTGTTCCCAAATAACTGATGCTCTGCATGTGCCAGCTCTTTCCATTGCTATCCCACAATGTCTACCTGAGTGGTTGCACACTCACCCCACTTCTAGATCATTCTGTCATCCCAACGCTTGTGTATTTAGCCTGGGTCTGTTGCCTCTAGGAGCAACCCATAAGGTGTATAAATACCTGTGTAGTGCAGGTACTGAAATGTTTGCATAGCACAATTCTCCCAGCAACTCAGCCTTGCTGGTCTGTGATTTTTTTTTCACTCTATTATAATGTGACAGACCTGTTCTAACAAGGCAGATTTTAAGGGTGCCTTAGCTCTCCTAAGCTCACCTAGGGGAAGGGAGAGCCAACAGGAATGCAATCCTTGGCTGGAGGGAGAAGTAGTGGTAGTGGGAGACTCCTATTCTGATAATCATTCCTAACTCTTTCTGGTTTTGTTTTCCTCAATTATAAAAATATGTGAAAAAACAGACAAGCAGGAAAAAGGATGGAGAAGTGGCTAAAATACCTTACACAGCTGTGAGCATGAAATGGGGTCCACCTGATAAAAGAAGCCTTAAGTGGTTATTACCAATATAATCACAGCAAAGGTGTTTATTACTAATCAAGATTAACCTGGTATGTCTCTAGTCATTGATTTGGAAAAGACTGTAAAATCTCTGCTGTGAGGATCTTCACTCTGTGACCATACCTTCTCAGGGGTTCAGTACTGTTTAGCTGCTGTGAGACCAGTGGGGGGAAATCCTTACCCAAGGATGCATGAAAAAGTACAGACAACAAAATCTAACAACATTTTTGTGCAAAAGCACTGATGTTCTTGATTAATAGTCCCTAGATTCCAGACAGGAGGTTTTATGGACCTTATTCTGCACTTTTTAATCACTGTTCCTAGTGATTTTCAGGTGGACAAAAATAAGCTTTAGCATGAGCAAAATATGCATTTGCCATTATAAGGGATTACCACACTCAGAAATTCTGCTGCCCACCTTCCCTCACTGGCAGTGAGCTGCTGTCTATGGAGAATCTCTGTATGCCCTGCAAAGGGCCTTAGTGCAAATCCAAAGGATGCAAGCCCTTCTCCAGGTGACTGGCTTGCCTGGTTGGATGATCAGCAGCTCCACATTAGCAGGACAAGCAGGTTCTTGCGCCAAAAGGTTGATTTACCCACGTGAAATTTCAAGAGGGAACACTAGTGGTGTGAGTGGGAATGACTGCTTTGAGCACCTTGGGCAGAGCTCCTTCTTGTGCTGAGCTGCCTCAGTCCTAGGGCAAGCTTGAAAGAGAATTAGACAATTACAAGGGAATAAATGTTAACATCCTGGAGTTCTTCTGCCATCTTGATTCTTCCATGTATTTTATTAGGCAGGGCTCTCATAGAAATATGTGTATTGGGAAGGCTGCTTTGTCTGAAGTTGTGGAGATGTTGATGACCAGTTTGTACTGAGCTGTCCTGTCCTGTTTCTGCTATTATCAAGATGCAAGTTTTAGCTAAAGATAGCTGATGTGTGTTCATGTATGATGAGCATATCTCCAGTTTCATATATCTGAGCTGCTTTTAAATGCAAAATCTCTCCCTAAGCAGGATTAACCAAGGCATAAAGAATCAAACTGCTTGGAGGCTTTTTCTGGTGATCTTGTTGAATTTGGCAGTTAACTTCCTTCTCTTCTAGTCATACCAACTGGATTTACCTTTAAGTTATTCCCCTTTCTTGAAGCATTTAAACAGGAGTCAAAGCTGCATAGCTTTTTCACTCTTTCATTGTTTTCCCTCCTAAGCCAAGTCCCACACAATTCTTGGTCATTTTTTATTCTATCTTTATTTCCTACTTTCTGTCCATGTTTCATATAAATAAAGGGGAAAAAAAAAAAAGTTGTTGAGCCTCTTCCCCTAGGCTGTGAAACCATAGAACAGTGTACTTGGATTGTGGCAGAGGTAAATAACACAGTTTCTTTTTGTTCATGAAAGTGATTCTTAAATTTTGAACGAGACAGCTTTGTGATGCAGAAAGCTGAGACTGCCAGTTACTCAACCAAAGCCTCTGCTTCCCAACCGGGAGCAGTCAGGGAGAAAGGAGAACACCCAGTAGACTATGTGTATACAGACAAGGCTCCTCCTGGAAATTAAATGGTTTATCTAAAGTTATCAGGCTGCTAAATGCTCTTTTAAAGAGGTAATTCATGGCTGGGGAAAGAACTCCAGTTCTATTTGTCATATCCAAAGGAAGAATGATCCTGGAATTTATTATTCTATATGTAATTTCTGTATTTAGCAAAATACTGAAACCAGGTTTTATGAAATAAACAAACCTGTTTCCGGAAGAAGATGGCAGCTCTATGCCTTTGGCAGTAGTGGCAGCACACTAAATGTGACTCACCAGAAAATCTTTTATTTTATTGGACAATAAAATTAGTGAATTAAAGCAAAAAGAGGTATAATAGACCTAAGTTTTAACAAAAAAATGAATTGGTATCTCATGAAAACTTACCTGAAAAAAAACATAATTGTATTTTGCTGGGAAAAGACATGTAGAGAATAAAAGGAAAAGAGTAAGAGAATCTTGTGACCACGGCTAGAGATTTGAGATGTGGTGATCTGGTGCTCAGGGCCTCAGCCAGTGGGTTTAAGTCCTTGCTCTGTCATGGACTTTATAAGGGCACATCACTTCTCTTCTGTGTTTTTTTCACATCACTTCTTTTCTTGATTTGCCGTTGTTAAATGAAAAAGATGGAAATCTTTCATTGGAAGGGAAAGATACTGGCAGGTACTATTGTCCTTCCTGCTTGTGAGAATGATGGCATTTAACACTGAGAGGTCCCATGAACCATGGGAGTGCAGACCATGCAACAACATGGGATTTTTCCACCGCCATATGAGCAATTGTAACAAGTTATCCATTTTTCATCATTTCATACTTCATGCACAAGGTGGGTAGACGCTTGATTTGCCTAGGATTGTGTGGGAAGACAAAAAGAGATTTAAGTGGTGTCTGGAAATTTCCTATAATGACGGCAAGAGAGAAAAAAAGTCTTTTGCTTTTCCTTCATCCTAGAAATGGGTAAGAGGAGCTCTTTGGTGAGGCTATGCAGCGACTGTTCAGACTTGTGGCCATGTAATTTAGTGTTTACTTGGCTTCTTGGTGATTTGGAATGAAGGGGATTGGCTTCTCTGTCCCTCTGCTAGGGACACTCATGTTCCTGGGCCCAGGGGTATTTGCTATGCCCACTCCCCTGAACACATGTGCTAGCCAGAGAGATTGTCTCTAATGTAGGCTGGGCAGCTCTTTCTCACACACTTTTCTGTATCAAACACTTCCCACCTTGAAAACTTCCTTGGTTAACTGCTAATTTCAAAATTATTATTAATATATTTGCGCAGGGATTTTGGAATTTAATTAGCCTCTTTTGAACTGTTCTTAGAGTGTTTGTCTAGAGAAAAAGATAATCCCTCCATGGCTTGTTTGCTTTCTCCATTTGTTGGTTTTCACTGGAAGAGAAAGATACTGGCTGGCTTTGCAGGGCTGCATCTTCCTGGTGACACTGATGCTGCAGCTGAGGATAAGCCACAGGCTCTGCAGAGGAAGCAGCTGGTTTTGGGATGCATTAAGGCCCCTCCCGGCCACGGGTGGGTTCATGTTGGCACAGGCTATGCTGCTGAGCACAGCGGAACTCAGCCAGTTGGTGACAAGGGGCTGTCCGGGGTCCCAGCACACAACTTGCTCTTACTCCTGACCCAGGCGTGTTTGCACCCTGACAGCCATGCTGGCTGAACTGGGCTCCCATTTCCCTCTTCATTAGTTTCCTTTGGGAAATTCAAGTCCCTGACTGAGATTTGAATGGATCTCACTTCCAGAGGCCAATTGGCATGGTGGGACTTTCCTCACACTTTTTGAAAGCACCAGGTTCAGGGCAGCAGTTCTGCCTCACACCATCCAGAACATGTTGCAGGGTATGCATGTTCATGTGTGCAAATCTGCAGGCTCTCAGTTTTCATTTGTAGGCTAGTTTAAGTTGGATTTTCTTCATTCTGTCTGATCCTACTTTGAGAAGCCAAGTTGGGCAGAGTACCACTGGGTTTCTGGTGTTCCCTGCAGCTGCAGGAGCACATGCACTCTCCTCCTCTTTGGCAAACCACAGTGGTTATGACCACTGCCTTTGTTAGTGTTGTATTGGTCCCAAATTGAGGAAGGATGACTAAATCACTCAATAGTTTTGATTTCTGTAATTAAACAGCCTGCCATATCTGCAGCCCTGTTACTATATTTATACCAGCAGTTAGCAGAGTGCACCAACCAAGTTGCAGGGGCTTTGCAGCTGCAGCTTGTGCCTGTACTGCTTCTGCTGTGAGCACACAGACGTTTCTTTGCGCTTTCCCTAAATGCTGCCCTGTGGACACTTCTCCTGTGGAAGCAAAAGCACTTGTACTCAAAGAGCTTTCTGGACACTCTTCAGCCATTGCTTTTTAAACATATCCTGATGCTCCCTGGTGAACCTCAGATCCCAAGAATGGGTGAAAGGATTCAGGGATTGGGTCAAGCCCAGGAGACAGTGCAGCAAGACAGAACTGAAGGCTCCAGCCCCACTGCTCAAGCAGGGACAGCAAGTGATCTGCAGGGGCTTCCTTGAGGAAATGGTGGGTGCTCCCCCAAAGAAGTCACCTTGAGGGCCATGCATGGCCTCAGGGGACACGTGGCAGCTCGTTTTCCTGGGTTGCTTGAGCTGTTCAGTGAATTAGGAGGCTGAGATGACTTTCTACCGCTGTTTGTTTTGTAGGAACTCGGCACCATGCATATTTATTTGGATTCTAGGAGAGAGGAAATAAGATGAATAAGCAGTGGATAAAAGCCAAGGTGTAATGTCCTGAAGTGGAAGGAGTGGACCCTTGTTTTTTGGAGAGGGGCAAACTGAAGGATGGTTATTGTTTTTGTCCAGGCAACATTCCTCTGTGATCTTAGACATGTTGCTTGACTTCATTTGCTAGCAGGAAATCTGGCTTGCCTAGCAGAAGGATTAAGAGATGGAATGAATATTAAGCACTATATAACCAAGAGTGTTTGGGTGAAACTGAAATATTTTGACATATTAGATCCGATTTTACCAACTGACTCCACGACTTATAGGTGCTTTTATTAGATGTTGAGCAAGTGTTACTGCAAAGCATTAGCAGCAGTATTTGGGCAGAGTTGCATGTGCTTGTTGAGTAGGTGGCAGGAAAGGGTTTGTTTTTCATTTGCTTGGGTTTTTTATGTAAAACAATTGGAATTTTGGGATATTTCTTTCTTGTGGAACACAGCTACATGGATCTGCCATCTGTTTGTGATAAAAGTAGAGAGTATCTCTGACCTTTAGGGTAATGTCAGATTGAGAAACCTATATCAATTAAATTAAAAAACCCCAAACTCTAGTTAAGCTTCTGTGCCTGTTGCACATTCTCCTGTAATGATGCATAAATGATTTTGGATTACAGAGACACCTCAGATCACCTGGGGTGACCTATGTACATCAAAACACTGTGTACTAACTGTCTCTTTTGAAGAGAGGACCTAGTTTTGTGCTAACCCTGCAACTTTTGGAGATCATCTTCCATACCTGATGATCATTTCTGTGTCCATGAACTGTCTAGAGCTAGTTCTTGTTTAAATGTTACAGCTGCATGTGACTTGAACATATAGATCAATTTTCATTCTGGAATTACCCCACAACACGTAAATTCTTAAAAATTTAATTGATGTACACAGCAAAATGAAATATTGACAGGCCACTTTTTCAAAATGTTCCTTCCACTATGTTTTGGGGGGGAGCATGTTTTTTTTTTTTTCAATCTACTTCCTTCTGCACCTTGTTTATAGGGAGCCAAGGAGGAAGCTTGTTGGACTGATTGCTATTGTTTATGAAGCTTGCTTCCTTTAGGAAGATTTTCAAGCCCACTGTGGCCAACACAGGGAAATGCCTTTCTATGCTCCACCTCTGCTCAGAGGGCAGGAGTCTGGCATACAAAAATAAACAAGAAAACCTCGGAAATAATCCTTTCTTGAAAAGAGATAGACCAGACTCACAGCATTTGAAGTTTTCTGGAATCAGGGATCATAATTTCTGTGGATTCACAGAACCTTAATGTTTGTAAAACAGCGTTTGCCCTTGCAAGCAAAAGGAGCTTTTATGTTTACTGTTTCACTTGTGAATAGTTCCAGATAAATTACTTAAAATTCTCAGGTGTCTGGATAGCATGGAGTATTGGGAAAGGGAAAGAGATCCTTCTGTGCCAGGGGCAGCATGGGCAGCAGGCAAGTGAGCTGGCTCATCTCTTTGGCTTGTTGCCTTGGGTAGGTCAGACTTCTTGCTCAGTTTCTGCATCCCAACAGTACCGTTTGCCAGTGTTATCAGTAGTGATACATTGTAAATTATTAACATTTGGAAAAGGCTTGAATCTATTTGCAGAGAGCTGTTCTGGACAAAAGAAGGAGGAATAGTTTTTTGGTTTGTGTTGGTTTTTTTATTTGGGTTTGGCGTTTTGGCTGGTTGTTTCTTTTTAACCCCCCCCCCCTTTTTTTTTTTTTAAATTTAGTCAGCTAGGTTTGAGTCTATATTTTGACTCATATTTTAAACAGCAGCATCAAGAAACTCACTATTTCTGCCAGCAGGGCATTTGGCCCTTTTCTTTTTGCTGTGTTCTTTGCCTCACTTCTGAAAGGTAATGTGGAATGTATTGATCCCAGCTTTTAGGATTTGTTCTATTTCTGAACCCAGATTGCAGTATAAAGTACAATCACCATTTTAAAAGGGAAGATCTATATTAGAATGATAAAGAGAATAAATTAAAGAACTGTCCAGTCTTTAATGATCTGCAGGCAGTCATTAAGGAGGGAATACCCACAGCTATATACCTGAAGGATATTTTAGAGTCTCCAGTATCAGGGGACTTTGGTGAGCACAGTATTGATTTTTGTTCCTACATTAAGCTTTTAGGTTTGCAAATGGTTTTCTCTGAAATCATTAACATTGCAATTTGCAACATGAGGGTGAAATAACTGCTGCTGTGCAGGTACCACCTCTAGTCACTTCCTTCTTCCCTTCCTCTGTTGAACCATCATTCAGCTGATGCACCTGCAAGAGAGTGAGGAGAAAAGGAAGTGAAGTTGCAAGCCAGGACAGCCTTGGAACTGGGTGAGGAAGATCAATTTTTCAAGAAATTTGCAATTTTTTAAGCTTTCTTAGTGGTTGTGAGCCTAGGGTGGGAGAACAGGACCACAGTCAAGGGCTGTGTCTGAATCCTCTGGGTGATGCCTGGCTGTGGGTGTGGGGAGCTCAGTGGCAGCTGAGAGCTGCCATCAGCATGTTTATTCCTGCTTGAATAAAGAATCTTAGGTAATTCAGCTATCAGGTAAGCTCATATTTTCCCACCTCAAGACTGAAGACAGTTAAGTGGTGACAAGGAAACACGGGAGGTCTGTTACTAACATTGGACTGAGGTTTGCACCAGGCTCCAGGTTTGCTTGTTAAAGGATTAACACATCTGAATCAGTAAATCAAGATGGTTATGGTTATTTCAAATTTATCCAGATACTTGCTTGATGGGATCTGCTTGCAGTCAAGAGCATGTCAGTGCAGACACAGCTATGCTGCTTGACGCAGCTCACACCCTCTCTCCCCTCTGTCACTCTTCCCTCTCCATGCCCAGCTTCCTGCTTTAAGGGCTGACCGTCAACCCCAGGGAGTGGGAAGGCTGCTGCAATGTAGGTGGATGCTGTGAAACTGTCATACTCTGGGAAAGATTGCAGAGACACCCACTGGTATGCCCAGGCAGAGCGGGGATTATCCACAGGGGGAATGGTCTCTCAGTTGTTATGAATGGGAAGGATGTTTATAGTCTTTTGCTTTTCTCTGTGTGCATGAGCCCAACGATCTGAGTCCTTCAAGTCTAATGATGCTGTTCAATTTCAGGACAGGACAAGGCGCTTTTTGCCCTTAACACTCCTGACTTTGCTGCCGTGGTGAGTTCCTGGGAAATAGGGATTTCTGTCTCTCCTGTTACCGAAAGGACAGGGATGTGATGTGGTCACAGAAATGACAAGTGCCCAGGTCCTAGTGGCTTCTGTGTCACCATGGTTATTTTAATGTCAGTTCTTCATGGGAAGGAGGGCTGGAAGGGACATGGAGATTTTGTCTAATGCTTTCTGCTGCCCCAAGACAGAGTCAACTTGCTCAAATGTTTGTTTTGGTGCAGCATTGCACAGGATAGGCTCTGCTGCTCTGACCAGCACTGCCTGTCCTACTCCCACCAGACCCTGTTGGACTACTCCTCTGCAAGGTAGCTCATTGCTGCTCGGGTAGGAAACTGCAGTTCCCTCCTCTCTCTGCACTCCACAGCCCTTTTGGGGAATACTGCAACCACCAGTGTCCAGTTTATTTGCAGTAGCAAATAAAGACAACCCCTCCCAATGCTCTGGAGTCATTCTGTTTGTTCTTCTATGTTGTGATCCTTAATCTAAACCAGTAACTCACACACTCAAATAGATCGTGTAGAGCTGGAGCATTTGTAAGCACTTGATTTGTGCTTTGATATTAATATTTTGTTCTGCATCATCATTCTTAATGTCTCCATCAAGATAGCTCAAATAAGAGGCAATTGTTTTCATGGCTAGAAAGTTTCCCAGGCTTGCTATTAGTGAGTTTGCTTCAGGAGGAGACCACCTCCCACCTTAGCAAGCAGCAGAGAAAAGTTTTCTGTGGTCTCCTCCCTCCCCCAGTCCACTAGTGTGTCAAAACCTTGAGTTTTGTGTAAAGTTGTTAAATAAGCTTCTAGGCAAAATAAAAGATAAAAAAGGGGTCTAATTAGCTGCAGTCTGCTTAGGAATTGTGGTTGTTTACCTAGTTTTATAAATTGACACTTTTAACATTAGAACGCAAAGCAAAAGCAATGTAATTATTCCCTTATTTGAAGCTTAGGTTTAACATCTTCATTGAAAATTTGGTACTTCTGTGGCATCTCAAAATGCTTTATTCTATCAAATCTGGAGCAAGTAATTTTTCATTTGGATTGTAATGTGGCAAAAATGATAAGAGCCTAATTCAGAAAGCTTTTTTTCGTCCCCCCCACTGGCAGCCTGATGAGAAAGCTTTGCAGTCACCTCACAATAACCCCAAAGATAATCTAGGGTTTGAGTCTTTGTGAAGCTGCTCTCTCTAATACAAGGGAAATAGTGAGATTTCTGAACTCTTAGTTAGGGTGCCCAAAGCCAGCTTGTCATCACAGGATTTTTAGTTCTTTTCATATCTCTTACCAGTTATAGGATGCAAAGGCAAAAATGTATTTCTCCTATAACCTTTCTGTACTGTGATCATGTCTCTGGGAATACTATGTGCCTAATTTAAATCTCAGAGAAGGTAGCAGGTAGTTGAATGGAGAGCATCTGGTGATTAAAAGTGGAATGAGAGAGAGATGAGTTCTATTGAGTAAATTTTTCAGTTTTGCTCTGATATGTCCTGGTTATGCGTCTTGTTTCCTATCTCTGATCATTTGGACATAGCATGCATGAGTCAATTTCACATTCCAACCCCACTAAATTTCACCTCAATAACTTAGAGCAGCATGGATAGAGGAGAGGAGGGTCCTCATGAAGTTGTGTTAGGGATTGGATAGGTTACGAATTCTATTTATACTGTGGCAGGGCTCACAGGCTCCGTTTAGAACAAAAGGTTGATGGTGCTGGTATTTTACTAATGCAGAGGAAGTGGTAGTGCCTGCCCTAAGACCTTACCACCCATCAAGACAAATAGCAAATATAAGGTTTGTGTGAGGGTGATTGCAGAAAAGAGTCAGTCCCTCAGTGAACTTTCAACTTTTTTCTGGTGTTTATCTAAAAGTTCATGCAAATTGAGGTGGGTCTCTTTGATCTGTCTTTTGTAATTTCAACTGCTCCCTGGCTTGTGTCAGAAATACAGTGAGTGGGGTTTCCCTGGGGTTTTTGCACAGCCCAGGTTTTAGCTAGACTGGGAGGGACGTGAGGCAAGATTTATACATCAGAACAGGACTTGCAGTAAAGAAATTTTTATTGGCATATTTTACATTGTCCTAATATAAAGAGTTTCAGTTCTTGATGATCATTCTGGGCATAGGTTCAAGGTTTCATTTGCACTTGGCTCAGCTCAGATGCTGGAGGAAACTTCCATGATAGGAGGCAAGTCCTTTTCCTTCAAAAACAGAATCTCTGAGTAGATGGTAGGATTGGATAAGAGTTTCCTTTGAAAAACTAGAAGGGATTTGCTTGAGTTTTTCCCATTGTGCTTCTCTGATGCAGTGTGGTGATTATAGGAGAGCTTTTCAAGTGTCCCTCTGAGAGGCTGAGCACAGTCTGGCTACTTGCATCTGTGTGGTTTTCAGTAATTAGAGCTCACCAGACAAAAAGCTTGGTACATCCATATATTCTATAAAGGTTTCCCTGAGAGAATGGGTATTTATTTTAGTAACTCAATCTTTATATTGGCTAACTAGTGAAGAGACATTGGTTTCTAAGCCTGAGACAGATGCTTTTTTGAAAAGGTTCAATTATTCTGTAAGCATGCTCTATATGGATTGTGTTGCCATGTCGCATAAGCATAATGCAAGGCTTTTTCCCATTTTCTCCTTACAAGATGCTCAGTGGCTTCAGTAGGAAGAGACAGAGCCCAAGAGCACCTCTGTGAGCCACTGCAGAGAGCCATGGATACAGTTTAGTGGATAATGTAACATAAGTCTGCTTTGAAGGGGAGTTCAGCCCCTCTGTCCCACCCAGAGCAAGAGGAGGTGGATGTTGTGCCTGGCTGTGTGCTGAGTCAAGGACTCAAACATTGTGGAGCTGCTCTGTTGACTCTGACTGTCACACTCATTGCTAGGAGTGTTTGTGTCATGCAGAGCATCACCCCTGGGAACCTGAGTTTGGACAGCACAGAACAGCTTGCATCTGGCTGTTACACTGCCATAGTAGTCATTAAATACTAAAACACTTCAGTGTTTTAGAACTCAGTGGTTTTAAGTATCAAATAAAGATTTTTTTTTTTTAATTGAATTTAGCTTAATAATCTGGTTGTGTGACTGACTTGAGTAGGAGCACTGAAAGTCTGCAGAATTCCCAAAATACACCAGAGTGAAAATCCTTATGATTTCATAAACTATACAAATCAAGTAACTGGACTAATAGGTTTGTGATCTGCAACTGAGGTACATGAATGTGTGCACATGTTAGGGGTAGGAAACCAACATTTCCACCAGAATATGCAGCTGCTTCTTGGGTGAGGTGAATGCAATCTACGCTTTTTATTTCATCTTTCCCAGGTATCTTACACGAAGATGCCTACTCTAAAAGCTTCATTTAGACATATGTGATTTTTCCATTATTTTTTCTTACTCCTCAGGAACATGCAAGTCTAGTAAATTTCCATTATTGTTTAACCCTTTAGAAAGTCACTAAAACTGGCCAATATACTGTACTGCTGTCCCTTGAATCCACTGTATTGCCTCTAGATAATGCCTGGTGCTTTTGTGTCAGTCTGGGAATTTCCAGGCTGTAGATCATCAGGTAGGTAATAAAGAGAGAAATTCTTATCTGAACATGGGGTTACAACTGCACATTATGGAGCTGGATTAAAGATGTTGTTAATATGTATTATTGCCATGTTTTGACTACCTACAAATTAGACAATTAATAATTTAATTACATAACTTATGATTACCTAAAAATGCTTCCTCTTCAAATGGCTGTTGCAAATGTGTCTTCTGCTTATTATGATTCATTAAATATGTTGCAATTGGGCTATAATCTTCATTAGTTTCACAGAATAAATCCAAATCCAAGGATAACCCTTTTTGTTTTCACTGAAACAAGCCGTCATGGGTATTGATATATGTCTCCTTCACCAAGAGAAGTCTTGGTCCTAAACTCACTTCCAGTGTTTTTGATTCTTGAGAGTTTCCTAGGTTTCAAGAATAAGCCTCTCAGGAGTAACATTAGTGGCATCCAAAAAACAGGGATTTCTAAAATAATATTAACTTCTGTAATTTATAAACTTGATTTCAAATTCCTTTCTTTTGACCATTGTGTTTTCAGAAGCATTCATCAGAGCACTGGGTTTTAATTTCCTTTTAACTGACAAATTTTGGAATCAGACAAGATTGATTTCTCTGATTACTGCTGGACAAGGCTTGTAGGTAGAGATAGTGTCTTTTATTAGATGGAGCAGCATGGTTGGGGTGCTAAGGCAAACTTTGAGGCACATGAGCCCTCCAAATCTGAACCAGAAGCTGTCAGTGCTAACCATATACTGAATAAGCAGCTGCTTGGGGTTAGATATGTGTGAATTAGACTACCTCCACGAGGGGAAGATGGTGACAGTAGGTATCTCTAGGTCGTAACAGTGACTGGGAGGTGTTGCCTAATTATTTGTAAGCATGGTCTGGTACACAGGTGAAGGGTGGCAGAATTGTACAAGACAGAGTCTTATTGGGCCTTAAGCATGAGAAAGAGGTATTTCTCTTGAGTGACCTAGTAACAACATGTCCGCAAAATTTCCTATTTCATGCTTAGGAGTGTGTGTCCTTCTGAGATTGCTCAAATGCACTTCAAATTTTCTTCCATAATTATCTCTGTGAGCTTTTGTAGAAAGCTGGAGAAAAGGCTTCTACATTTACAGTTCTTTTTGCTCTGACACAGGCAGAATAATCTACAACATGGAAGTTCAGACCCTGTCGCTGGGGTTTCAAACTCATGGAGAAGGTCATATATGACTGATAATGGAGAGCTAGTGAGATCTGCTGTTCTGGATTTGTCAATTATTAGCCTGGTTTGACAAAGGTTCTACCATGAGCATTGTGGTAACTTCTTAAAGTTGTTTGGGAGCTATTAAAGGGTGATAAAAATCAGATATTTCTGACCATGGTGATCAAAGGAGGAATTCAGTGATAGTACAATAGGTGCTTGGAATTCTCTGGGCATTGCCATCAGTATTGTTTAATGACCCAATGCTATGACTATGTTGGGTAAATAGCAGCTTTGGCAGATACATAGAAAGGAAGTCCTTAGGACACAGGGGTTTCAGAGTAACAACATAATTCATTGCAAACTGCCCACTGTCTTGGACACTGGTAGTTGCCATATTGTGACTATCAGACAGAAGGCTGATTCCACTTCCAAAATCCTGACTTATTCAGAAACCTGCAGATTTACTCTCTCAGGTTTCACATATGTTGCTTGTGGTCTAAAGGCAACAGTTCCACCAGCTGAGCTGTCAAAATGTTCCTTTCTGTCCGAGATTATACATAAACATGTTACAAGCTGGTGTCAGGTGAATTTTGCCTAATAGGGTTCTGAAATTTCCTCCTTCTTTAAGAACGAGGGTAATTTAATGCTCCTGCTCTAATATAGGAATACACTCATTTGGGAGCACAAATCCTCCACTCTGCCACACTGAAAGACTTTAGCAGCCTGTACTAAAAAGTTGGGAGGTCAACACATGGAAAGTGTTGTGCCGGCGGCTCCAGTGAGTGGAGCCACAATGTCCTGTGGAATTCCAAAAGGTTTTTTACCCTCATTATCTTTCACTCAGAAATCATGGCCATCCTCACACTGCTTGGAGTGCAGAGTGGTAGCTGGACGGATGTTGGCTTTCCTGCATCTCAGGCCTTTGATGCCTTGAGTTCCCCAAATTCCCTGAACATGTCATGCATTGGAACCGTGTGAGTCTCCTTGTTTTTGCTGACCAACAACCAACAATTTCCCAGGCATCAATAATATATGTGTGTGTGGTACTGAGTCATTTCTTTGAGACTATTGTTTAAGGCTTCAAACCATGGAAGGAAACTGGGAGCTTGTTTAGATGTCACTAAAGGTCATTAGCTATTTTTATAGATTACATTAAAGGAAAACAAAACTGCACAAAAAGAATATTTAGATTGTGAAATCAGGACTTTGAAAAATATTTTTGCAGCCTATCACAAATCACTACAGAGCATATAAAAATTGATCTTTCAGAAGCTCATAGCTTGGCCAAAGGTGCATTACCTTTGCTGCAAAAAAAATTATTCCCTGACATCATTATGACCTTCCTGCCAAAATTTAAAGCAGAACTCAGAATTATAGCACTGAGACTATTCAACCAAAACCTTGCATGAGATATCAGTTGTTTGTTTTTCTCTTTTTTCAACTGGGGTTAAAAACTTTACTCTAATGGATGAACTGCATTACCTGAAATTTTCACCCTGAATTCCACCAGGGCGGACAACCAGCATCAAAAGATTTAATTCAAAAGATTAAAGTCTGGCAAAATTCTAAGCAACTTGAGTCTTATAATGGTGAGTTCTGTACAATGTGGTCAGCATATCAAAGGAAAATACTTTTTTCTGTCTGTTTTGATTTTGATGTTATTCCATCAAACATTTATTTGGTAGACACAGCATTAGCTCTAAATTTATGTTGAAGCAATGAACATTAGTCAGACATAAACAATTGGGCTGGGGGCAGATTAGATGAGTGCCAAATGGTGGGAGAGGTTTTTAAAAATGGGGTTTGCATATTGTGTCCCTGCATGAAAAGAATTGTTGCAGAGCAGAAAACAGACCTTGAAATGGTCTCTGGTGGAAGGAACATGGCTTGTATAGCACAAGGGAGTTTACTTACATAGCAGCCTTGAGCCAGGTATGCAAGTGCTTGGGGAAAGGAGGTCAGGTTGGGACCAATGAAGGTTTAGCTTTGGAGTGAGCTGGGCAGAGGGTGGTGGACTTTGACAGTACCGTGCAGCTGAGTGGTGGCTTGATCCAAAATCCTGCCAGTCTGCTCTCCTGGGGGAACAGCAGGGTAATGTTCTGGTGGCTTAGAGGCAATTTATGATGTTAAACTGGAGGTTAGGAGATGAAATTGACCCCCATGCAAACGGGTCAAAATGCTAATATGTACATATACAAAAACTGTGCAGGCAGGCAGCAAGCTTCTTGAAAAGCAGGCTTGTAGTGACTAGACTTCAGACACCATAAAATAAGGAATCACCTTTGTTAATTCTCAGTCATTGCCCCTGCAGAGTATGGCAGGCCAGAGAGGCAGGTGGGATTTACTCAAGGTTTTATCTTGAGTCAGAGCACAGGTGAAGGTTCATTCCCAGATCCATGGTCTCACTGCTGAAACAGGCTGCCAGGAATTACTGGCAATATGTTTGGTTTTAATCTTGGCACTGTTCTCCAGTGAAGTTCTCCAGGCTGAAGTGCCTGGAATTTATCTCCAAAATACTTTGGAGGGAAATGTGATCATAAAGCTAAAGCTTTGGGCTATGCATTCTTCTTTTCAGGCTCCTAATGAGTTTGAAAGGGGTAAGGGTAAGTAACCTGCCTCCTTTGTTTTTTGTCAAGAAAAGTAATTTAGAAAAACAAAAACCAAAAATTCCAAACCCATTTTAATCCCTTACACTGAGTTCATGTCAGCTGTTGCTTAACTTAACCCACTTTGCAGGAACTTTGGCAGGAATTTTATGTTTGTTAAATAGGTTTGGGTCTCGTACTGCTCTTATGACTATGTCAGACTGTGGCTAGAAGTGTGCCTGCAAAGTCCTGCCCTTGGTAGCAAAAAGTGAGAGAAAGCTCAGCCCCAGTTTCAGGTTTGCTGAGAAAACAGTGTACCCAGCCACTGCAGAAGGGCTGAGCCTCCAGTTCCTGTCCAGCTCCTGACACAAAAACCCTGTGCTTCCCTCATGTATCTCTGGAGCCTTGTAAAGGCCCTTCCTCTTCCCAGCATATTGAATTGCAGCTATCTCAAGCTGACTGGCAGCAAATTGTTGCTCCTGAATCTGCTCTTGGTTTTTTTCCAAGCAGAAGGAAAAGGCTGAAAGTTCCTGGTTTCTGCAGTCATGACTGTCCCAGCAAGCTCATATCTGTCCTGTTGAGAGATGCCGGCACCCTCTGGGCAGGGTGAGAGCATGAATGCAACCAGGGAGCACCAGTGTCAGGTGGGCATCGTGCCTGCCTTTACCAGCCTGACGGGGACAGACAGGGACAAAGGTAAGCTCGAGGCATAAAAAGGCTGCTTGTTGCAGTGTTTCATGGCCAGTGAGCATGACCAGCCTTCAGGGCTAATTACCAAAGGAGAGAGAAGTATGTTCTTGTCAGGGTTACTATTTAATGAAGCAGATATGCAGGTAACTTGTTTAGTGAGCAAGTGACGGACTTGTGTCCACAAGGATGTAGGTGTGTGTGACAGGACACTTCAGGTGGCTTTCGTCCCCTGTCTTCTCTCTAAGTGCAATTGGGCACAACACTCAGCAGTGACAATCCATATCCCATTTCCCTCCTCTCCACTTTTTCATCTCTACCTTCTCTGCTCTCCTTTTATCTTTTTTCTCTACTATTGTCTTTTTTTCAACCCTAGCACTTCTTGTTTATTCCATCCTGTCCTTTCATAGCTCTCCACCTTCTTTTTCCTCTTCTTTTTTTAATTACTGATGCTAAGCAGCATTGAATGGTGGTGTCATCACTATTTCATCAGGCCTGCCCAAGTTCGTGCCAGAAGTTTATGGAGCACGTGTGAGCTCGGAACAGCCAGTGTCCTCCATGTGCTCACCGATCTCAGTTTCTCAGCACATCTGTCAAGTGTTACTTTTCCTTTTCTTGGGACAGCCTGTGGAGGTGTGCAGGGGGTTGTGAGCTGTGCCAAACCCTGGTGTTGTGCTGGCAGGGTTACAGCCAGCATGAGGATGCCTCCATGCTCCAGAAATCTCTTTTTATTGCTTTGAAGTAAAAGCCAAAAGTTACATGTGTGTTAATTGGGTGCTTGTGTTGGTCTCTGTAAGAGAGATGGGATACAACATGCAGGAATTAATCAAATGGTGATTTTTTTTTCTGCCCATGTCAGTGGGTATGAGCAGAGTCAATGGCTCTTTCTAACTCCTTAACTGTGAACTGTGAATTAATACAATTTAGTTCTTTCAGCATCACCTCTCAGACTTGTCCTGACTTCTAGACTGGAGTAGGTATCAATAGGGAGGAGTAGCAGCATCTACAGTACACCACCTCTCACAGTTTGTTATGGAAATTACTCATTTACTTCACTGCAAGATATATTTTGACCTGATAACAGCTGCACTTGGTAGAGGATCTTTCTAATACAAAAGTTGATTAATACATGCATATTAAATAGTTATGGATCTCTTCTACCAATATCCCTTGTGTATTTACCAGAAAAGATAGCTGAATTGTCAAAATTTCTGTACCTTTACCTCCCATGGCATGGGATAAACATGCCAGTTGAAAACTTACTGTGACTGAAGATTTTGAAAAATTTTCAGAAAATTACTGTCATACTTAGTGTGACAGAAAATTTTGAAATTTTGAAGCCAAACAGCCAAAATGTGTAGGGGCAACACAGACTGCAGCAGGGAGGCTGGTGCAGGTCGGGAGTGAGATGCATCAGCAGAAACTCTGGGACAAGACACACCATGTCTGTCTGACCCAAGCCTGCTATTCCCCACCTGTGGGCATGACCCTCAGATTCTTTTCACAGGAGAATATGACAATTTGAAAAAACACTGATTTATGTGTTCCATAGATTTTACACTGTTTTCTCTGTAAAGAATGTTGGGTTTTTTTCCTGGAATATTAAGGAAAATGTATCTTGGGAAAGAGTCAGTCTTCTTTTTATTCTCTTTTTTGCTACACAAATCACATGATATGAGGCATTGAGATGTTTTGGGATACAGTTGGAGCTTGGCCTCAGTGCAAGACTGCAAAAGTGGCTGCTACCCACAAGAGAATGTGGGGTTGGGATATGACAGTCAAAGCTGTGCTACTACACAAGTGCTGTGAGTCCCAGTCTCTTGTTCTGGGCTGCTATGGACAAGGCAGGCCGTGGGAAAGCAGTCCTTGCTGGCTCCAGGACCTGTCACTGGTCCATTTGTAGTGACACCAGAAAACACATTTCTTTACAGTTGTGCAGCTTCACACTCTCTCTTTCTACCAACAGGTTCAAGGCCAGTTCTACAACTGTGCTGTCTCCAGGGAAGGAAGGGTCCTCCTGCTGTGTTGGCTGCTGGTGACCTGGCAGGGGACATGGAGCTGCTGGCTGTCACAGCACCAGAGGAAGCAGGGAAGGACACTACAGCATCACAAGCCAAGGTGGAAGGAGCAGAAAAAGCAGCTGTAATGCCAGAGGCGGAAAGCCTAGTGGGAGCAGGTCTGGGTAGGAAGGTGGACACTCCTGAAGGAGCAGCGGCGATTGTGGTGGGAGCATCAGAAAACCCAGGGGCAGAAAGGGTTGTTAAAGCATTTGCCACGGCAGCAGAAAGAATTGCCGTATCAGAAGTAGCCAAGGTGTTGCAGTCAGCAATAGCTGAGGTAGGCACTCCTGCAGCCCCAGTTGCCTGATGGGGTGGAGGGCCTGGCAGTACTTGCTTCTCTGGGCTGGGCTCACAGATCCCAATGGCATGGGAGGCTGCAGCTCCAGCACCAGAGCTAACCCTGACCTTTCAGCCTTGCCCTCAGAATGCCTCAGGTGATCAGACCATATTTCTACTTGGCATTGAGCAATGGGGGAAGAGATTTTGATTTTGGAAAAATTGAAAGCAATGTAAAAAAAAAAAAAATCCCTGAAATTTCTGCTGAGAGTTTGTGTTCTTTTCCCATCTGGTTTCCCTCTGTCTTATAGATGAGCTGTTTTTTTCGTGATAGCGGGCACTTAATCACGCCTGGCATAGTTAAGGTTACAAAGCACTCTCCATTCCAGCCCTGCTAGCCACATGCTCATCCTGTTCTAAAGCATTCATATTTAGGGATCAAAAAGGTTCCACGCGTGGTGTTTGCACAGAGTAGCATTTTTATTTGACATTTGAGCAATTATGCCTTGTGTTGTTTGTGAGTTCGCTGAGGATGATAAATGCACTTTTCCCATTTGAAAAACTCATCTCTTAACATTGATGATGTGGTGACAGATTTTCAGCAGGGATGGTGGTTGGATTTGCCAAGGCTCAGTGCCCACTCTGAGCACCAGATTTTCAGCTGTGTTCAGCACCCAACAGCTTCCCATTGGGTATGAGGCCTTTGGACATGTTTGTTGCCATGTGTGCATCTCATTTGAAGAGCCATCTGCCTGCAGCACCACTGAGCATCCACTTTCTGCTCTGAGGAAAAACTGGATCTCATCTTCCTAGACTCTGATTTCATTTTGGTGTGCAGGGTCAACTTACTGCTATCACAGTTTCTTGGGCCCAAGAGCTGTCCTGAGCATGTGGAATTTCTCTAGGATATCTTAACTTTCAGCTTGGGCAAGTGGCTTCATGGAGGAAGGGCTTCTCAATGTCTTTTTGAATTTTGGAGTCTGAGTTTTAGCGCATTTTTACATCTTGTGGAGATCATCTGCATTTAGGTACATGCCAAAACAACTCTGTAAATCAGCCTGTGAATGTGTACCTTTATTTTTAAAATGAGCCCTTGGCTTTATAGTGGCTTTTCCAGTGCTCATGTATTTTTTCCCTTGACTTTTCAGCTTGAAGGGAAGAGGAAGAACATGTGGATAAAGCCAAGGAACACCTCTCAGCAAGAAGAGGATTGGATTAAAGAGGGAGAGATGAAATGAAATGGAGAGGTAGTGTTCTGGATCATACCTCCTAATGGGAAGCTTGTACCATCACTCCTGGAATGCAATAGGGCTGCCAATCACATCTCTCTTGTGACTCACTGTACTATTAAAAATAAATATATGGCATATTCTGCATGCAGTAGTGTTGAGGGTCTGTCAAAGATCTTTGTCTCCTGGCTTTGTGAAAGGCATCTCTGCATCTATTCCTCAAAGATGAGGGAGAACAAAATGTGCTGTTCATAACAGAAAACACACTACAGGCATGAAATGACATAAAAAAGAAATACTTTCATGGAATATTAGAATATCCTGAGTTGCAAGTGACCCACTAAGATCATCAAAGTCTCCTCCTGGCCCTGCACAGGACACCCTCAATGCTTAAATTTACATTAAATATGCAGTCAAGTTTTCATGTCTGTAGGCTGAGAGATGGTCCATGGGAGCACTTCTAATGTGAAACCACTTCAAATCCTAAAAGAGCAGGTGCATTTACCACTCAATCCACATTGCAGCAACTCCATCCAGCTCTGAAGTAGGTTTTGTGCTTACATAGGAATGGTAGGTATGTTCTTTTTCCTTTTTTTCCCCTAATTATATTTATTCATATGAAGCATTTAATGAGAAAGGTGTCTCCAACCAGACTGATAATGGTGCAATGCCAGAGGAAGTCCAGAAGAAATTCAAGAAATGGGAAAAAGTAACCAAAACACTGGTGGACTTGTCAGCATGAATGACATTCCCCAGGCAGTACAGTTAGATCATTAAAACAGATTTTTAATTTTTGAGAGGAAAAAATATTGTGTGTTGTAAGATTGTTTTCTTAGTCTGTGAGGTACAGGTAAGACAGGTTTGTAGCAACAGCTGGATGATGGAGCAGTCACCATAAGAGATAAATAGTGATAAAGTGTTACAGAGTGTGGGATTAGAAGAAAGCCACTCTTGGTGGGTGTCTCATGGTTTTCTGCTGGAGAATGATGGTGCCTGATGCCTTCAGCAAATGTCCACTTCATGAATTCCCTCCAGATACTTCATGGTTTGCTGCTCCAGGTTTGTGTTTAGCAGACAGAGGGTATGGGGTCAAATCTGTACCTGGATAGAAAAGTTCTGAACCAAATGTGGGAGATGATTCAAGTGCCTGTGTGTGACTTGTATCCATAGCCCAGGTGGGGTAACCAGGCAGTGTCTCCACGTACTCCCAGTCAAACAGAAAGCATCTCCCTGACTGCAGGTGGTCACAGTTAAAACCCTATCACTTTTGGAAAGAGTAAAGACTGCAGCCCTGGGTTCCAGCCCAAAATCCATGAGTGTATTGACTACCCATCTTTAAACTCCTGTGTAGTTACAGCCAGATGTGATATTCTCAATATACCTTACTTCCAGCTTCCAGAGGTGTTTCTTTGGGAAACATGCCATTTGTTCTGGTGCACCCCAGAAGGTGCAACACATTAGTTTCAGCATTGTATGAAGCTATTCTCCAACATGCCCAAGGCAAGGAAGGTGTTGAGGAGGAGCTGCTGCTTCCCTGTGCAAGCTGGCTGGCCATGAAGATCCATCTCCCTCTTGGGAAATATGTCCTTGCATTGCAGCAAAGCCAAAGGGTTTCAGTGCAGACTTGTGCCTTTGCCCCTCTGCAGTGCCTGTGCACTTCTGCTGGCTTCTCTCTCTGTATATTGACAGCCTGGGGAGGAGAAAGGAGGAGAGAACAGCAGCCTCTGATTAAAACTCAGCCCCCCTGGCCTTAGATCTGAGGAGACAGAGCCCGCCCTCCCTTCCCTTACCATAATTTTATTTTATTACAAAAAGAGCCCGTATTAAAAAAAGCTCATGATTATGTTTTCTGTTCACCAAGACTTTTCCTGTATTCGACCCTTGGATAACCTCCAAGGCTTGCAAACATTTGAAAGGAGTAAAGGAGCTCATTTTATTGCAGGGCCTCAGCATACATTCTTTCCAGCCTATCTTTAACATCAGTTGACAAGAATTATATAATTGCAGTCTATGATCCCTTTAAGGCTAAAATGTATTCGTTTTCTTTCAAAGAACACTTCAGGTTTCAGAATTAAAAGTATACTTCTTTTCCCCCATCTGGGTTATTCTGTAGAAAGCTGTTTTCTCTTAAACTGGCAAGTCTCATTCTACCAAGTTGCACAGATTTATTTTTTACTGCGGTTTTAAGCTCACATGTTAACAAGTAGAAGAACTAGCCTCCAAATCCCAACCTGTGTTTCCCATTCCATTGGAAAATCAGTGGTTTACAGAGAACGTGCAAGGAGAATTACAGTCCTTAGGTGGAATCAAATAAAATTTCAACATACTGATTTAATCAAATTAGTGTTTAATGCTAATTGATAGGCACTCTGGAGATGGACAGGTAGCTGGATTGGATTTGATCTTGCATTTCAGATGTATGATGTTATCTGCTGGATCAGGAAGGAATTTCTGGTTTCCTATCAGAATGGCATCTGCCACCATGTTTTAGGAAGCCGTGGACATTGGATACTTGGATAGGGGAGGATGCCAAAAAAGAAATCTGAAAATAATACCTGGAATTTAAAAGAGAATTTGCTGTTGCCACAATGAAGTTCAGTTTGCATATGTTCCTCTCCATTTAGGCTTTCACTGGTGTTTGTGCTTCTGCAGAGTAAAACAAGCGCACAAACACAAGACTACTCCTGGAAGCTTTTCATGCCAGTTGTGTTTATGAGTCAGAGCCAGCGATGCTCGGATCCTCTGCTTGGAGGTAACAGAAGTGATGCCATCACAGTGCTCAGAGCATATTCACAATGCTTCTTGATAATGGAATGAGATGTTCAAAGCTGAAAAAAAAACCTCACCACTCCAAGTATTTCTGGACAAGGAAAAATGGAGGGTGTAAGTAGCCTAGTCATGGGCATGTGCATGCAGGAGGAGAAATTAAATTTGTTTCTAGAATTGGCTGTTAGGATTGATCTGGCTGGCTGAAGCTGGAGAAGAGACTAGGCTCAGTGGGCAAATTGTCCACTTTGGTGCTCCAAAGGGGCCTGGGGAACTTTGAGGGGTTTTCAATTTTGCCGTGAGCTTGCCCCAGATCTTAGCTTTCTTACCTGACAGAAAAGGACAATGGCAACCAGTGTGCCTGCCTTTGTGCCCTTTTATCTAATCACTTGAGGAAGTACAAAGTTTTATTCCAAATAATTTTTGCCAGTAAAAATGGATCTCTTCTTCAAATATTTAGTTACTCTAATGCTGATTGCCCCCATTCTCTAAGGGGAGTATGGGGCAGGGGCAGCATTCCTGGTTTTATAGAGGGGCAGGGTTGAGAGGGTTGTAAGTGCATTGTCACGGGGGTTGGATGCAATAACTGCAGAGAAGGGAGCCAGTAATAGAATCCTTTTAATAAATTACAAGCTCACAGTTTATAAACTTGGACACAGATTATGCTTCTGCCTGGTGTATACTAATAACCACATTTGGATGTCTTTGTGGCCAAAGGATCTTGTAACCTGTTTAGTTTTCACTACCTGTATTTCTAATATAGGCAGGACCAGTGTAATACCCTGCATTGCACTGAAAGGGAAAAATCTCTGGTCTGTTAAGCTGTTCCCTGCCTTTGGTAGCTTCTCTGTATCAAGAATCACGTTCTCGTTTCTTTTTCAAGCAGGAGACTAGTTTACAAGGCAAGTTACTCCTTGGAGATCAGAAGAGGCTTTTTTCTCCCTTTATTTTTCTGAGAGGAGGGATTATGTCATGGTATTCTGCTTGCTTTTTTTTTTTTTTTCTCCTTTGGCTAATCTGCTCTCCAAGATGTCCATGTCACAAGAGAAATAAAAGGCTTTAAGCGAGCACAGGATTTTTTCCTCTCACCTCAGCACTCCAGCTGATAAGGGTGATTTATAGAAATCACCACATGGAAAAGCCTTAAAACAGAATTTCAGATGCTTATAAGACAAAGCAGAAAGATAGCAGAGCGACAGGTGCCTTCTCCTTACCTCACAGGGTCATGTTCTGCCTGCTCTTAAGGAGTTTGGTGGATAGTGATTACAAATATGTCTGCACTGTATCCGGGTGTACTGTACATGCAGTTACAGCTTTGTACAAGGAGCTTGAGTAGTCTCTCACCTGTAATCAAGAAGTTTATCACTGTTCAAAGACCTTTGTTTTCTATTATCTTTGTGCATTTTGTGTGCTGGAAGCATTAATGGCACTATGGTTTAAGATGTGTTCTTTGAGCCTGGCACCTTTCCTAGTGCCAGTGTGTGATGTGCTGCACATCGCTTGGCTTCATTCAAGGGGAGGACACACACTGGTGCTGATCCTTCTATGCAGAAAGTTTTGGGACTCTATAAACACAATTACTTTGTTCAGAGCACACTGAACACAAAGATTATTGTTTTAATGAATGTTGAATTATTCTTGCTCAAATACCAAATACTGGTACTAGTTTGTGGTAAGACAAAGATTTTTGCATCAATACATATGAATCTGCATTTGGTAGTTTGTACCTAGCAACCAGCAAGTTCATACAGCTCACTTCACATTCAGCAAACCATGTTTCAAGGACTAGGTCTGCCTTAATTTAAGTCAGCACAGCTCTGCTGAACTTTGTGCTAGTCTTTGATAACTAAAGTTATGCTTCTCAAATGTTTTCAGCTATTTTTTTTTTCATTCCTTTCTTTCCAAAGAGTTTCAGAAATGCAATTAAATGGACAGTAATACTCCACAGTTATACATAAAAAGCTGTTATCTAAGGGTATCAAAGTGCTTGACAAAGGTGGGTAATTCTCACAGTGCCCTTTTTTTGCAGGGTGAGATGCTGGCATGCAGAGACAGCGAATGGTTTATCTGAGTAACAAGAGTCAGTAGCAGAGGTAGTAATTAAAACTTTGGTCTCATGACACCCAACTCTGTAGTGTAACCACTAGACAAACTGCCTCCCGGAACCGTATCTCATCTCTATCTCCCTACATATGCACAATAAAGCCTTTGTAGTATATGTTGTACACTTGCTATTGATAGTTGTATCAGCTGAAAGATAATGCTCGCTCTTCTAACTGGCTGCAAGTGTGCTTCACACAGCCTCAATTATCTGAACACAATGGTGGAGAACAGGAGAATTTTGGATAACTGAGGGCTTCAAATAACTGAAGGAGTTTTCAGTGCAATTAATAGACATGGTAACACAGAAAGTTTTGGAGCGCAGGTTCAGGTACCTGGTGTCACACTGTGCAGTCAGTCAATAACAAACATGCTGCTTTTAAAAAAGAGACAAATGTATTTTAGATGTGTTGGTATCCCTTTAAGTATGATGAAGACTAACGTCCATCATTTTGGTCAATGGGAAGCTGCTTATGGACATAGGTAGTTTTAAAACACTGATTGGTATTAGGCAGCTTGGCTGGCAGCTAGATGTGGGCTATATGGGTGGTTCTAAATTCCTGCAGAGAAGCAGGACCAGAGATCATATGAAAAATAATTTCCCCTGCACATGCCTTAAACTCTGGGATTTCAAGTATGACCCAGCTGTAATGAGCTCCATACAAGCAAACAAGCATTCGGTTAATGTAGAGACACATTTGTTTAGGAAGACAAAAACATGATCCGCAGAACATGCTCATGGAGTTCTGTGCACTGCACACTGACCTTCATGTGATGGAAGTCTTGATTTGTGTGACTTCATAATAAATTTCACCATGCCCCCTAGGCCAGCTGCACATCACTGCCTGCTTTCTCTGCCAGCTAATTTATTTCTAATTGCAATAGAATAAAAAGACAGGATAAAATTTGCAAAGCATATCACAAAATGTTACTGACCCTATTCAGTTTTCATTGTACTGCATGCTCTCACCATGACTAGCTTTTTAAAACCAGTTCTGCCCTCTGCCTCATACCAGACATGGGAATTAAGAGCAGCCTTTACCCTTGCAGCAGTTATGAACTAACAGATTGGTGCAGGTAAGGCTGAAAGACCTTAAGGAAGGGAATAAATTTGGTTTGGTTTTTATGAAATACAGTGTTGGGTAGAGGATGGGTGTTCAGCTCTGACTAGCCTCACAATTCATCCTGAACTGCCTCTGTTCTGGGACTGAGGCAGTTCCGTGTCCCCATCAGAAAAGCACCTGTGCAAATTCAGTTTAGTACAAACCCCACAGTTTGGTTTATATTTCTCAGCTATTACCTGAGAGACAGGATATGTCTGACTTATTTTTTGAAAAGATTGATCTAATCTTAGTTGCTTTAAATGATGATCTTAAATTTTTCTCTCTAAGTTTTCATTGCCTGTTCTTATTAGCTACTTCTAATGCCTGAAATGTATATATATATATATCGTCTTGCATGCTTCAGTGTTTACCCCAATATGCATTTTGGGCAGAGAGAACATGCATATTTATTATCTTTAATACAGTCTGGATACACATACATGATTCTCTTTCTACTTAGACATCATATTATACACAGTTTGTATATGAGTATTTATGTGGGCTTAAATGGAAACAGGACTGACATCAACATTTTATGCATTATTAGGAGGAGCAAGTTCACCCTTAAAATTACTATATTTGGAAACCTAATTCTAAACTCTTGCTGGTTTAATTTAATTTTGTGGCTTTCCTCCAGATTTTCAAAATCAGTGGAAATGAGGACAGGATTGAGAGGAACACTTGAGCTCTTTGAACGTGAGCGTTTGCGTGGACACACTTGTGTAAGGGACTGGATAAGGGCGTTGCTTTCAGCCCTTCTGAGAAATGACTGCACCTAAGTGTAGGGCTTCACCAGTCAATATCAATATCAATATCTGTGCATTGCTATGCTCTTTTTTATTCCCACTTTGGTGGTCCAAAGTCCCACCCATGCTTTTTTGTTGTTGTTGTTTGGGTTTTGGGGGTTTTTTTGTTTGTTTGTTTTTTTGGTTTTTGGGGGGGGGGTTTTGTTTGTTTTTTGTTTTTGTTTTTTGTTTTGGGTTTTTTGGTTTTTTTTTAATACTTAGTCGTCTGCTCTTGTGGGAATCTTGTACTCCCTCTTCCCTCATTGTGTCAATCCCGTTTTGAAACCATAAAACAGTGAGCTAAAGTGCAAAGAGCCCGCAATAAAGCCAGGAGTTTGGTTTAACAGTTCAGATAGTGAAAGTAGGCGGTAGCGACGCTGGGAAAGCAATGCCTTGAGCAGACCTGCTCTTGCCAGCCTGCCTTTGTCTGGCCCGGCAAGCCCAAGCACGGGCAGTTGGCGGCGGCTTAGCGTGTGCGTGCGTGTGCGCTGTGCCGCGGCCGCTTGCGCTGCTGCGGGGCCGGAGCCNAGCAGCCTGCGCTCGGGCAGCGCTCGGGACGCACCCGCACCAACCCCGCAACAACCGCGCAAATCTGCTCCGCGCAGCCACCCCGAGCCACGCGATCCCTGCTTATCATGGCAACAGCCTCCTGCAAGAACGGTGGGTTTTTTTCGGTTTTTCATTTTTTCTCTGTTTGTGTGTGTATAATTGCAGAGCGGAGTGAGGAGGCTCTGGCGTGATGTCCTAGGTAACTTTCCCCATAATAAAAAAAAACCAAAACCAAACATAAAGACCCATTAAAAATAAAACAAAACCCCCAACCACTTAAATACCTAGAAATAATATTATATTGCTTGTGCAAAAATACACCTCGAAGTACATCTGACTAATTATGTATATAGAATATGTAAGTTTCTGTAAAAACAGCTTTGTGTTTGCATGTGGGTCCATATGAAACCGAAGATGATATATCGTGTTACGCTTAGAACTTTAAGATACAGCTATAGGTAGATTTCACGATGGAACATCTTTTAACTCTTATTTCATCATTTCTAACTTTGCTGGTTTCAGCACATGCACACTCAGTAATAAAATCCCATGATCATTACATTTTCTAACTCTCTCCTTGCCTGTTAACACGATCCTTTAAAACTCAAACTAAACCAAACTTCTTTTATATCCCATGTGGATCTGTTACTCCAATGTTGGTAGCATCAGTGGCCAGTTCTGAACTTTTCTGGCAAGTACAAGGGTAAGCTTCTTGCCCATGTGAGTTTGCAGCCAAAGCCGCTGCCGCTGGTGAAGCACTGACCAAGCTGCAGGAAGGACTGAACAAATGGTTACAAACGAGCACTGCTCCATGGCTCCACAATTTTCTCTTCGCCTTAAATGCACTTTATTGCACCTTTCCTACAGTTTGTCCTGAGGACAGCCAACACTGATAATTTTTATCCAGCGCAGAGGAATCTCCTTCCTGGCTCTCAGATTGAAGCTGCAGCTGGCATTCTGCTACTCTGATTTGTTGACTTGGATATTTTTAAATTATTCTTCCCTATTATCTCTTCCTTGTGTTGCTGGTGCAGTTTAGCTCCAACCACAGTCTGAGGCTGGCTAACAGTTGCTATAACGTAGCCTCAGCATTTCCCATCCCTAAATTTTTCAGGCTGTGATTTCAGCAGAATACATGGCTTGTCATTTCAGTGCATGACAGTCGTGAAAGCAAAGAATCTATGAGAAAGGCTGTGAATGTGTGTGGTGCTGGGGGTGTCGGATATGGGCAGATTTCTTAATACACTGAAAATGTTATTTTTGATTTTTGGTTCTCTGAAAGATATTTGTTCTGTTTCCTGATGATGGCTTGAACTATTCCCAAAACTGAAAGTACCTGCTTTTCCTATATTTTGACAGCAGCTTCTAGTAAATGGAAGTAATTCCCAGTCTTTAGAAAATCAGTGTATTGAGTGCATGCTGAATAGCAAGAACAAACTATTTTTGAAGTTGTTCTGCATTGTGGAATATCGGTGGTTTATATGTTCAAACTAGTATGTGCAATTCCTTGCGACTGTTATATTTGCTTTAAACGAAGAGGTCTTTGCTCAGGAATAGCCCTGGGTTTGTTAGGGAATCAGTGAAATGCTGGCCCTAATCAATAAATGAAATTTGCTTGTGGCAGGACTGATGCAGTGGTTATATGAGAGTGAAGTCCATGTAAGTATTTGATTATTTTCCTAGGGGTTTCATTTGCTGGTTTTCAGACGGGATAATGTCACTTAGAGAAAGTATTTAATCTTATTTTCTCTTAAAAAAAAAAAAAAAATCAAACTCTGCAAATGACGCTGAAAACTTAGCACTGAACCTTACAGGATTAGTTCCCATCAACTTCACTGACTTCATTTGTAGTAGTAAAGGCCACAGGAGAAATCCCACAAAGGAAAACATATTCTTTGCCCTGGAAACCTTGTTATCTTACATGCTCCAAGTATGAACTGTTGGTTCATTCCTGATGCATGAAGGGCGAATTCCTGCCTTTCTTACTCTGACAGGGTTTTGTCAGGGCAAATTTACTTCTGGCTTACACCATCTGTAACCTCAGTGGGAGCAAAATTCAGCCCTTTAGCTCTAATGGAAGCCTGTTTGATCTTGTTCTTTATTGCCGAGTGGTATCAGGATGGGAGCTGAGCACAGAAACATGACTACCACAAGCTGCTATTTGTTGCACTGCATTATCTGTAGTATACTTGTTATTCTAGAAACCTTTTTTTTAACCCCTGCCAGGAACATTTTGCTGCAGCAAATGAAGAAAGGGGGAAAAAATTAAAGAGACCTTCATTTGGTGGCATAGAAAATTTGCATAAAATATCGCTCTAAGCACTGAAGGATCTTATTACATAGAGGGTTTGATGATAATCTTTGTTGAAATAATATTTAACACATGCTGCACTTTTAATTAAGTATCTGAATAATCTCAAATTAATACCAGAGGTTTAAAAATAAGTTTTCATTTTAGTGAACTGTAACATAATTGCAAGCTGCATGGCAACCCCTTCCTTTACCCTTTGATTTAATTAAATGCCCTTCTGTGTGCTTCTTCTCACTTCAGAAATGCACATAAAGAAATCAGACCCAGACATTTTATTTAGTATTTTGCCGCTTTTCCTTTTCCTTGTGTCTTTGCTTATTAATTTGCCCTGCTTCCTCTTTTGCTTTGATTAAGGTGTTTCTTTGACGATCAGCTCATCTGGGGCTTTGCAAACTAGCTGGCATATTTGAAAGGAGAAGTTGCAGCATGTCATGCTGATGTTGATATTTTTGTGATGGTGACGTGCAAGTTCCTACCTGGAAGTAACCAGCTGTGACAGAGAAGTGCTGAGTCCTGGACTGCACTGTGTGGGAGGATGCAGCTGGGTAAATCCTGGGGCAACTCACACAGCACAGTGAGATGCTGGAATATGTTACGTTCATGGAGTTTGATTACAAGGTAAAAAGGAGCTTAACAGAGGCTTTGGACAACAATCAAACCATTGCAAATAAATTCAGTTTTATTCTATTTATTTTTTTGAATTAAAAAGGCCTGATCCACCCAATTTGTTTGTCTTCCAGTAAGGTATGTTTGACAATCACCACTTCATTATTCCTTCTTAAGAAATTCTGTTAAACAAAGGAGGGGAAAACAGCCCTTGCTCAGATCCATGGTGTGGGCTGGGGGAAGGCTGTTTACTGCTTTTATGGAAACATGCTCCAGTTTGGGAGAGCAAGTATGTGAAGCAGGATGGCTTTGAAGGTTTTCTGTTAGATTTCTCCCTTTATCCATTTCCATCTATCACTGAAAAAGAGACATATATAACCATCGCACTTTGTATATTAAGGGGGGCTGCCCGCTTTTTCCCTTTGCTGAGATAATGACACTTAGGGTTGTTGACTGCTGTTATCTCTGATGACAGCCTTATCTGCATGGCTCTGATTCCTGCTCCCGAAGTCAGAGATATCCAGTCCTTCAGGACCTGACCACTGCTCCCACTGTGGCCAGGAAGGCTGGAAAACAAATACTTAGGGGTAACAGAATTCTTGATCAGATGTGCTGTTTTCTATGTTCACCTCTCCCAAAATACTGAAAGGAACATTGAAGGGAAACGATGGGGATGAGAAGAATTGAGAGCTTCAGAATCAGGTCAGATAAAAGGCAAATTCCCCCTGCTCTCCCCAGACAGCCTCTGGTGGCGACAGTTTTTGTCCATGACCAGTTGTTGAATGGTGTTGTTGTGGGGCTCAGCTCTTCTGCACCACAGAGACCCTGCACTAATGGACACAGCAGAGGGACTGTTATACCCTCCTGGCTGTACCAAATCAGAATCCAGGAGTTTAATTCCTCTATACATAAAAATCTGCAGTTAACTGGCTAATATGCACCATGCCTCCAACGCGCATAGTGCTGCCATGGTTTGGCACACCACAATCCTGTCCCTCAGAGATCTAAACACAAATTTCAAGTATTTGTGAATTTACCCTCCTAATGGTCTTGAGAAATGCTCTCATTTTACTGCTGCAGAAAGTGAGATAGAGAGATAGTGTGTGCGCTTGACTGGGATCCCCCAGCTGTGTGTGCAGTCAGCCATGAAATCCAGGTCTCCAAACACCTCCCTGGCACCCTGCTCATCAAACCCATCCAGTTGCCCAAGTTTTACCCTAACAACCCTTAAAAACAGACAACTGTTCCCATTTTTCAAAGCATGGGTTTGTGCAAACCCTGCTGTACTAAAACTATATTTCAGGGTGGGAAAACTCCTAGTTAATTCCACCTTAAAGCAGCACTAAGCAGGAGCTCATTGAGTAAATGATACACAAGAGCCCAGAGATGAGTGAGTTTGAGCCAGAGAGACCTGCCCATACTCCGCCTTTTCTTCTCTGCAAGATCATCTGCCCTTTCTTAAATACTGGGGGCTATTATGAGCTCTTTCCTCCCTGCCATGTCTTATAATACAAGTCTCAATCTGAACATTAGACCATTTTATCGATATTTGATGCAGCCTGTCTGTACCAAGTGGCACCTCTGCTGTTGGTGCTCTGCCATCTCATCTGCCCTGAACAGCAATTAGAGGCTTCCAAGGTGTACTATAAAGCCAGTGTTACCGAAAATACACATTGCTAAGTATGCTGATCTTCCTCACACATTCAAAAATGCATTGAAAACTACTGGCTGGGGGTGGGCAGGAAATACTGCATTTGCCCTAAAAGTTTGAAGGAATGTTTATTTTTTCAGTGCTTCAGAAGAAGGCAAATAACCTTTTAGTACTAAAAAACAATTATTGATTAAAAACTGGAATTGGTATTGTGAAAACAAGTTCATTTAATTGTTTAATTTAATTTCATTGTGCTTGAAAAGGAAGCAAAATGTATCTCGAAACTTTTGTTCAAAAAGCACTCTTATTTGAAAAGCTGCTTTTGTCATGTAAGAAGTTTCTTTTTTCTCACTCCCAGTATGGTTTTGTGCAATGTTACGTGTGACCATCCAGGGCTTCTTCTGCACTTTCCCCATGGCTAACTTGTGGGGCTGTTTTCCAAAGACATGCAAAACAGTACTGATCTACAAATATTCAGCTAGGAAGGTAATTAATCTGTCTAGGATATTATTAAATCAGCAGAAATTTCTGTTGCAGACCGCAGTTTGGAATATTCTTACACACACTGTTTGAAGAGAAGCTTAGACATTGATAACTTGTTTGTCTTTTCTCCTTTAGTGCTTCCAGCTGGTCTAATAAAAGGGAAAACCTCACTCTGTGAATTTTTCTTTGCTGTTGAATGTGAGGATGAAATATGTCAAGTGAATAACACTTATTTTCCAAAGCTGTAAGGGACTGTAAGAGGTTAGGATGGGCTCTCACTGTGGTAAAATTGGAATTACAGACTTGGATAAAGTATTACCTTTTACCTGGGTCTGTCTAGGACTCTGAATCAAACCTGCTGGTTCAAGCACTTCAGAGACAGAGGGCAGGAGGGCCCCTAGACACTGGGGTCCTGGCTTCTCCTGTTCATATCACCAAGGCATATCCTTCCACATCAGTCTCATAAGTTCTGTGTCACTGGCAGCAGAGCTGCACAGCAGTGTCTGCCTGAGCTGAGCTACCTGTAAGTAGTGCAAAACCCTGTGCTAAAGCCAGACATCATCTCTGCTGGGATTTTAACGTGAGCTCACAGACAGAACAGTAATTTGATCATTCAAGTGCACCATTACACAGCCCCAGTGATGATAAGGATGGTTCAATTCCAGCATTTGCAGAATAGAAACTTTTTTCCCTGATGGTTTCTGTGTTGTGATCCCCCCACCTAGCACATGCCATCCTCGACCACAAAATGTGTTCATTTTCCTGTATCATTTCCAGCCATTCAGCACAGCACCACTGTGGCTCCTCTCCCACACTGCAGCCCCACAGGAGGACATCTCTGTGCATTCAGGACCACGGTGGGAGCAGGTTTTGTGTGTTGGCAGGACTTATCTGCAGCTGTGGGGATGCCAGAAGACCACATCTCCTGAGCATTAATTACACAGCCCCATGTGCTCTTCTGTTCCCAGGTGGAAACTGGAGATACGCTTCTTAAGCCATACCATCACTTTAGTTCACTTTGGCTTGCAAGGTGCTCCTGCATCCACAGAGGGGAGGCGCTGGAGAAGTGACAAAGATGATTAATAAAGAGGTTATTAACAAATGCCATGGGTCAAATTCTGCACCAGTTTCCAAGTTTGTGCTTGACACAAAGGTCAGTGTCATGAACAACTCCCCATGTGGCTGGGAGCTGGACGTGACTTTTGGATATAAACCCAGGATAGGCAAAAATTAGGTTAAATAGATTTGACCTGCACCTGATAGTAATGTTTCTGAAGGAGCAAGGTGCTTTCTGTGGTATTACTGGAATGTAAAACCTTTTCTCAGGTGTGTTACGAATGGTCACATGGACTGGTGTAGTTGTCTTGCAAACTGGTCTACCTAACTTTTGGTATTTTGGTATTTTGGTATTTGAGGGGCTGCTGACAAACAAAACTTTTGAATCTCTTACGGCTTGGGCAGACAGTAAACTGTGTACTTGCTGGGGGAAAAACACCATTCTTCTGGAGTGTGGTTTCCATTCAAACATTCGGAGAGCTCCTAGCTCTGGTCTGCCTGTGTTTGTCTGTACCAAGTGTGAATGGGAATTGGAAAAGGAAAAAGATAATTGCTGTATTTTAAAAAGCTAATTTAAAAGCGGACACAATCTTTTATAAAGATGATTCTGATTGTCCTGAGCTCTTTTAAAGGAACAAGGTTAAATGCATTTTATTGAGAATATAGGATTAGACACACACTCAAAATTAACATCATCTTTATTTATTTCATACTTGTATAGCTAAGAGTATAAGCCAGTCAATTCCTGATGATTCATGAATACAAGGGGATTTTCTGTATTGTTTTTTATTTCACAAAGCACTTTATCTCTGGCTTTGTATATTAGCTGTTTCTACACTGCCAGCAACCTCCCCCTGACCACTATCCTTATGTAATCAGAGGGGGAAAACAGGCATTGGCTGAAAACAGGGCAATCCATGGAAGCTACAGGCAAAGTGCTTGTGAGTCTATTCCCACATGCCCTGATTTAACAGTATAAACTACTTTGCATGGGAAAGGCTGATGTTCACACTGCTCTTCCACACAAGATGACCGAGGGTTAAAAACTCTATGAAGCAGGGAATCACAGTATTATTTACAAAGCACTGATATTTTGGCAAAAAACATGAACAGAGCCAGTTCAAATTGACTGCAGTCTGTGTTCAAAGCCATGTCTGGAGCTGGACTACCTTTTCTCATATATTTGTACTCTGTGATTTTTATCTCGGCTGTGTCTTTTACAATTGCCATTGTAAAAGGAAGTCATAATAATTTAAAGAAAAAGAATGGGGAAGTGGGAGTTTCTTTTCCGTTAGCTTTATACTGAGGGAAACTGAGGCACAGAGAGGTCCTGAAGATTTGTGAATGAAGAAAACCTGTGAAGCAGGGGAGGTTTGGAAAGAGCGCTCAGGGCTCCTCTGTCATGGCACTGGCAGATGTTCCCTGTGCACAAGGATAATGGGAGAGAAGCAGTTATTCACTTGATGGAGTTTGTCCACACATCAGCAGCACTCAGGAGGTAAGGGGAGGAAGAGAATGTGCCTTATGAGTTTAAGGGTTTGTAGCTTGGTCTCTGATGGGGCAGGATGCTCCAGACATGGATCATTTCTCAGAAAAAATATGGTTGGAAGCAACTCATCTTGAAAATCCTTTTGGATAAGCACAATCAAAAACTTCAAGGGCTCTCCACGAGAGCCCTTGACAAAGAGAACTCCAGCCTCAACTACACATTGGTGTCCCATCAGTGGAGTCTCTTCCTTAAAAAAACAAACAAACAAACAAATAAATAAATACATTTAAAAATTAATATAATAATTCCAGCTTGTCATGGACTGTCTGCCTTGTCTCAGCTGTCTGGCTTTACCCTCCCACCCTCATTTTGGTAGTGCCATCTCACTATATCCTATCTTACCTTTCTGGAGCAAACACAGGCTCTTGCTTGTGTAGATGGAGCCAGAATCTGTGCTGCAGAGGAGCAGTGTGTCACTGTGTGAGTTCAAATAAGCTGTGTTGAGTCATGCCAGCTGAAGATCCTTGCTGCTTGGATTTATTGCTGAGACAAGACCAAAAGTGAATGCCCAGCACAAGGGAGGTGTTGCCTTATGTGTCCTATAAGCTTGATTAATATACAGATTTTTGTTCACCGCTAGTTCTTAAAACCAAAATCAGTAACAGACAAATGATGCAAAGGACAAGGGCAGAAATGCTGTCTTCATGGCTTTTTACTGTCTATATAGCACTGAAGTTGGTTGGAGCACTCTAAGGCATTTAACAGACATGATGGCATGAAACGCTGAATATAATTAAGACAGACGGAGCTTTGTTGTTGATTTGAGCGGAGTCACAACTGCCCTCTCTGAAGAAGTTCCTGGTTTAAGAGTCATTCTTGCCTTCAACAAAGCTTCATCAAGTAACAGGATTTGGATCTGCTGGCAAAGTCTTGGCCTGGAGGAGCCTCAGATGGTGAGCATGAGCCCTAAGCACTGCAGAGCTGTGCTGGCTGGGGTGCCTCTCTTTAGTGAAGGCATGTCCCAATGGACCGATGGCTACTCAGACATGCTGGTTAAACACTTGCACTCCTGCTGTTGGAAATACCATAATAAAAATAGCCTCCTACAACCTGGACCTAAATTTTCTGTACATTCCTATGTATTACTTTGTTCCAAGCTTAATCTTGGTGGTGAATAATCCAGGATTCCTGTTCAGCAAAGAGTAGTCTACACTTCTTTGCAAATCCTTGGGCTGAGTCACTAAAAATAAGTTATTTTCTTGCTGTGGTGCTGTCCAGGATTTAAAGGTTGCAATCCAACATTCATGCAAAACAATGACCTTGGATTGCAAGCAAGAAAGTTTTTAAAAGGCTAATTTAATTGCTGGCAGTTCTTACCTGCTTTCTGTGTTTGAAACCATAAGGGTACTTAAAAATATATTTTTTCATCCTTTTCCTAAACAAATGAAGGCTAGATACTCTTTTTACCTGTTGAGGAATGTGTGGGTATTTGTAGTGCTCTTGATACACCTTGATACACCTGTCTTAGATACCTGTGTGGGGAAACTATTCTTTTTAAGGTTTTCATGCTCCTCTGAAAGGACCATTTAGACACCAACCTCCCAAAGTTATTTACCCAGATTACAGTTTATGGGACAATCCCTCGTCTCTGGTTTCATTTGTTGCCTCTGAGAGCTAAAACTGCAGCTGTGGGGAAAACCTTGTGTAGTATAAGCTCACTGTGAGCTTGTGGTCTCAAGCCAGCTACAAAAATACAAGACAGGTAGAGAAGGCCCAGCAAAGCTGTTTCCCAGAACACAGAAAATTTTGTTCTGGGAAACAGTGTTCTAGGACTGGAAGTTTGGGGGTTTTTTTCACTATGCATTTTGACTGCATTTTTACCCTTGTCTGGTTCCTCTGTCTGTTTGTACCAACATATTTCACTGGAACTTAGTGATTGTGCTGACTAGATTTGACATCACTGAATATTCAACCCTTCCCACAGGACTGAAAGGGAGTGCTACTTATCCAGCTAAAAAGCTGTTTCATATGCCCATGTCATCCCTGATTACAGCTAAGCAGCACATCAGTAGCCACAGTGCAAGTGAGAATTGGAAATGGCCACCAACGAATTTCAAGGAATCCCAGTCCACCTATAGACAGTCCATAGCCACAAAAGTTGGTGAGAGTTGTTGTGCAGATTTTTCCAAGTAACAAACAATAGGATAAGAAGAAACAGCTTCAGGTTCACCAGGGGAGGTAAAATGGGATTGGATTTTAGGAAGAAATCTTCACCAACTGGGCTGGCAAGCACTGGAACAGGCTGCCCAGGGCAGTGGTGGAACCACCACCCTTGAAGGTATTTAGAAGACATGTAGAGGTGGCACTGAGGGATATGGGTTAGTGGTGTCCTTGACAGTGCTGGCTAAGCAGTTGAGCTCTATAATCTGAAAAGACTTTCCTCTCCTAAATAATTCTATGGCTCTGTATCTCTGACATACTTCACTCCATCTGTCCTTTTGAATCTGCAGGTTTATCTGCTGCAGTCTCATATTCAGACAGAGCTGTGAGGGGCATAATGGCTAAGTTTCACAGTGCTCAAATCCCTCCTCATTTAACATCTATGGAACATTTCTTTTTGCTTTTCCATTCCAGAATTGAAAGGCCTTTTCATGGAGTGCAGACCTGCCCTGAAGAACTCTCCCTGGCCTGTGGTTTCACACTCTGAAGTCTCATCCAAGACAATTGCCTTTGGGATTTCTCTTCCAGCCCATTTCCCACAGAGCAATTCAGAGCAGGTATACTTCTGTAGTGCAGGACTGAGCCTGGGGAACACTACAGATCACTATGTATGGGAAGGTGTACTGTGCAAAGACTGCCCTTACACAAGAATATATATGAATAATAGGAAATTGTTTGGATGCGGGAGTGAAGACCACTGCCTTGGTTTGGTGGTGCAGGTCCAGGCTCTATCTCAGGGCTCTGCTCCTGCCACTGTCCCTGTGGCATGGGCATATTTCTGGTGTCCCCTACAGCAAAGGGGTCAGCATCAGGATGAATTGCAACGTGGGGCAAAGTTTGTAAATACTGCTTGGTGGTTTGAGGCTAGCAGGAAGGGAGCAGAGCAGCGGGGTATTCACTGAGGGGCTTTAGAGGACTGGGAAGGACCTGAAAGGGTAGGATTTGGTGGCACTTCCTCTGGGCTAGGAACGCTCAACGTTCGCACTCCCCTATTGTGTGGGGAGAATAAAGAGGGGTGGCCGGAGGGACTTGGGCTCCGGGTCCGGCCGGCGCCAGCCGAAGGAGCCCGGCCCCAGCGGGAGCCCGGCCAGCCTCAATAGCCAGCCCGGCTGCCTCCCAGGCCGCCCGGCACACGGCCCTGCTCACTTTGAAGCCCCTGGTGCTGCAAAGGGGTGCTTTCTTTGGCTCTTGTTTGCTGATGATCCCTAAATTAAGAAATGCAAATCTATTCAGGGCAGATTCCTTTTCCAAAGGCAACTTGCCTCAGTTGCTAATTCCCTGCACGGCTTCTATACAGACCGCTCACAAACACCTGCAGCTTTTTTTTTTTTTTTTCGGAGAGCGGGTGGCAATGGGGAGTTTATTGAAAATCTTTGTTTTCTCTGATGCAGTGAAACTTGCTTTGCTCTTTTGCCACCTTTCTTTCCCCTTTTCACAGAATAAATACAGCTGATCCATCTCCAACCCCTCTGCACGTGCCAGAAGAATAAATCCCCTGCCTCACCCCCAGCCCCCTCCTTTAATTCTTTCCTGTGCCGCTGTGTTTGCTTATTCTCACTGCAGCTGTAGTGCTGGTCGCAAGCGTGAGTTGACCTATAGCTGATTTCTTTGGCACCGCCTCTGCAGAGCCATCTCCTCCCCGCAAAAGACTTCGAAATCAACTGTTAGAGCCCTTAGTAGGCTTTTTTTTTTTTTCTCCTCCCTCTTTTATTATCACAGCACTTGCCTTTTGTTGCCAGTGCAAATACAAATACACATACACACCACACATAGGCGTACAAGCACCGGGGAGTGAGGAGAGCAAAGCCTCTGAAATATTGCACTGCCCAAAGTCCACGGGTTAAAACAAACATCAACACTGCGTCAAATAGTTTGCCTATAAGAGTCTTTTGTTATGAAGATAAGCTTGTTATCTCTTTCATTCAGATTTTAATCTGACAGGTCATTTGCATACTGCCAGCCGACTTCAGGGTGTGCATTAGATCCACTTTGCATTTAAATCTTCCGTCAGTCAGGGAAATAAAAAAAGGGGGAGTTGGGGGGGGGGGCGGAGAGAATAGCAAAGAACCCCTTTCAGATACTCCTAGTTATTGCTACTACTTTTTGTGTTGATTGTTACTACTTTTTGTGCTGATTGTTGATGCAGAAAAGTTCTCCTGGGTCTTGAGACTATGTATGTATGTTTTTGGGCAGCTAGGATGCATCATTGAGGTCTTCCAAAAGATCCCATTGTGACCGCTGCGGCCCTTCCTCACCCAAATCCCTCTTCAATCCCTGCAAGGGAGACTCTTTCCCCACACTGACCTCCGTTCCCCGTTAAAACTTAGACCCTGCCTTCAGTCAAATTAAGCCTCTCCTGGGCTCACATGTGAAGGGATCAAACCCTTGGGAATAACAGGACAAGGAACAATGTCACAATGCAGTTAACCAGCCACCTATTTAGAAACTTTCATGTAAATATGCCTCTTCCCTTAGTTATTCTACTTGTCTTACATGTCTCTCTATATTTTTATCTCTTCTCCACATAAAGCCTGATCCTGCATCCTTAATACTGAAGCTCCATCATACGTGCTGGGGGGATTCTAGGGACAAAGCTGCTCTTACAGGTAACAGAAATTCATTGTGCGACTATGAAAGACAAAAGCTGTGGGACACAAGTCACCTGCGGTGCAAGTGCAGGTTGGTGAGGTTGTGTTACTCTGTGGGCACAGAGGGCTACAGCAGTTTTTGGTGTCTGGAATGTACCATAAGCACAAAACCCCAAACAAACTAATGAAAAAAATGCACAACACTCGGTAAACGTGTTATCAAAATGCATCGTTGCTGAGAATCTGTGGTTCTTACCACTGCATTTTTCTGTGACAGTACAAATCAGGAATTTCAGTTTCTGGATCTGATTCCTCTCATATCTATGTTTGGACATACTGGTCACGCTCACTTTTTCCTTCCTGAGACCAGCTTGAATAGCTTCAAGATTCCTTTGTTTCTTGGAGATCCAAACACAGGTTCCAGCATGCCCTGGTTTGGCTGTCCCCATCATCTGGCTGTGGACCATTAGGTCCTGCCAGCTCCTGCCAGCAACCTCCCTCTGCTCACAGTGTTTCCTGCACCTCCTCTGAGGTGCTGAAACAGCAATCTGTTGACAAGATTAAACCTGGTACAATTCTCATCCTGTGCATGGAGGTGTAACCACAGCTCTGCTGAAGACCACAGAAATTATCCTGGGGTAAGTGAAAGGTAAAACTATGCCTCTCCTTCCTGAAATACAATGGAGAGCCCATGAGACAAGGCCATAGTTCCCCTACAGAGAGGCATGGAGTTCCTGGGGATTGTGTCCCAAACCACAGCAAGTAGAGTTATAGGAGAACTTTTCCTTCAGCCCCAATGGGGTTAAAGATTGGATCTGATGAAATTAGTGCATCCAAAAGAGAAGAGTGAATAGTTGCAGGGCATTTATTCAGCTCTAATATGACAAGTTCAATTCTTCTATTCAGAGCCAGTAATTTTCTTACATATATTAATTATTTGAAATAATTCTCTGAATAACATCTAGAAATAATTCAGGCAATATATCTTGTTAATGAACCCGTTACTAGTGAATGGTTGAAATCTCAGCTGTGCTGGTGACTTTGGCTTAGGCGAACATTCACATGGCATTGTTTCTTCTCTTAAATACTAGTACGTGACTTTCAGAACCAGATTCTGGTCTGAATTGCTGTGTTGCTGAGGTTTCTATTATTTGCCATTTCAGTAAAATGTACGTGACAGTAAATGCCATTGTTAGAATATTATTAGTAAACAAATAAAAGCATGTGAATGCAGGCAGACCACATTTAAACCATTTATTTGAAATGATGGTAGGGAAAAAGGTTTGAGATATGTAACCACCTCCAACCTTAAAGGAAGTTGCTGGAAGAAGGGTTTCTCTTCACAGCTGGTATCTGATTGACTCTCTTCCAACTTCTTGTCAGGATTTCTCAGGGCAACCCAAAGCAGCAAACCTTTCCAAGCAAAGTCCCACATAATACCACAGTAATGGAAAACCAGGAGCATTCCCAGTCTTCTGGCAATCTGGGATAGGCTGCTCCATGATGTTTGCATGGGGCCATCGTATCCCTGATGGTGGGTACAGACAGGAGAGAGGTGTGCTGTTCCTGCTGTGGCTGCCATTTCTGAAGACAACTGGGTCAAGAGGATTGAGATATCCAGTCCTGAGTTCTGGGGCTCTCAGGCAAGGGAGCTGTGCCCTCAGTTATTTATCATCCAGCAACACTGCCAGTATTACTGGAACTGAAGCAGCCCAGAGCAGTGTCCAGTGGTGCTGGCTGAGCAAGGTGTCCTTTGTGACAAGGAGTGGCAGCAAAGCTATCCCCAGCCAGCAGTGGGACAAGCTGGCCAGGCACTGTGGATGTGACCGTGCTGCCAGAGCAGGACCAGCCCTGCTCCACGCCCTGCTCCAGTCAGCCAGACCTGTACACTCTCACGCATGGGAGCATTGGAGTTTGGCAGGGATTTTCTGTCCAAAATCTGAACTATTTGACCAAGGATGGAGTGAAAAGAAAAGACAGAGACACCTGATGCAAATAGGGAAGAGGTCCTTCTGCAATCCAGTTTCCAAATCATGCCCTAAAACTGACAACACTTAAGACCCCTGGACTAAGAAGAATGAATGCAAAATGAGAGCTCTGCAAAATCCCTTGGTTCAAGGCCAGCTCTCTTGCTTTGCTTTGCTGCTCCTTGGCATCAGTCTTTCAGCCAAGTAAGCAAGTCAATGGCTAGCTGTATTGCCAAAAAAAAAAAAAAATTCATCTTCCAAGCTATTTTCCATACAGCTAATGAGAATGCAAATGTGTTTTCCAGGCTTGCTTACAGCCTCTGCTGCTTCCTTTCTATGGATGGTACCTAAGTGTCCCTTCTTTTGCCATATGATCTAAGTGCATCACACTGGCTAGTGGTATTGTCCTTGTGTTGCCAATGAGAAATGGAGTGTTTTGAGTGGAACAACAAAGTAGGAAGCAGAGCTTCTCAAGCACCTGCTGTGCATTATCCTTCCACATGCTGTCCCTGGAGGGTTAAAGAAAAACAAATTTAGAATAAGAAAGGCAGAGAAGAAGGTCTGTCTTTGTAAGTTATATATCACATCAGAGCCAAAGTCACATGGTATATGGCTGGGCAGTGTAGAGCATCTTTGCTGAGCTCTCCTTGGGAGTTTTCCTTCTTCTCATGAGCAGTTTCTTCCATACTTACAGAAATAGTATTGCTTTTCTAATCCCCCATCAAAAGATTTCTCATTGGGCTTGCAATGTGATACCACTTAGAGCTGTGATACCTTCAGAAGTGGAGTGATGATTATGTTTATACCTTTCACTGTGTTCTCTACTGAAGATATGTTCAATATGTTCTCTTGACCAAAGTCTCTTGACATGCATTATAAAGTCAGCTCTGGGTGCATTTCAGCTATTTGAGCCTGGGCAGGGTCCAGGCAGTGTCCCAAGCCACGGTTTTCAGGGACATACATGTCTCTGGCCTGGCTCCTTTTCTGGGGAGGTTGGATCAGAATGAGAGCTCAGTAGCTTGAGGGTTTTGTTGCATCCTCTGTCCTGACCAGCACTCTGGACTCTTCAGGGACGATGAGGACAATTCAATAAAGGGACATAACATCTGCATAGGAATTTTTTCCACACTGACATACACACTTCATCTCTAGACAATGCAGGAATGCCACAAAGTGAGGCAAAACTGTCACCTCCTGAGCACTGCTCTTTTGTCATCTCTCCCATCTGTTGTATGTCTCCAGATTTGCCTCGTCTTTAACAGAGCTCAGGTTCCTCTTGCTGAGCCTCCCACTCTGGCTGCCAAAGGGCTTCCTCTGCCACGAGAACAAGTTCCTTTTAAAAGCAGCCTGACATCTTTCCTTTGTTCCTGGCTTTCCACTAGAATTTTCCGTGATGCAATCCCGTATGGGTTTACTGGCAAAGAGCTGTTAAAAGTCAGTAGCTCTGCCTGGAGCAAACCCATTGTTCTGCCAGCGCAGAGCCCTTCAATGCGCTGACTCCTGCACGGCCCCGCTCCTGCCCCCCAGGCTCCACCGGCAGGAGGGACACCCAAATTCAGGAGGGAAACAGACATAAACGCCAGGCACAGCACAAAGAGCAAGGGGTGATAGAACGAAGCCGTGGCTCCTGACCAGCACTCTGACTGTGGCCGGGGACTGGGCTCAGACTCACCAGATACATCTCACTTTTCCTGGGGAAGTTCACAGGCTGCTGCTCCAGCAGAGAAGGGTTATTTTGGAGTGGAAAGTGAGAAGCTGTAGCTTTTATCCTTTTGGAGGAGCAATTTACAAGGAAAACAATGCAGGATTCTCTGGAATAAGGAGTATTAGCTGCACCATCTTTTAAAAATAATTTAGTCAAGTGAACGTTGGCTGAGGGTTAGCATCCTTGCAGGTGCTTGGGTTTCAGTGAGGGGATGTTGCTGAGATTTATTGATGCTGGGGATGTTCCAAATGCATAGGTGACATCTCGTGCCAAAGCAGATCTCTGGATTGCTAATGAGATAAGTCAAAGGGTCTGAAAAGTTTTCAGCAGCATAGCCATTAACCCAAATACTGCAATATCCTTTGTGTTTTTCCAGTATGTTCTGCCAAGATTTTGCCTTAAGCAGAGAAAAGGTGAAAACTAGAGTGTCTTACAGCTGAAAACTACTGCCTGCTATGTTGTTTCCTAGGACAGAGAAAAGCCTGTGTATAATCACCACTGAGCAGGGAAACATCCCTACTGTCCAGCACAGTCATTTTCTTCATTGTTGGACAAGTGAAAAAAGGGAAAAAAGCCACTGAGAATGGTCCTGTCTGGGGAGTTGCAATCTTATATCCCCCATCCTCCTCTGCTTTTCGTATTTGGATTTGTGGGGCTCCAAACTCAGGATTCAGAAGGGCTTTCTAGGTAGTTACATCAGGTACTTCAATTCTATCCAAGCAGGTCTTGTTATGGGAATTACTTTTTGTGGTAGTAATGAGGCTTTCATCTCTGCCCTTTACTAGGGCTTGCACACTTGAAATGGAGATTAGCTGCAGTTGAATTCTGGTAGTAAGTGCCCAAGGCTGGTGATTGAAAAAATCCCTCAGCTAGAGTATTTGTAGGAAATACACAAATGCTGTTTTAGTGATGCTGAAATGTTTAGTGACTTCACTTTGATGTGCCTTTGCTATTGTGTTGGAAGGACTGCAGCTTATATTCAGCTTATATTCTCTCCTCTCCTGCAAAACATGAGACATTTATTCCTAGAAATTTCCTTCAGTTTTACATCAAATTTTTAAAGTATCTCCCTCATAAAAAAATAAAAAGTTTAAAGTTAAACCAATACTTTTGTTCTGCTACAATTTTTTTAAAAATGCCAACTACATCAAAATGAAAACCAACATGATGTTTGAAGCTAAATTCTTTTTTCCTTCTATTCTCTGTAGTTTCTTGGTGAGGAATTACTTCCACTTGGGACACTTAGACAATGATTTGCAGAGTTAAAGGATAAAAAGTGAACAATCCAGGGTCATAGACATGGCAGTATTGTAGGTAGGTGTTGTGGGACTTCTTCCTGTATTTCACTTGGAGAGTTGAAAAAACCAAGGCAGTGACGCAAAGATAAGCTAATGAATTATGTCCAGCCTTCAAGGAAGAAAACAAAATAGTTTTGATAATAAGATAACACATGCTATGTTATTGTTAGAAGTATGTTTTAGTCTCAAGTGTATGCTGAATAAACAGCTTTGGTCTCTTTGCAGTGAGAGAAATATTTTGTATCACCCCTAGTACCATGAAAAAGACTCTCCTGACCACTCTTGGGGAAGTGATTCCAAGTGTGGATCAGCGCTGTCTCAAAGACTGATTGTGGTTGATTCACTTTACAGAGCCATTCTTCACATCCTTTCTTCAGTGTCCAAAATGAACAGCTCACATGCCCTTCCAGCCCTCTGAAAGAGGGAAAGCCATCAGCAAGACCATGATTGTTTCCATGGTCCCCCTATTGTGCCACTTCAGATAGTGCCCAGTTTTGCTTGTGCCCAGGTCTAGCTTCAGGTTTTACAGGACTCTTGTTCTCAAAATACACATGGGCTGTGCCAAGGGTGAGTCAGACAGATGCTTTTAGTGGTGCACTGGGTGGTGCAAGTAAGCCCTTATTCATGGGAGTCCATGAACAGTTAAAGGATGAAAATTGTAATTAATGCCAATTGATATGAGTTAATAGAAAATAAAATGGGATGCCTCTCTTTAGCTTAGTTCATAAAAGTGATAGTAGTGTACAAGACTTCTGTGAGACAGTTGACTGGGTATCACATGACATTTTGCTTAAGGATCTAGAGCAGTATAAAATCAAGAGGGTGTGCTTTACACGGATTAAAACCTGGCTCCCTGACAAGTCTCCAAATATAACTGTAAATCATCTGCCAACTGTGTTTGTAGCAAAGTCCCTCCAGTATTCTTGGTTTTAATATTTTCAATTAATGACATGGAAGAAAGCATAAAATCACCACTGATGTAGTCTGTTGATGGTGTGATGAGATGAAAACAGTAAATAATGGAGAGGGGAGGTCATCGATAGGGGGGAATACAGAGCGCTTGGGGAGCCAGGCTCAAGCAAACAACAAATATGGTGATGCAGGTGAGTGCAAGAACAAAGGATAAAGGCTGCATTTATAACACAGTGAACTCCAGGAAGAAGGACCCTGAAGAAGCTTTTGGGAAGCTACTTTTTTTTTGAAAAGCTTCTTCACCAGCCCACATCAGCTGACTAGATGGTCTTGGTGCTAAGCTGTAAATGAGCATGAGGACACTTGGAGGTAGAAAGATCATAAAGTGTCTCTAATTTATTTCCTCCTGATGGCAGTGCTGCTGTGGTGAGTAAAACTGTCAAAATGTTGGAGAGGGTTCAGGAAAGAGACAAGGCAAATTTTGGAAAGATAGAAAAGCCCTGAGTGACCCCATTTGCTAAGCCACCAGAGCAAAGTTGAAGATAGATTTGGTCACAATTTGCAGATGTGGGTAGTAAAGTAAATACTAGGGGTTTTTTCTCCTGTAGTAGACCCCTTCATAGCAACTGGAAGCTGAGTGTGGAGGGAGTCAGATGGAAAAAGGCTTCAAGAGTCAGCTTGATCAGGAATTAATTTGTGTTGTGTGATATCTTTGTCCAGGCTCAGCAACTCATGGCATACTGATTGCAGGGCATCAGAATCTCAGCCAGATTAAACCAGCATTACTACACTGGCATAGCCAGATTGGTAACTGACACCTGCACATAAATAAAAGCTGAAGCCCTGCTTGTGTTGAAGTCTGTACCAAAAGTGCCAATGGTCTTGGGGGAGGTAGAACTTCTGAATTCTTAGGCACGTTTTTATCCTGGTCTATACACAATTGTGGAAAAAACACTAAAGTATTTTTAAATTAATGTAGTACAAGTTCTTGGATGAACATCTTAAGACTGACTTAAACCTGCTGGTTGTAACTCCAAATCTTTAGGTGTTCACAATGTAAGCAGCTGTGATAGCTGAAATGTTATCACACCCACAACGAACTGGTTCTTGTACACCTCAGCTTGAAAAGATTATATCCATCAATGGTTTTGTGGGGTGGCAGCCTCTCTAGAGAGGCGCCAATGAGCGTCTTGTGGTCAAACTACCAGCTAGCACAGGAAGACCCAGAGGACAAGGATGTCAATCAAAACCTGTATTCACAGCATGAACCAACATCTAGGACCAATTTAAGTGTAGTTGCACTGGTGTTGCTATGTATTTAAGTTGTTTGCTAAATAAAATCTGAGGCAGTTCAAGTTTTATTGAGAAGAACAAGATAATGCCAGGGATGGCTTTACTGCAGGTTGAAGGTAGCTTTGGCAAATGCAGTTTATTTTGCAGGATCAAGCTAGAAGAGTGCATTGACAAGTGGCAGATCAGTCACTGCCAACTGTTTATATCCTGTGAGCAGAAGAATGCCCCAGGCAGTTTCATTTCAGTGTTTTATGCCAAGACAATGGAGTTGTAAGGAGTCTACAACTGACATAATTTACACACCATGGAATCAGAAGACCAATGAATACTGAATCCAAGCGGGAACTATTTTAACTTACGTTTGCTAACAAGGCTTTGGGCAATATTTTAATGTTTTGGCTAACCCATCTAGCTGGGCACTGCATACAAAAGGGGAAGCACTGCTCTTCTGCTTCCTGCCTCACCTTGTCTCTTGTGTTGGATGAAGTGAGCATGCAGCCATCTGAGGAGCTGGATTTACTCACTGCTTGTGCAGGCTCTGTTTTGGTGAGCTGGTTTCAAATTGGATCCAATCTACTTTGAAAAAATAATACATTCAGAGTGGCTTCCCAGTCACTGCAGTCCAAAAGAGCGGGTGGGATTTTCTGGCCCCTTTTGGATAGAAGGGATGGAGCCTGTTAATAACAGTTGACTTTCTGATTTGGACTCTTTGAGACGGGCATTGCATTATCTTAAATCTCTCTTCACAACAGCAAAGCTAGTTAGCAGCATATTCTAATGAGACAAATTGTGCAAGAAAGCAGTGTGCATGCACAGTGACCAGGTTACACAGGGGCAGAGTTAGTGGGCTAAGCAAAGAAGGAAAGTCTAAACTGAAATAACATACAGTACTGTGGAGGTTGAAAAGCTACAGTAAGAGGTACAGCTGCCATTCACATATCTGTGAGGTCTATGGTCACTGGAAGAGCCATCATTTGCCTCTTCCATAATCTGTCACTGATTACTGCTGCCTCAAGCATGGTGAGTTTAACTTCCTATGACCTGAGAAGTTAAATCCTACATCTTTCTGAGTCTCCACTGACAAAACAGTAGAATAAGTCTGCTGTGATATTCCTGCTTGATAAATTGTAGTTGGAAATTGTCCTCTGGCTGTTGGTATGTTCATCAGCTTCAGCTTTACCTGCAGGCTGGATTGCTGTGGCATCCCAGGTTGATGGATTCGAGATGTTGGTGGAAAAACTGCTTGAGTTTTTGAAGGCAAGTGTCTGATGTCAGGAGACTCTTGCCAGTCATTGTTCTGCTGTCTGTGTGAAAACAGGCTGAATTCTGTGGTTTTGCTATGCAACATTCTTATGTAGCTGGCTGAGTTGTCAACATGATAAATGTGATTACTTTTTTCAATTGTTATTCTTGCCCAAAGCATGCAATTGACACTGAAGTCTGCTGGGCAGAAGGGGAATGTAGCGGCTGCTCACATCCCCACAGCGGCAAAATGATGTGAAGGCATGGACTGCAATGATGGGAAGCAAACACTGCACATGGTGTTCAGGAGCAGGCACCCATCTGTGTGTCCGTCAGTCTATCTTCAGATGTTGGTGGTTGGGGGGTAATCTTTCTTGGTGTCATTGAACGGGGAAGGATAGAGTTTCTAGGTAAGTTGCAACATGATTTTCCCTAGAAAGGTGGGAGGGAGTGGGATTTGGTTGTGCAATGTAATAAAAGTGAGCTGTATTGCACCACCTGGGAGGGGAGCAATGGCACCAGAGATGCCTCCCTCTCCCTTATACCCACCAAGGCCAGCCACGTCTCTACCTCCCAACACAAGCATTCCCAAATGGGAAAAAGGATTTGGCACCCCTCTCCAGTGAGAGACAAGACTTAACTGGACCCTGAGCTTGGGAGCGAGCACAGCTCTCTCATAATAATGGGGATAAGAGTGCTTTCACAGAGAATGCAGATGCACTTGCTAATTTGGGTTGTCTGCACCCTTTGGGAAACCAACACTACAGGGTGACTGGTACTGTGGGCTTCCTACACTGTGACTTATTCAGCTGAGTAAAAGGACAGCCTAGTCAAGCTCCCCACCACGGTGCTTAAAGTTTGTTTTAGCCATCTTATCTAATCTCTCCCTTGACTTTTGCTGGGAGAAAGCGTTTATTGCTTATATTGTGTTACTCCACAAACTCTTGCTGGCTGTGGCTGTTTTTGTGTGTATATGTAGATGTGAAGACAGATAACTTCAAGCCTTGCAGTTTTATGGGTCAGTCAATCCAAACTGCTTCCACTGGCAGATGTGGGGATGTGTTGCATTCATTACCTGTAGGCTATGTGCTATCAGGGTGTAAATCAGCAAAACAGGCCTCTGTTTATAAACATAAATTGCCCCAATGTGACAGCTTAATACCCTTTGACTTTTTACCCTATGTGGGGGAGAGCCTCAAATGTCTTACAGCGCTGCTCACCCTCAGGATGACGACAATGTAGGGAAACCAGTCCTGCTATAAAAGGAGTGAGCATGCTTTGCCTCCGTGGGTCTTCAGGCTTGGCTGCGTAGCCAGCAGTTCCCTAGAGGGGAAAGGCCCTTCCAACAGACCAGTCCAACAGGAAATTACCTGCTCACCCTTTGCTAAATTACTAGCTGGACAACTAGTCACAGGGTCCCAAAAATGCCAGCTCCATCTATTCCCCTACAGACATGACTGCCAGGCACGCAAGATCCCAGCTTGTTCACTGAGAGGGCAAATCCACCTGTCCATTCCTGCAGCACCTTGCACAAGGCTTGATTTCACCTCTTCCATGGGACACGAAGATCACATGGGTGAATTTTCCCTGAGCAATCACAGGAGAAAACCTGCCAGGCTTCCTTTAGCTATGACTGAAGGGTTTTCTTACTCCAAGAGATGCTTTATTTTTTTCAGCCGATGAAAGGGTGTTCCCAGTGGCATAATAGGGAATTGATGAGAGGGAAGAAGGGCCAGGATATTCACAGCAAAATGGATTGTTGTGATATTCTGAGGAGACTTCCAAATTTAAATGATGTGGGAGCAGGGGTAAGATTGTTGAAATTGAGATTCTCCCCATTAGAAATGTCCTTTTTGCTTTTCTCTGTGTTACTGCCATGATCTTGGAGAACCAGAGCTCATGGCTGTATCCAAACCTTTTGTAATACCCTTGCCTTTTTTTCCTTCATTTAGTGCATCCTAAATCTGACTGTACTGAACCATCCTAAACCAAACCTAGAGGAAAGAGACCCTCTTAATCAATACATTTTCTTGTGCTGGCACTGAGCAGCCCTGGTTGGGACTCTCAATTTATTCCATTGTACTTTTCAAGCGCTCCTCCCCATCAACACCCAAGCTCTCTTGGAGCATGGCAGGACCCAGGTGGGAGCTTCCATGCTCCCACCCTAACCAAGAGCATCCCTGTGCCCTTATATGAGAGAGACATCTGCAGCAAGTTTTTCCCAATCTACTCTTTAAGTACGAGCTGAGCCTGAAAATTGATGCTGTAGGAGAGTGACCTTGTTAGAATGTCCTTCCCTCTGGCTGATCGCAGGGTAAATGCCCTTGGTTTATGAGTCACTGACTCCCACAGTAGCTGGACTGCTCCTACCTCTACTTGTGCTCACTCAAGCAGCAGGAAAGACCCTGCAGCTGGGATGTTACATGGAGCGGAAGGCAACCCCATCCCTGCTCTTGGCCTTGGATCTTCTTGGTGCCCAAGAGGTGGCTTTGGTGCAGGAAGGGCTGAGAACCAGTTTAGGTGGCTGGAGAGCAGTGCTGGTGCTACCCTGTGCCTGCAGGCACCTCATTTTATGTGTTCAGGACTCCTGCCCATGCTGACACTACTCTTGTGGCATTTCTCAGAAAGAGACCATGTGGCGGTGCATGTTTTTCAAATGTGTTGCTCTGTAATAAGTTCTGTTTGATGTAAAGTTTAATTCCTTTGTATTAAGTTCAGTTCCATGTACCCTGCCCCCCACCTAATTGGTATTCCTTTGTTTTGTCTTCTTTGTGTGTGCACCTGCTGCTGTGCAGCAGACTGTTATTTGTCCATCATTCTTCCCGCCTTTTGCAAATCCCTTCCCGCCTTTGTAAACCTTTTCCCGCCTTTGGTTTTCCCCTCCCAACGCCTTGTAACTGGTCCGAAGTGCCTTCCTTCACCCCTATTCTCCCCAGAGACTGTACCCCACTGGCCAGAAGCAGCCAAACCCACACCTTTTTCCTCCCCTTTTGCCTCCCTTAAAACACTGTGTAAGCCGTGTGTCTGGGTCGGATCCGGGACTCAGAGCTGGGCTAATAAACCTACTCTGCTGCACCTGGATTGGATTCCTCTTTCTTTTTCCTCTGCCTTACCGCAACGACATCTCCTCAAGTCCCTTTCGGGGCAAAAGAGCCCACTGGAGTCAGCCCTGCTCACGTAGCTGCAGGCTGACCCTCAACTGCGCCTGCCTCAATGCCTGGGCTAGCTAAGGGCGAGAGCCAGAGGCTCTGTAGAGGCACTGCGACAAGACCACAGTTCTTCATTCTCAGCCCAAATGATGCTTTTTCTACAGCACATTTTGGGTGATTCAGTGAACTGTAGCTTCCTGCAGAGAAACATATGAGGCAACCCCAGGTTGGATGCTCTGGTGTTTAATATCAGGAGTACCCAGGCTGCAGCCTTTGTCTCACCATAAGGTCTGACGCAAAGGGCCGGGAAACTCCAGCTAGCTCTCACCCTGGCCAAGTGGTCAAGAGTGGCCATTACCGGACTGCTTGCAGTCTAAATAACGGCGTAGCTGCCTTCTGCTCTCTGCAGTCCCTGTATATCATCGGCGTCTAGGTTCGAAACAAGAATCAGAGAAGGCTCTCTCTGACATCCTTACTCTCCAAAGGATGGTGCTAGAGAGAGGGCAAACAGTGTCCCACGCCAACTTTAAAAATGGGTGATAACAGAGGGTGGTGCAATTAGGTGATTGGCCCTTGGTATGATGGGCAGCTCACCAAGGGGCAAGGTCAGGGAGGTGGACAGTGGGAGAGAAGCGGGGAGGGGAGAACCTGGGACAACACCAAATCCACCACGGAGGGGAACGACAGGAAGAAACCACTGGGAAAAAACCCAACAATAACATATCAAAACTTATCAAAAACTCACCACCAAAGGCTCAATGTTCTCTTGTCTACCCAGCTCTGGCAAGATCTTAAAGCACTTGGTATATATGAGGACTCAGCCCTTCTGGTACAGTTGGTTGAAACTGGCCAGGGAGTTCACAAGTTTTGTTAGGGAGACAGACAGACACACCCACAATGCGATTAAAACCAAGTTGTTTCTCTAGGAAACTAGGCTGAAAAAAAGGTTGTTTAAGTAAGCAAATATTTGTCTTGAAGACCCTAGAGCAGGAGAGGTGGGAGGGGAAGTGTGTGTTCTATAGCTGTTGACCTAACCTCCCCTAAGCATTTGTTTCTTAGTTTAAATCTCTTTATCCCCATTTATGCCCATTTTTATCATGCTGGTTAGTAGTCCTAATGACTTGCTCTGCCCTGTGCTGCTGTCTTCATTTCAGCAAGCTCTTGTTTTGCTGCGAAATTCTACAGACCACTTTGCTGAGATCAGCCCATCCAAATAACTTCACACATACAAACAATGAACCCAGTGAGGGAGAGGGGGTTGGCAGGGCCCTGCAGAGGCAAGGCATGGGTGTGAGCAAAATTAATCAGTGGCTCAAAGTCTCCTATAAGGTTCCTGTTTTAGGATTTGCAAATTGATTTCCTCTATCAGCTCCAAACCATCAGAGATGCTAATCCCAGGGCAGTAAAGGCCTTTTCGGTATGAGCTGTCCGCCAAAAATTCAAATGCCTGCTAAGTTCTAGTTTTTCCAAAAATGGGTGCAGTGGTCAGGTGCCCTTTGATGTGCTCCTGTTTATTTACACCATACCCCAAAGGTGGCAGGAAACAGACAGGGACAGAATTTGGTACCTTATTCTTCCTGTTAGGGCTGATCTCATATGTGAGTAAACAGTGGGTACGTGATGAGCTGCAGTAAAGGCTTTGCTGCCTGAACAGTCACCCATCCTCCTGTTCTCCGGTCCTGGATGCCTGTGTGAGTCTCCCTTTCACTTTCTTCCTGGCTGGCTCAATGCAGGAAATCAGAATGATTAAAAACTAAAGCAGAAAAAAAATAAAAACCAGAAAAGAAAAATGTGTTTCTTTAAAAGCAGAAGAAAAAATATTAAAGATCATTTTAATTAGGCTTGAAAAATCTGTGGCACTGTTGACAGGCAGGCTGACAGGGTTCCCTTTCACCGGATCACCCAGCTCAGGGTTTTTCATCTTGTGTGCAGAATATTTTGACATTCATGCTTTCTTGGCTCTATTTGTGGAGCCCAGTGGAACCTGCAGCCTAATAAAATGTAATAATTCCTGAAAATGAGGGTTGTTATTTTTTTTCTAAAGATAATAATAGCGGTTTTATTTTTAATAGAGCTGGTCTATTTGCTCTAGGCTGCTTGCTTCCTGACCTGGCCTTAGCACCTGAGGGGACAGGATTGGAATGAATTAAACAGGAGCATAGTCACTGGAAAATATGAGGGTGTTAATGTGTGTGTGTGTGTGTGCACATATGTCCCGCATACTCTACTCAAAGAGTTGAGAGGTGGAAGTTTAAGAAGCTCAGATTTTCCCTGCACCTGACTTTTCCGTGCACCTGACTTTTCCCCTTACTTTTGTGGTTGAGTGCTGGTTTTTAGCCACTGTCAGACTCTGCAGGCTCTTGAGGAGCTCCACAATCCCTTCTCTGGCTCCTCCACTGTAGGCAACAGCCTGCAGGGGAGGGTGAGCCGGGGTCTTAACAAACCTGGAGCTGTGTAAACCAGGGGGTGATGACAGAGCCTTTTTATAGGAAGCTGTGGTAAACAAGAAGGAAGATACAAGTCAGTATTGGCAAGGACTGGATGTGCCCAACAATGCTCCAGCAATCTGCACCCCCTGGTGCCCAGACTTTTCCTTCCAGGGCTTTAACCACAGTGGTTCATTTTTACCATGGCGTTACTCCTGGTCCCTTGAGCACATCCCTGCATCGTTATGACTAGTGAAGCATAGGCCAAGCTCCAGGACAAAGAGTCAGAGAAAGCTGCTCATGCCTCTTGCTGTGGGTTCCTGGGACGATTGTATCTCAGGTCTGTCAGCTGTCATCACTGCAGCTGGGCAGCACTGCACACTCTATTCATGGCTTCCTGTGGGCTGCTTGGCACTGAGAGCACCCCAGTGTGAAAGCTGAGAGCAGAGTCTCTCTTTCATCTCAATGTGAAATCTCCCAGGCTGACAAAGGGGAGATGGTGGTGACAGAGGCTGAGGAACACTCCTTCCTGTCCTGTACGTGGTCTATGGCTTCCCTATGCCACTGGGTTCAACACTGCTCATCAAACCACCTCAAAACTTCCCAGCTGATGTGCCCATTGTTCAAAAGTAACCGAGTAGGACATCAGCAGTGCAAACTACTTGCAGGCTTTCCCTCTCCCCGCTTCCCCTGCAGCTCCAGGAAGGTGCCCTCTGGCACAAGAAATCAAAGCTTCAGGGGCACTTGTCCCTGCCTGGCCACGGCGCCTATTGCCTTTCCCAGCTGGCAGCCTGATGGCAGCAATGAATCAGCAGCCAGTGGACTTGTCAAAAGCATTCCTCCACTTTAATCCGATTGACAGGGAATACTGCCTGGAACAGGAACTGGAGGGTGAGCCATGTCAACAGCAGATTCTTATTACAGATATTACTGATGGGGCCTCTTCTTGAAGAATGAAGGCAAGAGTCCTCTGCTTTGACGTTTTCTCCAAAACCTAGAATTACTAAGAGTTTAACCATCGGAGGGGAGCTTAAGATAGTTACATCTTAAAGGATCTGCTTTCTTGTCAAATTCAAGGCTAACAGAAGGAGTTTAGCCCATACAGTGGAAGCTCCATGCTGACCTTTTCACTGCTCTTAATAAATGTTACAGTTAAATAAAGTTGGATGGATTTTTCTATCTACTGTAGGATGTTATCCACTTTCTGGGGAAAAAATGGTAAAAAAACCCCAAATCCCTGTTTAATATCAGTGTTACTTACTATCTTTAGTAGCTTCACAGTGAAAAGCAAGGAGGAAGTGAAGGGGCAGTGTTGTGGTGTGGGTCCTTGCTTTGAGTTTCCTGGCCAGCCTTTTATTTTATTTGTGTGCTGTGAGTTAAATTATGCTTTGTTACATGCAGCTTGTCTCCCCTAGACCCATCCTCCCCCACTCCTCGAGACAGGCACTGTCCTTAATTTTTATCAGTTTGTTCTATTCTTAGGTTCTGTACCTTAATTATTATGCATACTGTTATATGTCAATTCTTTTACTTGTCAGCTGGCCACTCCCTAGAAGACTCCCCATTGGCCCTCAAACCTTTATCCCTTCCCTAATCTCCTCCCTTCCCAGTTGTCAATCCCCTGTATCCCTGCCCCTGTTTCTAGAACCTTCCCTGCCAATCTCCCCTTGCTTGATGTATCATTTGCTGTTCTGTATTGTTCCCCTCCCTTTGTTATCCCCATTGGATTTAGTTCCGTATTCCCTGCTTTAGATTCCTCCCTAAGTGTACCCTCATTGGTTGTTTGCTTTGTGCTGCCCCTTCTATAAAATCCACTGCCAGAGCCCTTCTCTTGGTTCTTGGGGTTCAGCTCTTAGGTTTTATTCTTCAGTTGTCCACACCTTCAATAAACCTCCTCAGTTTACCCCAAGACCCGTCTCATCTCTGCTTCATCCCTGCGCCCCAGAAGCAACCGCTGAGAGCATTGGAGTCCCTGGTGGGGAGATGGGAGCTCCTCAGGGGGAAGGTGTCGCACCCCTTGCCACCGTGCACCCTGGGACACATCAGAAGCACACACCGCAACATCATGATGCCCCACGTGAGGCCTCCCTGCCTCTTCTCAGAAAACAAACGGGCAAATTCTTGAGGGGGCCCGCCTCACCCAAGAAGAAGAAGGGAGTGAAGAACATGGGCGGCACAGGACTCCTCAACTCCAGAGAGGAACTGAAGCAGGAGTGGTTCCAGGACTCTTTTCATGCTCGCCCCCAAGAGGGGGGTCTACCCGGGGCCGAAAAGACAAAGCTCACCTAAAAAGGCCCTCGCAAGGCAGAGGGAAGGTGCAGGAGCACACCGCGGCTGAGGTCTCCACCATGTGTGACTTGGGGGAATCCAGCTGCAGAGGTGGTGAGCTGAGAAAAGGAAGGAGTCCTCAGCGAGTCATCATTTCATCGAGACCTGATACCTGACTAGCTGCGGGAGTCAGCCGAGGAGCACTGGAACCAGCGCCGGGGTGGCCCACCTGGGGGGACCAGCACCAGCTAGACCTGCAAGCAGAGCCGAGGTGCTTGGAGGGCTCCAGGGTCGCGCCCCCAAACAATTAAGCAGGTTCTTTTCCCTATCAGTGAGTGGGAATTGTAACTGGCCAGGCTGGTAGGGAGCCCCTTCCAAAAGAAAAAGGATGGTTGGGTGGCTTGCGGCAAGCCACCCAGGAGAGTTTTGGAGGGGGAGATGAGCAGGTTCACCGATCCCTTCCACTCTCACCCCCTGTAACCGAGTGTAAGTCGAGGGTCGCGTCTCTGGATGGAGGAGGGAGAGTGGAAGGGACAAAAAGATGGGACAGAGACTGTCAAGCAGACAACGAGACATTTATGTTAGATTTAAATTAATTTTAGTGAGTTATGGGAGAGAATTCAAGAAAAAGGATTTTAAAAAGATGATAATTTTGATTTTTGGGGTTTTCCCAGGAACACCTATTGAGGATTTCTTTAAGATTGAGTTTTGGGATATTTGGGAGAATTGGATTTGGAAAGATGAGTTAAAGTTTGTTTGTGTTATAATTAAGGAGACCCTTCACCACCACACATCTCGTTGAAATTCGGTTGTGTTGGGCCCCTCTCCCATGAGTTCCCCTCTAGCTTCTGTGAAGCTCCCTTTACCCTCAGCCCCTCAGACTTCCCCAAACTCTTTGCCGGCCGCCATTAAGTTAGAGAGTGCAGGCTCTCCCTTCCAAGATGGCGATGCGCATGCCGCTTGAGCCCTCTTTCCCGCTCTTCTTCTTTTCTGGTCCCTGAGTCTGTCCCCAGTTCCATGCCTCCTTTCAGANTTAAGGAGACCCTTCACCACCACACATCTCGTTGAAATTCGGTTGTGTTGGGCCCCTCTCCCATGAGTTCCCCTCTAGCTTCTGTGAAGCTCCCTTTACCCTCAGCCCCTCAGACTTCCCCAAACTCTTTGCCGGCCGCCATTAAGTTAGAGAGTGCAGGCTCTCCCTTCCAAGATGGCGATGCGCATGCCGCTTGAGCCCTCTTTCCCGCTCTTCTTCTTTTCTGGTCCCTGAGTCTGTCCCCAGTTCCATGCCTCCTTTCAGAGGCCCTTCCTTCTGTCACCTTGAGGGTTTGGAAGGGGAGGTCGCCCCAATGGGGTCTCTCCTTCAGAAGGGCCTTCCAGGGTCGGAAGAGGAGAAGTCAGCCCCTTTGAAGGGATCCTGAACCAGAAATCCAACTCCTTCTTCCGGCCCTACAGGCCCCTCCTCTAAGAAAGGATGCCACTCCTACGATGGAGGGGGTAGAGCCAGAAACCCAGACCCAGATGTTGTCATCTTGCCTCCCCCGTAGATGGCGGCACCCAGGTCACACCTTTTAATGATACCCCAAACCACTTGTGACAGTCACCCAATTCCTAGTTTCTTTTCTGCTTCTAATCATTCCCTCATTAATCCAAATGTTTTTGTTTCTCTTTTTGAAATTAATTTTCCCCGATTGGTTTGCGTTCAGTCCCTAACATTTAATTTTTGGAGGGACATTCTGAGGGATTTCAATGCTTTGAAACCCTTGAGGAAGCCTCTCCAATCTGAAAGATTCTATTTCCCCAACAAATAAAATTAACAAGGAAAACTCCTTGCATGTGTCTTGTAAAAAGGTGAATTGGGCCTATTTAAATCTATTGTGATCTTACTGCCAAAGCTCAAATCAGAATCAGCAGCTCTGGAAATATTTGGGGAAAGTTTTGTTTGTTTGTTTTTTATTTTTCTTTCTTATCTTCCACTCTCTAAAGGAGAAAAAAAATCCCTCTCTCTCTGGTCTGGTCTCTATCACTTGGTTCCCTACAGAAGTGGAGGCACAAGAGCTGCAGGGGAGAGGCTGCCTGCGAAGTCAAAAGAGGGCAGAAAGCATCAGCTGTTGCAGGAAATAACCTGTCCTTGCACATTTCCTCATGTTCAGGCTTCAATATTGTGAATGGAAGCACTGTGATGAGAGAAGGTAAGGAAGGAAGATGGGACTGAATAGTGGGCATTCTTGGATTTTAGATGCAACCAGGCGCTCGAAGGTGTTCCTCTGATGCCTTATACCAGGGACATCTCTAAATGGGGTTTTTGGATCTCTAGCCTCCTATTGGGACAGATGAGGAAGACAGCAGGCAAATTTGGCTTTTGTCCACGTTTCTACCTCCCAGATCCTAGAGCTGGCCCGGGACTGAACTGGCAGGTGGTTTAAGTTAGAACATCCACAGGGCTGCTCTAACTTAAGTCAGCTGGAATCTCTTCTGGGGCTGGTTCTACCAGCCAAGGTTTGGTGGATTATAGTAGGGCCCTGAAAGCCTCCAGCCCATCACTGCATGGCCTTCACTAAAGGATCAGGGAGCAGATGACATGAAAATGTCAGGGCAGCTCCCAGCTGGTGTTTAAGGACAGCTTTAATTCCTCCACACTGCTGCAGAAAATCAGGTCTCTCTGGTCCCTCTTTGGTCCAAGGAAGCCTGTGTCCATGGTATTTTTATTCTGATTGTGAAGACCCTAGGAGTTTTGGATTTCCCTTAAGGTTCTGAATATTGAGCTTTCTGACTTGAACTGTTAAATATTTTCCATACATAAGCAGCAGCCACAGAATTCCAGCCACAAAATTCAAAAATTGGTGTCTTGTGTTTTAGATTAAAAAAAAAAAAAATGCAAAGCCGGAACAAGACCGAGGAAAAGCAAAGTCTCTGAGCAGTTCAGTTACTCTGTGTGCATCTCATCCCTCTGAATGAGGTGCCTTAGGATGCTCTGAGTTAATGTTTCTCAGCTTTTTTCTAGAACGTGGAAGTCCACGAACTGCTTGTTCCTTTTTCTTCTCTTTAAAACTGAAATCTGAGATTTTTGCATAACACATTGAAGTAAGAAGCTGAGGAGGAGGTGAAGAAAAGCATCGAGTGTAGTGGGACTAAAATTTCAAGAGTTGGCAACACTGATTATTTTTGTTTACCAGAGGAAAAGAAATACATTCTCCATTTTTCTGAGCAGCAGCAGTGTGAACAAAAATAAAAGGTGCTTCAGGGAAGGAAGAAACAGTGAAGAAACAGGTTTTCAAATTCCATTTGTATTGGATTGTCTGAAAATTGTCTCAAGAGCTGCCTTCTGGAGATAGCTGCCCTGCTCTGAAAGAGCAGAGATGTATGGGGAGAAGCTGTGTGGGGTGTCTGAGGCTGGGACAGGACTCAGGTTGCAGTTGCCTCTGATTGTGTTCAGGTGTCAGCAATGCCAGGTTCTCAAAAAAGACAAGGAGAGATCAGGTCTGCAGTGGAAAGGCTCCATGAAACTTTTTCTCCCCATAGGAGAATTATCTTCTGCAGCAGACATTCTGGTTGGCCAGAACCAGTCCTGGCAGGAAGAGAGGTGGAAGAGGACAGGCTTCCTTCCTTCTGGTCACCTGTAAGTCATGATGTAGTGCCCCTGTGCTCAAGGAAGACATGCAGAAGGACCTGAGTCTGTGCTTGAGGTGTGCATGAGATGGTGCTACACAACCACACCTCTGGTGCTTGCAAGACTCCTAAACCATCAGCAGCCAGAGGGATCCATGCATGGAAGCTCAGAAAAGTAGGATATTGCCCTTAACATATCACATCCCAAAATATTATGTCCCTGGAGATAAGAACAATGGTGTGGGTCTTTGCTCATGCAACCACAGCAGGTACTTATTGCAGGCTGTTAAACAGCACAAGTGACTGTGTCTATCTCACCTTGGCTGCACGTAGTCTGCACAGGGAGACTGTTATTTATTAATGGTTGGCAACAGCTGCTGGAACAGAGGTAGAGCTCAAACTGCTATTCCTGCCGGTCCTCCATCACTTGTGTGCATGTCTCTCTCAGGCTCACTCCTTTTGTGTTGAAATTTTCCATGCCCAGTGACACATTTTTGCTGAAGGTAGGACTGTGCTCTTTGGAGGCCTCTTTGTAGAGCTCCTTGCTAATCTCTGCCTTGTGGTAAAGGTCCATCTTTTGTGTCTCAGGAGATATCAGGCTGAAGAAAATCCTTAGAGGATGGATCCTACTTTATTTACTTTATTATTTGAAAAAGTTACTTAAAATATTACATTTCAGTCAACTAGATCTTAAAAGGAAATCTCTTGTTTAGATCTTACCCAGTGGAAATCTAATCTGGCAAAATTAAAGCTTTTCCATGGAACATTCAGATTTTGTGAAAACTACACTTTCTATTAAAAAAAATGGTCATTAGTTTTTCATCTTCTCTACTTTTTCAGGATGATTCAAAAACATAAAAGCAAAAACTTCCTATGTCTAATGTATCAGCTTTTTTGTTCATTTCTTTATCGTGACTTCAGTTCAATCTCCTTAGCAAGGAAGCTAAAAAAATTATTGTGCTTAAGGAAAAGCATTTTATCAGTTATAAAATTGTGGAATTTTTAAATGGCTATCTTAGTGCAAGTATTGGATTTGAAGCTCGCTTTTCCTCCTATCTGGGTCGAGGATGCCAGACTTAAAAACCCGGTCTTAGTTAAGGGTACCTCTGGTAGAAGTTTTTGGTTTGTGATGGGGAGATTTTTGGGGTTTTTTTCTGTTTTGTTTTTTTTTAAGGACAGCTGAAATATAGAACAATCTGTTTAGAACCACAGGACTAAAAATTCCCTTTGGGGATTGGGAGACCTGCATTCATGGTGATTCTAAAACAGTGATTCCAGGGTTGAATTTTTCATTTACAGGAGACTTCTGTTTTAATACATGTTTTTCCTTAAGATTTTCAAACTTAAAGATTGTTTTCCTTAGACAACATTCCTTTTCTTAGAAAGGCAGGATAACCAAATACTAAGCTTAACTAATTGAATATTCATAACTTAGCAATTTCCAGTCCAAAGATTAATGATGTTACAGAATTAAGACAAGCTCATTGTGCAGCTGTAGAATTTTCTCTACCTCCTTCTCTACCCTATTGTGATGGGGCAACTTCTTAAATGTTTTCAGACATGTATATACATGTACAAAATCAGTGTAGACTGTGCACAGAGCACAATGCGTAATTCCTTGCACACAGAACACATTCAAAATGGCTAATTTGCAAAATACCAGGATGCATCACAGTGGATGACTTGATTTGAAACAGAATAGGTGATACGAAGTTATGTTATGGAATCATTTATATATATTTAAAATTACTCCCACTCAAAGGGAAAAAAGTCTTTATAATTAACGTGACAGATAAGAGCAACTGTGACACTTTAAATAAATGCAGTGGATTTGATTTTGAAATACAGTTTCAGAATCTGGGGATGTGTTAAAGAGAAAAAATTGTGTCCTCAGAGTTGAAATTTAGGATATACTAGAGACCGTCCTTTAAAACTAAGCATCCTCACAGAACTCCCTTGTTTCTGATGGCCTTCAGCACAGAGCTCCTAGGAAATGGGAGGGGGATTAATTTAATGAAAGCTGAAAAACAGACACCCTATAAGGGAAAGTTGAGGGTTTATTTTCCATGCCAATAACCATCCAAGGAGAAGACACTGAGAAATCTAGTTGCAGTGGAAGTAACTCTTGAGGATTGCTGCATCTTTGCAGATTTTGAAATAAAATGCAGGTCTGATTATGGGTTAGAGGTTGGATGTAAAGGACATTATGTTGGTCATTGGATGGAGGCTTGGCAGTTCAGTGCATTGGAGTTCAGTGAATACTTATGCTTAGTTATTGGATGTGTGATCCTTGGTCCTTGGTGTTGGGCTAAGTTCCTATGGCCCCTAAAGATACATGGGCAGGAGATAGAGGAGGGCAGCTGTATAACAGAAAGACGGGAATATGTATTTCCCACAAACATGCTAATCTGCAGAGCCTATGACCAAGATGAATTAAAAAATACAAATTTCTGCAGCACTGTCTTCTCATTTCTTAGCTGTTGCTCAGGCAGAGCTGTTATTAATTCAGGAGGAGTCTGCCCAAGCAAAAACTCTGGAGTCCAAAATATTTTGCAAAGAGTAAATACAGGAATTATTCACCTACCACAGAACGGCATCAGCCCCTCGGTGGAATGCAGGAGCTGTTTAACAGTGCGCAGAAATATTTCCCCCAAGTTTTGGACAGGAGTCGACAGTTTCTGAATGCCCAATTGAAGCTACAACTGAAATAAACCAGCAGTACAGGCCCCCTGCCTTATCTTGGTCCGGGATGGAAGGATGAGCACCACCCACCCGAGTACCACACTACTTCCTCTAGGACACTGAGAGATTTTTCTGGAGCTCATACATCTGCCCCAGTCCTCTCCATGAGATCTGGCAAGTTAATCGCTCCAAGTGTCTGGGTAAGTACTGTAAAATGCTTCAATTGAATGAATAGAAATCATCTGCTTGATAAATGCCAAAGGCTTTCAACATGTCAGTTTTTGGTAAACAAAGAATTTCAGCACGACAATATCTTAGGATGTTATTTGCCATATTTGTTCCCTCGTGTGTATTGAGGCGAATGTGAACAAAGTTGCACAGCTACCCCTTACATCCTCCTTCAGCTTGGGGATTCAGCCAGAGATGAGGGGGTTGATCTGTACCGAGACCCCAAAACTCCAATTTCTGTGATGGTAAAGGGGAGGTGAAAGTTCTGCATGTGTTTGGTTCTGTACATATACTATGACTAGAAAAAAAAACCAAACAAAACAAGTCCCTTTTTTTTTTTAATATTAGAACGCAATAAAAATATGTGAGTGTTTTCCCCTCACCCCCCTCCTAAATTGATTACATCTGGTGGCCTGAAAAAAATAGCCAAAATGTCAGACTGAGTCACACAACCCCCTTGGGTAGTTATATTATTTCAGCGTTGAAGCAGTCATCAAAACAATTTTTCCTTGGCTCTTCCTCTTTGCCTTCCTATCCCTGTGCTTACATGCCCTGTTCCCTAACATTTGTATTTAGCCCCAAGTCTCCTCCTTCCTCCAGTCTTTCTTTTCTCCATCTTTTTCTTCTCTGGCCTTGCTCTGTCCCTCTCCTTTCTCTTTGCTTATCAACTCCAGCAAAACCTGTAATTTGCAATTCTCTGCTTGGGATAGCAGGGGAAGCTGGAGCACAGAGACAAGGCTTGATGTTTGTAGTTCTGTGTCACCTACTTAGTGCCTAGTTGCACATTACTTGGGGTGAAGTGATGTGATAAAACATGAATGAACTCCGTGCTGTGGTTTCCATTGCCGCTGTAACCAGTGGAATAGGTGGGGTGGGACCATGCTAGCTGGGATGGACACAATTACATCTCCAGCCTTATCTGCTGTCCCTTGGCTGCCCTGACTTGCTGCAGTGGAGGAGGTGGATCTGCCGACTCTCTTTTGGTGGATTATTCTTTTATTTTGATTCACCTGTGTACCCTGCTTTCTCTCTGACGGGGAGCAGCACCAGAAGCATCTGTTTGGTGAGGTAAGTCTGTGCTGCAGTGGGTGCGACGAACCTCATTGCCAAGAACACCAAACCTCTATTCCCAAACCTCCTTCTGCCCAAATTGCAAAGAGAATGGCCATGTCATTTTGCTGTACATCTTGCTTTATAAATACCATGGCAGTCTGCTGTCAGATTCTGCCTGCTTTCATACCTTACACCAACCACAGCTGCAGAAGACCCTGCACTTTAGGATCCTCATGGATGGAAGTGGCTGCAGAAATGCATTTCTCTGTGTATACTCTATAATGACGAAAGGGCCTGGTCTGGCAGGAACAGGGACTAAAGCTCTTTTTCTTGGGCTGGTGGAATACCCTGCACAGAAGGACCCCATTTCTTTCTTTACAACTTCTACAGTGATAAATGATAGATGAAGAAGACAGGGATACCTTCTTGGGGATACCCCTGGCTGGAAGAGGACTTGAGAAGGTCTTGGCATGGCTGTCCCTGAGCTTAATGCTCTCTGTTTCACCCATTGTGCCTCCAGCTCCCATCCTGGGCAGCAGGCTCCTGTTGTACAGTGCTACAGTTTTTTCTCCTGTGGTAAATCAGAGCCCCCCGGGATCTGGTATTGTGCTTTTTTTGTTTTTTTTTCTCCCAGGTATTTTTGTCTGTGAAACACAGAAGACTGAATAGGAGGAAATGAAATGCATATTGAGAACATGGTTGAGTGCACTTGCTAAAATAAAACATTGTGGGGGGAGGGAGAGATTATTTTACAATAGAAAATGAAGTGTGTTTACTTTTCATTGATGAAGTATTTAATTGTACCGAGGGTTTGAGAGATGTTCTTAGTGGCATCTCAGACTGCACAGGGACTAGAAATGCCAGTTGGTCTTTGGTAAAAAACAAGCTAGGTTAAATATTTTGTGAATGGGAAGGCCAAAGGGATGCCACAGGGGTTTTGGCCACGGTTGTGCCAGGAGAGCCAGGGAACTCCAGTGATATCTTCTCTAACAGGACTAGATGCTAAGATGACCCAAGACTTGTTGAGTGGATGTGTTTCGACGACACATGGGGATGTGCTGAACTCTGCACAGCATGGCATTTTGTCCTGGAGCTGTGCCACAGAGCCTTAGAGCCTGACTGCTCTCTCTAGCTTATTTTCTTAAGCAAGCACAAGCAAGTGGAGGGTGTAGAGATAAGGCTGTGACCTTTTAGATTATTCTGTTACTCTATAAGTACTGGACAGTTCCAGTGTGGCAGCTGTTTTGGTTTTGTTTTTTGGGGTTTTTTTTGGTTTTTTTGTGAGGTTAAAATAATTTCATTAATTCAGATTAATGAAAAAAGTAGCAATCTATATAAGTCACCAGTGACCTGGTCTGATTTTTTGTGGGGGACAGACCTCTAGAGTCAATGTCCCATATCTGGAGCTCCCCTATTCTCCCTGTGTTTCTTAATCTTTGTCTAAAAGTTTGTAAAAGCTTGTTTGGTTCAGTGAAGGATCAAGAGACTTCATAAGCAGAGGAGACCAAGAAGCTTGGAGTCTCCATGACAGGTCTGTGCACCTTTACAAGAAGCATGGGTGCAGTCAAGAGGTGTACTCATAATGAATTAGATGGGGCTACTTTTGTTTGGTCATAGTTATGTAAAATGTCCAGGGAAGCTCTTAAGCACATGCCAAGGTCAGTGAGAGCTAATCACCTTTACAAAACCCGCTTGGATCAGATCCATACAGAAACTGGACACACTGGTTGCTTTTCAGAGCCACCATACTCTTTAGCCATGAGAGTTGATGGTGTCAAAAAACTCTGCCTCTGCTTCCAGTCCAGTTATGCAGCCTCCAAATGGCACAGAGACCAGCCCAGCAGAGGAGATCTCAGCTGCAAGGGAATTGCAACTTCATTTGCCTTCCTTGGGGGTAAAAGCCTCTCATCATCTTGTGGACTGCCACAGGAAGAGCTGAATCCTCCTACATGGGAGGGGGCAGTCCCAATGCTGACCAGCATGACAGTGGAAAGTGAAGAGGAATTTCAGGCAGAAAATAAATTCTCCAGAGGAAAATAGATGCAAGAAATTCCTAGGAATTTTACAGAAATCAACATTCCCCCTTTCTGCTCCTTCCAAACCAATCCACCTAAAAAATGCTGTTTTGTGGGCTATTTTGGAAAGGAGTCCATGCCTGGGGAATTTTTGGCTGATGCTTATGGCTTTTAGAAATTTGTAGGAGATCAGACAAATAGAAACAGGAACCAGATGGGATTTCTAGCTGCTGGAAAAAAAAGAAAAAAGAGAGGATGGGAAAGAATCTTTTCTTTACTTAAGATGTGAAAAGCACTTGCTCACTTTTGGGGAGTTTCCCCATCACCCTGGATTTCTTATTTTAAAGTAATTTACTCCAGTTCCATTATATTCTCTTAGGACATTTATCTCTGTTCTTGTTGTTGCTAGGATTTTTTCTTTCTTTTGCAGCAAAACCCAGTTTATTTTTAGGATAATTTAAGCCTTTGACTTAATCAATAAGAGAGTCAGGGGTTGGTTTTTTTCTTGCAGCAGCCTCAACATCCCTTGGCCATTTACTTACTGAGTTTATCTTTGAGGCTGCTAAGCATGGAAAAAGGCAGCGGTAGTGGAGTGTAGAGAGAAAATGGAGGTAAAGAAGGTAGATACAACAAAATTGAGCATGTGTGGGTCCTATTTGAGGTAAAAGGCCATGAAAGGGAGAGTTGCACCATACTGGAACATATGATAAACGCAAATGTGGACCTTAAAAGGATGGGGCCTGAAGCAGCCCAACTTGTCAGGCATCCTATTGGATTTGTGGTGTCTTGGCTGTTGGATTTTGGGGTTGTAAATCCAAAAAACAGACCTGGTCATGTTCCAGGTTCCCTTTCATCAGACCTTGGCTCTGCAGCTAGTTCAATTTTTAAAAACATCCCAAAAGTGGAATAGAGTCCAAGAAGCATTTTCCAGCTCCTTGGTCCAAGCTGGTCTCTGGCTGGGAGTTGTGGTCCAGCCATGATCTGACACCATGCTGGGACTGGGCTCAGTTTTGCTTCATCCTTGCAGCTTTTTGTCTCCAGGCTAGTGAGCACTGGGGACCAGTGCATGGGGTAAGTGACAGTGCCCTGCTCTACTCAGTGGAGCCATGAAGTTTTGATGCCCAGCTGGCAGGAAGGAAGCAAAGTAGAGACCACCTGGTAGACAGAGGTGGATAAGACCTACTTGTGGACATTGTCACTAATCTTCTTTTAAGTGTCTGCTTTTAAAGAATTATTTTAGGTTAATTAGGAAAGATTAATTAGGAAAGATGAGGAAGCCTTCCAGTTTTCCAGTTATTTACTGCTTCCTAAAAAAAAAAAACAACCAAAAAAAAACCACACACACAAAAAAAAACCCCACAAAAAACTAAAAAGAAAATCCCACCATTTTCCATTTTTGCCAAGTTACTATCTTGTTTATAGTCTTTCTTTTCTTGATAATCTCTTCATACTATTTCTCATGCCCTCTGAACTGCAGCCTTTCCCAAGATAGGGTCATTAGCACAAGGCAATGATCCTTGATAAAACTTCACTTATAGTTTTTAAGTCAATATGAAGGGAAATCCATCCCTAGGACTTAATGCTTTATAAACTGTATTTCTAGGGAACTGATTGCAAGTTCCACAAACAACATTAGGACTTTACAGTATGCTATGATACTTATTAGTGGTGATGCACAAAGTCAACTGTAGATATTTTGAGATACCATAGTTGATCATTTATATTTCCTAGTTTGTGTACTTTTCAACACATGGCTTTGGTTCCAGAGTTTGTCACAGATGGACATAATTGAGCCAGCTGCTTGAAGTCTCTGTTATGGTAGCCAATAGACTACACTAGTTTAAATTAAAAAAATGCACCAAAATGTAAGGCTTTAGGTTGGAGTGTATAATTTGAGTTTTCACGTTTGTGACTTTCTTTATTCCTTTAGCTCACGCTGGTCCAGCAGGATGTCTCATATTAGAATGCTGCTCAGTTTTTGTTTTTTGTGATTCCAGTGAGCTGTTTTTCCACAAATGTCTGGAAGGAAAGAGACATAGGGGACTTGATCCACAGAGTTTGTACAAAAGCTTTTCTTCTTCTTTTTTTCCCCCTTTTGTTTTTGCTTCTCATGGATCTGAAATGCTAGTGTTCTCAGGAGTGACATGGTGGAATTTTTAAAGCAAAGTGCTTATCATATGACTCAGGTGTCTGCTCAAAGTCAAAGTAGTATCATCCCAGGAATTTTGTTTGAATTTAGCTTCCATCTCAAAAGATCAAAAGTCATCTGTGTAGGCAAGCTTTTACTGGTTTCACTTTGGCTTCACTTCACTTCGGTTTAATTTGGCCCATGTTTGCTCAAAATATCTCCAGCTGTCTAGAAACTTGTTCCTAGCTTGCTGGAACATTCACAGCCTTTTTGGCTGGTGTGACCTTAGCTATAAGGGCTAGCTGTGGTTTATTTTGGATGGTTTTTACCAGCTTTATATATATAAGACAGCTCACATAATTGAAAGGGACACATGTCAGCTGCTGTCTCTGTAATCGCAGGTTATAAGTTACTGCTGTGTACAATGCTCAGGCATGAGATCTGCCAGAGAACACCACCTCATTTTGTTCCATGGGAGCTTTTGCTAAAATTTGGTTTTATATTATGACCCATTTTGCTTCTCTGTTGGACAGTTTCCCTGTGTCTCACACTGAGGACCCAAGTGTCAGAAGATTAAAGGACTGTCTTTTTGCCCAACTAATATGAATTGGATGTTAAACTGTGCACTACTCAGAAAATGAAATGCCTTCTAAAGAAGTAAGTGGCTGGAAGTAGGCAGTGAAAATCCATCAGATTTGCATGACTAATTAGCTTATCCTTTAGTTATTATCCTGTGTTTACTTGTAATGAGACTCTTCAAAGATTATTCTATATTGGACATGCAGATAATCTTTTGCTTATGTAATTTTTTCCCATATTGAGATCCTGCTGTGCTGTGAGCTCTACCTTGACATACACAATTCTCTCTTAGCTCAGCTGTCCATCCTCTAGAGGGTGTTGATCCTGTATCCATCAGTGGCGGATAGACTGAGTGCCCACACAGCTCAGACTGTATGAGACATTTTCGCTTTGCCCCAAAATTTGGTCTGAATTTCTGAATTTCTTGGCAACTCAGAGCCCAGCCTCATTTCTCTGAGATGCAAATATTGCTGGATATCAAGTTCTGATTTTCAGGTGGTGTACCTTGAGTTATTTTGCTTCTCTGTTATTAAACAAGGGCTTCTTTTGTGAAAGTCACTAATGTAGGGAGAAACTGTGTCTTCTGGGTGTTTGGTATGATTTTGTAAGGGAAATATGGCTTCTGTAGTTGTTATTTTCAGATCTTCCTTACTTATAAAGGTTGAGAGGATATGAATTATCTTCTTTTTAAAAATTAACATTAATTTTTAACTTGCTTTACAAGTTTCTTATGTCCTGCAACTATTTAAATTGATTCATTTGGGGTGAAAATTGGGAATGTCCATTTGCCCAAAAAAGGACGTGTGTAGCATGTTAACTTTGGATTTTGAAACACTGGTGCTTAACAGTACAATTCTGAGGATTTTGTTTTGTTTTGTTTTGAAGACCCTGCTATGTCATACTCTTAGAAGCATTATTAAAATTTAAAAAGAGGATGGGTGCAATAAAACTGACTTTTGACAGATTTTGCCCAAAGAGCTGGATTTGGTGCTGTTCTCTTCCTTCAAGATTCAACCATTTCCTGTTTTCTGGCATTTACATATTTCCATCGGATATGTAAAATTTTGCATTTACCACAAAAATCACAAAACTAAAAATCAAAAACAGAGAAAAAAAATTAAAAAGTCTTTTAAATATGTTGAGACTTTCATCTCTACAAGGAAGCAAATAAAATTTTTATTTCTGATCTAACTTGTCAGCTTTAGGGAAACGTAAGCCTGAGCCTGATATTATTATGGAAGTTGATTTTACCACTTCAGTGATATTTTTCCTTTGCCAACAACCTGCAGCAATGTGCTGGATGCATTCTGTCTTGGAATCAAAGCTCCTGACATTTTTAGGACTTTTATCATCACGTATTTCAGACTGGATGAAAGTTGGAACTACTGGCCTTTCCAGGCACTTGTCCATCATTTTCAAAACTTTGCTAAAGAGCTTATAGATAATATTATCTCTGTATTTCTGTAGCCTGTTCAGAGTGTTTGCTGTTTGGATGGTGAAAGCAGTGACATTATTTCCTTTGAAAAATGTCTTAATTTCCGTGGTGCTCTCTGTGTCTTGGTTCTTGTAGGTTTCCTGAGCTGGAATTTTACTAGGACATTCCCCATTCCGCGGGCACATCCCCACAGCGGAGATGGAGAGATGACCACAGGTCCAGCTCTGCTCTAGGAAAGTTACTGAGTGAAGTCCATCCATCACTTATCTCCGAGTGCCCAGACATCCTTGGGAGGAGACGTGTCCAGGGGCCAGTGGTTTAAGTGCTTGGCTGAACTGGGGCCAAGGTTCCAGAGCGGGGCCTCCCGCTCCCGCCGACTCCCGCTTTGGCGCCGCACCGTGGAGTCAGCCCTGGACTCGCACTGGAGGACGTTACGAAATCCTGGCCCTGACAGAGAGCAGATGCATTATTGGGAAGCCCTCGGGTCATGAGAGGGCTAATAGTCACATTCCTGGCTGGGATGGCGAAAGAGAAAGATTTACACGGGCGTTTGCTGGCCTCGCGTCGCCCTCCACCAGGCCAGCTCCCTACTTCACCGGCCCCCTCGGCTTTAATTGTTGTGTTAATGGCCCTTTTATTTGAAGCAGATCCCCTAGCTTACAGAGGAGAATGACATTATGTCGTATTTTAAATGTATTTACATTCTGCTTGCCACAGGGATAACGTTCTAATTATTTTCTATAACCGACAGCACCAGCGTCTCTGGTATTAGGGACCCCTTAGACCTGATTACATGGTCTGGTTTTCATCAAATCACCCACAAATGACAGCGTTTATTATCAATTGATGTACCTTTGCGTAGCACAACTCGCTCCCAAAACAAATGTCCTGAAAATAAAATCCATGTTTAGAGCTTGTGTCTTCACTTGCGTGGAGGCAGATGGGCTCAGGAGGTCAAACTCGACTTCTCCTGACTCTGCCACACAGCCTGGGCACAGGAGCCGGCTCAGTGTCATGTGGCTTTGCCCATTCAATCTGTACTCAAAGGCTGTGGAAAAAGACACTGTCAGCTTTGCAGCTACTGTGTCAAACTGTGAACAGCAGCATCGGGAGAGGATGGTGGGGCAGGAGAGAGAGGGGAGAAGCAGAGGGTGTTGGCATAGTTTTGCAATGAGGTGTAGAGGGGTACCAGAGTCTGGTCCAGGTGGGATTGTGCCTGTGTGAAAATTCATTTTAGGGGAAAATAGCAGCCAGACAACAGAGAGAGCTGTGCAGCAGGCTTGATGGGCAGGGAGGGAGAGAAGGCACTGGCAGGTGTGTGGGGCTGGTGCACGGAGGCTGGGAACTGCATTGAGAAAAGAATTGCAGTGGATGAGACAGGAGAAACCTGAGAGCTCAATGAGAGGAGGTGGGATGAAGACCACTGCACAGCTGGAGACAAGTGTAGTGGAGACTTCAGAGTAAAGGGTAATGCCCAGGGATTGGGAGCCCATAGAAGTAGGGACAGCAATTGAGATAAGAAGAGTGAGAGGCACAGTTATTAAAACAATTATTTGATTTATCCTGAGTCATTTACTCGCCAAATTTTCCCTTGAGATCCTGAACAGACTGAAGCAGTTTCAAATGTTGTCATTATTTAGAACAATTCAACAAATTGTTTGTTGCTTTGAGAAAAAAGGAGACATGAGGGATTGAGGAATAAAAGAAAGGGAAAATAAAAAGCCTGGATGGCCTGATTTGCCACATTTGAATTTTATTGCTGAATTGGAATGGGTTAAGAAAAATCACTCACTCTATTTTCTGAGTGAGAATTTTACTTACAAAGCTGCTCTGATGTGGATGCTTACCCAAGCTCAGATGCAGTCTTCCTGTGTATTCTAACATGAAATGACAAAAAGCTAGCATTTGTGCTAGTGAAATGGTCGAAGAAATTTTTCTGCACCAGGAAACATCCTCCACCACAACATGGAGACAACTTCATTACAAAATTCAGGCACATCTTCGTGGAGACTTTTCTCCTTGCAGTTCTGGAGATTATTTTATATTTGGAGCTGCTGGGCACATAGGGCATTTTAAAAGTAAATAGAAAGGCAAAGACACTGTCCCAAGGGAGTTCAAATTTAAGCCAGACCAAAGCAGAGTGAACATGCTGGCTGCATTGTATCGAAAAACAGAAGGTGGACACTTCTGTTTGGAAAGCCAAGGATTCCATTAAGTACTTTAGTTTATTTTGTGTGCATGCATGTCTTCTATGGTAACTTTTAGTTTTGGCTTAAAAGAAATTTGTTTCACTCCTTCCCTCAGTAATACCGGAGCCTATGTGCAAGGTTCAGTGAAAGATGGCAGGAGGTTAGAGGTCTCAAAAATACTGTGTTCCTGTTTTGTGAAAATAAAATACTAGGAGGAGAAGAGGCAACCAAGCCCTTATTTCAACTGAAAGAAAAGCTTTTGCACATGCAGAAGCAGTATACTTAGCATTAAATGGTATGAGAAAGAGGAAAAGAAGGGCAAGGTATTGTCTTGCAGGCATTGGAGATGTTTCTGTCACAAGACCTACATGAGATTTGTACATTTTAGGACACAGGATAATTCAACCACGAGAACGTGGATTTCAGGAAAACAGGGTCCATGTTTCCACCTCCCTTGAAATCACCTGTTTGTTTTGAATTCGTTTGTATGATTGGATGAGTGGCAGTCTGGAGATGCTTCTTGTGACTTAAAGAACCGTAAATGAGCACACTATCTCCTGCCCCTCTTGGAGAACATTTTGGGGTGGATGTGCTGATGATTCATCATCCAGCTGGCCAGAGTGAAAACAGGAGCTAGAGAGAGGTTTTTCTTACTACTGTTTTTATGTAGGGCAGAGTAACAGAACTGAGTACCTGCTGCATGATTTGGTCAATGTGATCAATGTGTTGGTCTTGGTATGGGAGGAGGAATGAAAAAATGTGCATCTGGTTTTGTCATTTTTGTCAATTCACTTGAGAATATTCAAGTATGTGTATCCCGTGAAGATTTGCTGTGTGAATGTCTGAGCTGTAATGAGGTGAATGTTAGTGGAAAGCAAAGGTTTAATTAGCTATGCTGTTTCAAAGCATTCCTAAAGTGCATTTCAAATTATATACTTCATTGTGAAATCAGTCATCAATGCTGTGTTTGATGGTTATAGAAACTGTGTGGTTTTATCTCTTTTCCTGAGAAGCCCCTGGAAAGATGACTTAATTTTCAGAACATGGCACAAAAGAATAAATTGCACGTACTCTGTGAATTATTAAAGGAGAATATTATTAATAATTTCAAAGAAAGAGGAAATGCATGCTAGAATTTTTTGGCATGTTGGCTAATTGTCCAGTAGCTGAAAGGAAAAGAAAGGATAAACCGATTAGTTCTGATTGTTTATTGAAAGGCTTTTGCTGGTAACTTTTGGGTAGTTGCACTTGGCAAACTAAATGTTTGTGTGAACATCATACCAGAGATTTGGCGGTTTGGTTTATTTTCTGAAATAAAATTATTGGATCACAGCACTGATTGATAGAAAAATTATGTAATATGATTCTGTAGGGCTTTTCTTTGAGTGAATCACAAACTCTGTGATACAGAGCTCCTCTGAAGGGGTCAATGTATAGCGCAACAGAAAGATAAGAAGGGCCATAAATTTGCCAGGAGCACTGAAGACTCTGGACATACACACCAAGACATGCAGGAGTGAAATTCTAGAAAAGTTCAGGATTCATAAATCACTTGTGGCAGAGACCAGGAATGTAGCCTCAGCTGTGGTGGGGACAGACCTAGGGCACTTCGCCTCTGCCACGTAGGGAATCTCCTTTCTACACTGTTGACACCATCTCTGCCCCAGTGGGGTCTTGGCTGGTGGAGCCTCACAAGTCACACTTGTGCATGGAGCTCACTTTATCTTCCTCAAGAGATGGAGGCTGAGTCAGCCCTGCTGGGATTTGCACTAGTGGTTCCAGGAAGTCTGGGTATTTCAAACCTTAGGCTTAGACCTCTAATGATCCCCTTATCTAAACTGCCTAACATCTGAGTCTGCAAAATTGGGTTGGAAATCTCACACAAACATGCTTTCCCCAGCGGCATTTCTGCATTTGTTTGCCAGTGAAGCCTGGGACTACAGAAGGACACAGGAGATTCAGCTTTGAAACCAAAGGTTTAATCAAAGTATTGTGTGAAGACCTGGTTCTTCCTTGATTGATGGCTTGCTTACTGCTTGTTGACTGCTGGAAATGTTCACCGTTTGGGGCAGAAAGAGAGAGTTAACACTCAGGTAAACTTTGACCCACTTGGGCTGTAGGTTTAGAGGAACCTAGTTAATTTTAACTAATTTCTGCAGGTGATGGAAGGAAGGTGGTCACTGGTTTCTCATAACTTATAAAGAAATGCTCTCATCCGAAAAGTCCTGCTGCTCAATATATGCAGAAGTTGTTTAAATTATCCAAAATGTTTTTTTCAATGCAAGAATTCAAAGACAAATGGTGTGGCATCCTACATCAGGCCAGCATCTCTCAATCCCTCCTCAAGTGACTTCTTCAAACTCACTTGGCCACAAAGCCTGAAGAGCTCGGACATATGAAATTCTTACAGGCTTTATCAGAAAAGCTGGTCGGCTGGGGATGACCAACTAAATTAGCACTCCTACTAGGAAACAGTTGCAGTGTTAATTCGCTCCTTATCATACAGCAGAGGATCCTAAGCAGAGAATGGGTCAAGGGGGAGGCAAAGGACTCTCTGTTGTCCCCCAGTTGTGGAAAAGCTCCAGTTACAAACACTCTCACTTTATCAACCATCTTATTGTGCAGTGGCATGTTAAAGAACAAATAAACTGGCTTTGTTTTTTCCCTGACCCCCATCTCTCAGAGCTGCTGGCTTATATAGCACTTGCATTGATAGCTTGTGACAATGTGGAAGTTCTTTATTTTCACTTGAGTCCTGTCACTGGAGGGAAAGGAGCATTGTGTGGCTCAATGCTGCATCAAATGTGGTGATACAGTAGAAAGGAAATTTTCCTGTTTTGTCCCCTAGTCAAGAAAAAGCACTTCCTCACAAATCAGTGCTTTGATATGTTAGGCTTTTTTTTTTTTTCCCAGAGTATCTGTGAGCCAATGCATGCTACATTTCTTATTTTAACCCATAATAGCAAATCTCTAGAGAAACTGACTGTTGTTTGCTGCCCATCTATAGTAGTTAAGCCAGATTCCTCTGTTCTGATTTATCAGCTAGGGTGACTGATGATGTTTGTAAATGTGAATTTTAAGTTTCCTCAAATTCTAGTGTGTAAAGCTTAAAAACAGTCATGCTCTATAAACACTGTTGCTTGAAAAAGTCCTGCCACTTGAATATCTGGTGAAGATCAATACACATTGCATGCAATGTTGGCAAAGAGGCACCCATCTATAAACACAGGGTTACTATTCATGGTAATTTCTTTTATCATCTTTCCAGTTATACAAACAAACCAGCACCACCACCCCTGGCAATATTGCATTGTAAATTACCTTCCTTTTAAAAGCCCTCTCTCCTTAGTGCTTTTCACTCAGAAGATGGGAGACAGCCCTGGGCTTGTTGTCTTCAGATCAAATACAAGCTGCAGACTCTGGGTATTCACCTGAATTATATGAACCTCTGTGCTGCAGCTATTTACTTGTGATACATTTCCTTTTCTTGATAAACTAAGCCCTGAAAAGATACATCTGTTTCAGCAATGCCCCCTCAAGGCAGTTCCATCCGCCCTCTGTTCTGTAGCATCTTCTTCTCTCATCTTTTCCTTGCCTTACCCTCAGTAGTTTGCCGTGGTTTTTGTCACACATTCATGATCTGAGTTGAACTCCTGGGGCAGGGACTGTGCTGTGGTGGTTGCCTATGGAAAGCCATCTGTCCTGGCATGAATATGAGAATCATCTAGGGATATGCAAGAGCTGCAGCCCATTTTGGGGCTGAAGCCTGAAAGCTTGAGCTGGGGGCTGTTTCTAATTAGTTACACAGCACCCATCTATTGCTTCCTAAAATGCTCACAGGTCTTGTTACCCTCAGATTCTTACTAAATTTACTGATGCTTAGCATCATCAACACCAGGCAGATCTGGTCCCCAATCACCCACTAATATACCAGGACTCTAATATTTTTAATATATGCACTGAATGCTATTTTTGTTAGAAACTGAACAGGACTGTGATTTACAATGAAAATAAATACAAGATAATTTATTAGAATACACTATTGGAGTCAGAGCCTCCACGGGGCATCTTTCTCTGTTATACTATCCAAGTACTGGAAGACTTTATTACAAGGTTTACTATGAGGCATCCAAAAATCCTCTATAAAAAGCTTTTGATTTGCACCTAGGAATAATTTTAAGGGAAAGGAAAGCTGGAGGCCTAGTTTTTTGTAGGTGTTTCTCTAGCATCCTGGGCTGAAGCTGGAACCTCTGTACAGCCCTCATCATCATCTGTGCCCCGCAGTCATCTGCAGCAGGAGCCGTGAGGAGGTTCCCCAGGCAGTGGTGGCGGTCTGTCACTGCATTTGGCTCTCAGGCCTCTCTTGCCCTTTGAAGATTCCTCGTTGTTTGGGCTATTAACATACTTTCAGAGTGGATGTTTATCTTTTTTGAAACTTTACAGCAGGCTCATTGTTAAAGCAAAGACTGAGCAGGTCTTTGCAAGAAAACGCCACAGCCCTTTGGTAAGCTCAGTAAAATTCCGAGTAGCTCTTCCCTTTATTTGATCAGCTTCTAAAACCTAACAGTTCTGTGAGTAAACATTTATAGATCAAATCAAAAGCTCGAAAAAGGAAGCACTCTCTATAGATTAGAAGCTAAACTGATCTAAATTAGAACAGATGCAGAGATAACCTTGCCTGGTTAAAAAGCATATACTATAGGTTGCACACAGATAATTAAATGAATGAGCCCTTTTCTATTGAACAACTGATGTGCAATTGATAAACTTAATTAATAATTAACTTTTTAATTAAATATCTATTTAAGACAAGTGTGGTAAAGTGCCGGTTGCATTTAATTTTACTGCCTTTTCTTCATTACAGAACTGTCATTAGGGTTATAGGTATGTGTTTAAGATGCCTCCATGTATTGCAGAGGGAATAAATGTGTCTGCTGGGCACTCGCCAGTGAAAAGATGGTGATAAACACCAGCAAGTGGAAACAAAGCAAGCAAACAGCTTCAGAGAGTCAGAAGGAACCACAGATAAATGGCACGTCCTTGGATGCAGCTTCCTTAGCAGCAGAAGGACTTGGGTTTATGCCCTTGTTGCATACTAACTTATGTGGCAACTGGTACAGGAGAGGTGAGCCCTCCTTGTAACTGTCCTCTGGAAAGAAGGTTCTTCCCAGCTTTATGAATGAGGGGGCTGGATGAAGCCAACACAACATCTAAACCATAGCCTGTGTTTAGGGGAGAGAGGTCCATCAGTTATTGTCTTGTTTCAGCAAAATAACCCTGCATAAGTGAGAGAAAGCTGCGATCTTTTTGGATGTGTCTTCTCACGCGATGCCTTAGTGCAATTCCTGTTAGTGCTAATGGGGTAATTGGCTTCCCTCAGTGTGAACTCCCTATAATGCATCCCGCATAACTTGATTTGAGAGTGTAAATCCTATTAGCCCGAATGGCAATCTTTTCTGCCTCTAATTTACCCATTTGATCCTTCCAGCTGTAACAGCCGATCTCGTCTCCTTTTGAAAGCGATAAGTAAGCATCTGACTTCCGCTAATGGTGTTTGCAAACATTCCTGGTGCTATCACACCTCTGGGACGCTGCCCTGCTCCGTGCCCACTCTGAGCCTGCCTTTCCAAACATCTGTGTACAAGGATGTTTGCCGGGCCGCCAGCAAGGGCCTGTTTCTCGTCTGGCTCCCCGGAGCAGCCTCAGCTCCCGGCTACATGTGGCGGCTGTGTGGCTGCATCGTGCAGCCCGGGATAGCAGCCGGTGCTGGGGGCTCTCCAGAGATCTGGATGCTTTCCAGGAGTGTGGTATGTGCCATCAGATGCTGTGGTGCTGAAGTCCACTGGCTGCTGCTCCTGTTGGATTCTGGACATTTGGAGATTGCGATAAACACACTGCATTTAATGAGAATGACAAGGGAGATGATGGCTTCTTTGCTGCAGACTTCCCCCGCTACCATCCACTGAGCCCATGTCTCATTCTAACTGAAATCCTTTATTTTTTCCCCTCTGTTTAAAAACTTACCTAGGGAGCTCAGTTGTGAATTATGTACGTAAATACAACAAAGTATATTCAAAGCACACAGCTCCTCTGCAGCTTTGACATTTGGTTCCTTTCACCTATCTAATAAACACTCATAGGTAGCAAAGGAATACTTAGAAGGCAGGAAATTTGGTTTGCAAACTTGTGGGGGGAAAATGGTGAAAGGCTGCAAGAAACATTTCCCACCAATTCTGTGTCTGCTAGCAACAAGGAGAAATATTTCATCACCTCACTGAGGATCTAAGAAAATCTTTTTATGGTGGAGGATCTGAGTGAAGATCAAGAGTTGCTTTTATTTGGTTGTTAATGTCTTGATTTGTTTTTAACCAATATAAGTAGGGTAAAGCATAAACCAACAGGTTCTTGATTGTCTTTCTGCAATGTGGGGCTTGAAGCCAGCTGGCAATGACTCCCAGGAAGGTACCATCATGGACACGGCACCAGACACCTATCCAAGCAGAATACACTGCCGATGAAAGGATGATTTCTTTTCCTGCTATGCCTCATAAGAGGATATTCTTGCTTCTCCACATGTGAAGAGAAGATGGGTCCCTCCCATGGGGAATGTTACTGTTGGCCACCACTTCCTCTCTGAAAGCCCCATTTCAAAAGGAGGAAATAGTTGGTGGAGGAAGTTCCTGAAAAGGAATCTTTCAAATCCTTATTTTGGCCATTTTTTTACACCAAATACAATGGAAATAATTGGTAGGGCTACCTCAAGTGATGGAAAAATTGCAGAAAACTGCAAAGAGTGTGACAGCAAGAAAACTGGCTTATTCTTCATTTATTGTACAATATTTATCATCAACCCGTTTTGTATATTTTGCTTTCTTTTGTGTAATCTTATCATCACTGGGGTTGAAAACTATGTAATTTTTGCTCCTTTGAGTAGTTGCCAAAAAAGCACTTACATCTGAGTATTAGTGTATCATTTGGCTAGCACATCACATAATGGTTTTTTTACAGCAAGCATTTAGCTGTGTTTTCATCCTGTGGGAAAGAATGATGGGTCTGTTTTGTGAAAATAAGAGCTTGTGGCAATGTGGACATGCAAGAGATAGAAACATAATGCAACAAATTAGTTTCAACACAGAAAATGAAGTAGTCCAGGCTCCATATATATTCAGCAGTGCTGGTTTCTTTCTCTCTCTTTTGTCACTCCTTTTTACTCTTATTCTGAAATGTATTGTTGGATTTTATGGGAGAACTTTGCAAGCAGAAACTATTTGAATTCAATGAGCTGCCTACTTGGTTTGGGCATGAAGATTATGGTATACTTGTATACATATGTTTGTTTATGTAATGAATGTACACATATAGGTAAAAATAGAAATTATGAGCACGTGAGAGACAGCTGTTGGTTCCAAGTAAGTATGATAAAATTCATCCTTTTTAAAAAACTCAGTGCAAGTTTGTGGTGTTAGCAAGAATCAAATTTGCTTTATAATAATCAGAACATATACTTTAGGTTTTGGCAACAGAAACAGTATCATGAAGCAAAAGAAGTCTGATCATTCTAATTTCATCTCAGAAAATAAAGACCTGGAGCAAAAAGTAATTTGCCGTTACATGCTTTAGAAATAATAAAGCAGTTAATCGCTGCAGTTTGATGTGATCCCATCATATCCCTCCCAAATAGTGGTTAAGTGAATCTCTATTATAATTTGAAACCCAGCATTAACTTGCAAATCATTCATGATGTGATCCCCATCTTTCCAATCTATGTGTTTTACAACCTGCCTTAAATAATGGCCAATAATTTTTTTTCTGTCAGAAAAATGTTGGAGTTGCTGTTTTAATGTTCTCCTTTTCTTAAACTTTATTTCTTAAAATATCCCAGTAAGTTGTAACCAAGATTTCTTTTTCTTTGTATGAGAAATTCACTAGAATATCTCCCAGCATTTGCCATGTAACTGTATAATCTGTTTGATGTCCACCTTCCTTTTTTCCAGCAGGCACTTACCCATTTGTGCAGTTACATGCACATTTGTCTTTTGTCATGTCTGAATTCAGACCGAGAGTCTGGAGATGCCAAGTACGTGCCTAACTTATGCAAAAAGGAATGCAGTTGAGCATATGGCTGCATAGCTCCTAGGTGGAAAAAAAAAAAAAAAAAGAAAAAATAACAAAAGAAAATACCATTTGGCAAATTTATTAGGGCTTTATAGTTAGTTATCATCACTAATTGTACTAAAGTACAACAAAAATTATTCCATAGCAGAGACTTCATGATGGAATATACCTTTTGCATGTCTTCCTGTTGCTAATTTACAGCCTTCCATAACTTCCAAAAACATCTATGAATTGTTCTTTGAAAGCCTTTCATCGTGAAGGGTACTGGAAAACCACACAGCTCATTGGTGTTGACTGAGTCAGGGTGCTCAGAACCTACCCTTTGGGTGCCCAGGTCTTTCCTTTGAGTTAAGGGCTTTTATTGTAACAAAAACATGCTTGAGAAGGGGTTCTCCAGCCTGCCTTAGTACTTCAGGATTATTCTGCTTTGAAAAACTGGAAAGCCCCTGCTGCACTGCCATAAGTGAGTCATTAGAAAAATTAGATGGGAGAGAGGGGGTATGAAGACTCTTCTGCAATCCCAGTAAGGAGGATGAATGAGATGTATCTTGAGGAAGATGCGCCCAGTGTTTTCCAAATATTTGATTTCCTAACCAAGGAAGTGAGCAAAGTTTCATCTCTCCTGCCTATTTGAAGAGTGATTAAAAGCAAAGGAGAGAAGGTGAGTCAACAGTGACTAAAAATCATGCATAAATTCCTGACAAATGGCTGGCAGGGGAGACAGAGAGCAGAAACCTGAAGCAGTCTGGTTTTACTTTGTGCAATGCTTTATCTTCAGTGAGTTATCACCACTGTGTTATATCTTTACTCCCCAGGTATGGTCTTGAAAGGACAAGACCTTCCCATAATGGGACAGCACTTGCAACTGGGATATTTTTCATGGTTGCCTTGGGGGTGCCATTGGCCATAACAGCACAAAGATTTGGGGCAGGAAGTGTAACACAGGGAGAAGAGCTAATAAATTACCTTTGCAATAGTGTGATCAAGTTAAACCCACCAAAAAATGATAGGTGAGGTAAGAGTTTGTTCATGAGCTGTGTCCTGGCAAAAGGGCATAACCAGGTGTGAAGGTAGATGGGAGCAAACTTGCCACACTGGATTTTCTTGGAGTGCTTATGTTACCCTCGATAAAAATCTTGTTGGTATTTGTAGCAGAATACCTCTGACAGACACCACCTGGCTCTTGCTACACTCTTCTATTACTGGCTCTTGCTACACTCTTCCATTACTGCTAAAACCTAGCATAGAGTTTTTCTTGCTTAAAAGGAAAAAAAAAATATTCTGGTGTGGATACATCTCCCAAAATTTAGGCATTATTTTTCAATGTCCATGCAGAAATGACTTCTCCTAGTGAAGCTGAGCTCCTTCAGGACTCGCTGTCCTTGTTGTGCCAGCCTGTGTAAGCTGCTGCTAAGCCCTATGCCCTGCTGAGGCCTCACCATGTGGATGCAAACCCCAAATGTGCAGCTTGGATACAGCAGTGACCATCACTGCAGGGCTGCACACACCTCAAGCCTTCCTTGTCAAAGTCTGCAGAAGGAATGTCTTGGGCAGAAAGTGCATTAAATAAAATGTAAGTTCTAGAAGCAGCCCTTTTTTTTGGGGGGGGGGTTTGTTTGGTTTTTTTGTTTGGCTTTTTGGGGGGTTTTTTTGGGGTTTTTTTGGGTTTTGTTTTGTTTTGGTTTGGTTTGGTTTGTTTGTTTGTTTGTTTGAGAAATACTTTCTTACCCCTGGTGAATTCATATGGATTTTTAGAAAAATATGGTCTTTTGTAGGATCTTGTAGGATGGCAGGAGCCAAGGGGCTCTGCAGAGCCTTGTGTTGCAGTCAGAGTTCAAAAAGGTGAGTTCCCCTGAGAGGGAAAGATTGGTTTTCTTGTTTAATGCTGCCTATTGTTTAAACTTAGAGATTTGGATAGCCCATTTCTCTTTTTGTTGGGTTTTTTTTTCTGAAAATGTTTATCTTCATGTCTGAAATATTTTGTGAACTTGGCTTTCCCATTCCTGTAAAGGGTATCTCTTAGATAAGTTCTTGTTTCTTGCATTTTCCATGTATAATTGCAGAGATGTAAGAGAAAGAATGTGCATTTTCACAGAACAACTATTTGACATGAAGTTATGGAAAATGTATTTGCTTGGTTTGTTTCCTGTTGGTATTGACTTCCCATTAATATCCTGGCATATACATGCATATATCTGTATATGAATATGACTGGCAACAGATAAAATGGACTAATGGCAGAGAATGTTGGGGATGAGGGGCAGATTTATACTGTTTTTAATGTGTTTTCATAATTTTTTTACCACCTAAATAGGCATGTGACAGGTATGTTTGCTAGGAGCCAGATGAAGGATTTAAATTTCAGTTTTCAGATGACAAATGCTGCAATGATTGATGCAAGTCATGAAAACTAGTTGCAGAAAAGTTAAAAAATGTTTCCAAACCAATTGCAGACTCTTGGGTTTGCAGGGAAAAAGCAGAATTCATTAAATAAATAATTTGATCCAAATGATTTGTCCAGTTGCTGAAGGAGCTAGCAGGATGTCAGGACTTGTGAACTAGTTTGGTTATAGCTATAATGATGAGGAATGCAATGCAGAAAAGCTAAGGGGTTTTTAGAAGCAATTCCCAAGGTGCTATATTGTTTTCTTTAAGTTTCTGAAAGAGTGTTGCTGAACATTGGGACTGATGAGCTCAGCAGAGAGCTCAAGGCTGGTCACCACAGCAAGCAAGGCATGCTAGAGCTGTGCCCACTCTCTGCAAGGGTATCAGGAGAGCTTCTCATGGTCCCCTCTGCTGCCTTTCAGAAAATCTCTCATCCTTTTCCATCATGAAAGTGCAAAGAGATGACTAGAAAATGCTGGGAGGTTTGTTGGCACTGACCCTTTGGGCACAGCTGGACATGGCGTTGCTGGCTCTGCTGGTGCTCTGCATACTCCAGCCTCACCACCTGTGTTGGTAAGAAAAGGCTTTTTCAGTCTAAAAATAAACAGCTGGTGTCTGGAGTCTCTTTGTGGGAGTGTGTGTCTGATATGTAATTTGAACTTGATTGCCAGGGCCTTGTAACCTCTCCTGGAGCCAGTGCTGCCACCCTGGAGCCAGCTCCCCTCTCCCCCAGGTGTCCAGGCTCTTTGGGAACCTGGGCTCCACAGTCCAGGCACCTCCAGCTCCTCATTCCCCTTCTGGGAGTTATCAGGCAGAGGTGACCCACAGCACCTTTATAGTGTTTTAACTCCTTTACCACTGCTTTTCATGTAGCTACTGAAAACCATTTTTTTGGCAGCCGCTGAAACTTGACACTGATGATGATGAGTAAGGGAAGGCAGAGACCTGTTGTTTCCAAGAGTGAATCTTAACTGCAAAAGCTTGATGCTTGCTGCAGAGCACTTTGGAAAAGCTGTTGGTGTCTCAGGATGCTGCTGTTATGAATGGGGCCAATTTGGAAATTCATTTTTGGATCTTATCTTCCTTGCCTGGAAACTTTTGAATTTGCAATGTTGACAAGGAAATCACAAGGAGAAATTTTTCCTCATGAGTTGCTTTTATGTGCTGCATGGAACCTTTCCTCATCCAGACTTTTGATGCACCATTTAGTTAGAAGAAAACTGGTACTAATGGGGAGATGGACCAATGAGTTTTGGTACTGATCCCATCAACAAAAAGCTGATGCACAAGCCAGAATGTAACTCTGTTCATGGTACTGGCTGAGGAGGGTTTCCATACAGTTTGGATAAACTATGTCCATCTTGGTCCTATTTTACAGCATGGCAATAAGAGTGAGTTTGGAATACATAGATGAAAACCAGGTGCAGCGCTGATACAATTTTCATTTTATCCAGATAACCAGACCTTAGAGAAGAGATTCTAAGGGAAATAGGTTTGGCAAGCAATGAGAAGAGGCTCAGTCAAATTTCTCCAGTACCAACAATCTCCCCTGGCCTTCCACTGTGGTGGTGTGGACAGTTGAACTTTCCATGTTTATTATGTTAAACTCTGTTTGGACCCTCCTGAGAAAAGCTGGACAGTAAAAACAGGAGAAAGCANACTCCCCAATTGGCCCAAAGATTGTAACCCCTCCCTTTGTCTCCTTAGTGATATGTTTTAATTGGTGGCCACAAAGAGGAACTCCCATTTCTCCTCCCCTTCCCCGAGATTTTATAAGCCTCTGTATCACTGTGTTCTGGGTCCAGACCGACCTGGCCCCGGCAGAGTTGTGGAAGAATAAAGTTACTGTTTAACTGCCTGCCAGGCTGGACCCTCCTTTCTTCCTCTCTGCGTGGTCGTACGATACATCGTATCACCGGTTAGCCTTCTCCCAGGGAAAAGAACCCACAAGGGCTGACTCCTCACTCAGTGCTGAGGGGCAGCTCAGACTCACGCTTGCTCCGGTGCCTGGGCTGGCTCGGGGTGAAGGCGAGGGGCTTCGGTTTTGGCACCGCGACATTCCACATATTTCAGAACCATCTCTCCAACTCAGGGACCCCCTTGGCTATGGGTTTTCTGTCACAAAGGCTGGCTCTGGCAAACATTTTTAGAATCAGCATCTGTCAGCTTTTCTTTCAAGGATCCCCATTTACAATAGCTTGTATCCAGTCCATGTGCAAATCCCACTGGACTGAAACTTGGCCCTGCACAAGGTTGGCCTGGATGAAATTAACAAACACAAATTTTATTCAATTTAGTTTGGCCAAAAATATAAGATTCTTTTGTTTGTAGATGCTGAAGTTTAGATGCCTTTCCAAACTTATCAAGGACAAGGGAACCACATTGGAGACAATAACAGCCAACCAACCATTTTGGAGAAAATAACAACCAAGCCCAAAGTCATCCTAGAATTCAAATTGAGCTGGAAACCTATGCACCAAGTAGTTTGTGAAGCTTAGAAATTAAGTTCATTTTTCCTGATCAATTTTTGCTGCTGTCTCTGAACTTCAGTGTTCTAGCTGACCTCTAGATAGAAACACTGAAGTATCAGAATAAGAAAACTAGTCCTTACAGCATCTAGGGGAGTACACCGGGAAGTATCAGAAATCTTCTGGGAATTCTTCAGTTCCAGGAGATTTGAAGAAATATTTGACCCAAATCCCAGAGTTTAGAGGTTAGGACTGTCTTAGGAGCATGTCTAAACTGTTTTGGTCTGGAGATGGGGCTAGAAATCTTCTAAGATCAAGATCTGTCTCTCTTGATTTTCCATCCAGGCTCTCCAGTTTTTAGGTCTTATCTGCCAGACTCAAGCATGATAAACCCCCTAGTGCCTGATTTATTTGTCTCAGAAAGATCAAGGGCTGAGTCATCTTTCACATCTGTTTTCCACAGTTCTCACCAAAATGCCAGACTACTTATTCCTATCTTCCATGCAGCTACCCCACAGAACTACTGTCTAGGTCTCATGCTTCTTCCAAGCTTCCAAGTCCTACCTGCTCCACTGACACTTGTCCAGGGAGGCTGCAATACTTCTTCCCAACTTAAAGGGTGGGATGAGGCTGAAGGGTCCTCTGCCCATACCCAGCAGCAAGCAGGCCTTGTACAAAGAGCAAATGCAGTGCATGGCATTAAATACTTGTATAGAGACATCCCCTAGACTGTGTTACTGTCAGAGAGGTAATGCTGGAGAATTTTTAAAGATTATTTGTATTAGTTAAAGGGAAGCTGCCCCAGCCATCTCCAATGAAGAACACCCAGAGGTATTGGGGATGTGGCCACCCCTTCTCCATACTTCCAAACCCGCCATTAGAGGAGGGGAAGCAGATCAGGTTTGATAAACCCATCCAGTGCCCCCTGCAACAGCCAGCCTGTCACTGTCAGAGGAGACAGTGTGCTGTTAGCATGCCTTGAGTATGTAGTTAGTATGCTGGGGCTGTGCAGCTCCTCTGCCATCTTCATTCACCTTAGAAATGTGAAGTTTGAATGGTTTATCTCTATTAATCACCAGCTCAAAAAGCTTTGTGCACCAAGGGCCGCAGATAATTAACTTCACTATACTGCTTGTCTTATCAGTATCAACCTCTTGTCCTCCTGTGAAACAGTTAAAACCATCAGCCCCTTTTTACTTTTCCATTTAACTCTAATGCTTTAACACTGGTGTTCTAAACGGCCCTGCAATTCATACTTATTAGACAAACCTTTCTTTCTGCATCTCTTATATTTTTGGATAATTGGCCATGTATGTTTCCAAGGGGATCAACAGGTTTTCATGCTGCTATACTAATAATTAAAGATTTCTCACAGTCTTTCAGATTTCTCTTTAGTTTCTTTTCTTTGGTAAGTATAATTGTCTGTTTAACTGGGGAGAGGAGGGGTAGAAAACTGGTCATAGCAATAGAATGACTGCATAGGAAAAGATTTTTTTTAACGAAATTCTTGCATTATAAAAAAATCTACATTGTTTCCTATTTTTGTCCCTTGTCTTGCTGAAACTACCATTCTTCAAGCACTGAAAAATGTTATAATAGTCCAGTGAGAGGAAAGGGGGAGGCATGATAGAGAAGCCCCATGGGGCTCCCTAAAGGCACCATCCTGCATCTGCAAAGGATAAAGAGGTTTTAGACAACTGTTGGACCTTTCCTCAGCTCCAGCCAGAGGTGAGTTCCACTGTGCCAAAACAGAGAAGATGCTGGGTCTGGAAGAGCCCCATTACTTCCATGGTCATCTCTGCTTCCCTAGACATTGCCTGGCTTAGGAGAGATGTTTTGGGAGCCTTGAGATAGTATTATGGTAGGAGGATGGGATGTTGGATACAGAAACTTTGCTGCTGTGACAACCCATCTGGCTCTCTTTGCACAGGTGAGGCCATTTGAGCTCAGAGTTCTCAATGCCTTCAGTCTTCACTAAAGCTACTCTGAAAAATATTACTCAGTAGCTCTCATTGTAATTCTTAAAGTAATTCATTCTTCCCATGTACATAGGTTAAAGTGGCATTAATGTTCTTATGGGACATACCTAGTGCACAGTTCCACACTTCAATTCCCAGAGGTCTGTGATGGGAGTCTCTCTAGCTTTTCCTCAAAACAAAACATTTTTGCAATTGAGCAGAGTTTGGAAGTGTGACTCTAGTGCCCTGAAATGATTATACAGAAAAAGCCGTCCAACACTGTGGTTTCAGACTTAGGATTGTACAGCACCTCTTAGTTGGGGGAGGAGGTGAGAGCAAAGGGAAGACTGAATAGCCGATTCACATTTTTAACTGTTGGATGTGGGCAACATGGTGGTGTGCTCCTCCAGTAATTGTGCAGTGACAATTTCTTTTCAGTGCTAATGTTGAATTGCAAACCAAGTTCATGCTGAAGGCATTCATTTATTTTTGAGTGAAGAATTCATACAGCTTGTGATCTATTCCAGGATTTTTCTCCAACAGGGAAGGAGGAAGAAAAAGGCTGTTGGTGCCTCTGTTGTGAATAATTCATCCCATCCTACCAGCATGGGTGCTAACTGACCCCTTTGCTTGGCCCCTACCAGGGCTGGGGAGGAGGGTAGGATGCCTCTCATATCTCTGTTAGCTGCTGGGGTTAATAGGGGCACTCACCACACACAAGCACACTCTAAGCAGGGTCAAGGGGCAGGCAACACATTGTGACCTAATATTTGACAGCTTTTATTTGTTTCATGTTAGGTGACCCCATTTCTCTTTGGGCAAGTGCCTTGCCTGGTGCCTGTGCCTGGGGTGCACAGTGGTGCAGAAGCCTGGCTGGTCCCCTCCAAGCACTGGGGAGAGCAATGTGCAAACTTTTGGCCAAAACTCTTTGGCCAAAAGAGTGCATAGATGCACTCTTTGGCCTTATATTCTATATCCCAAAGTTCCCAGTATGATAAGGGGAAATGAAAAGCAAGAGCAGCTGTTGAGTGACCACCTCCTGTCTCTTTGCCATCTCAAGATGCTTGAAGACGCTCACTTTCTAGATAATTTGTATTTTATCCCACCAGGTGCTGGTGCTGTGTTGCAACACAACAACCCTTTCCAGCTCACCATAGGGCCCTGACAGCATCCAGACTGCTGAAACACCAGGGACCTGACCCCAGTCATACCCATGTGTTACCATCCATCTCATCCAGAGATTTATTTTTGCAGTGTGAATAATGGTAAGATCTTTTCTTGTGCTCCAATCAACATCCCTCAGAGTTCTCACTGATGCTTCAGTTTTCTCTCTTTCCCCCGAGACAAGGCTTTGAGGGCAATTCTCTTATCTCTGCTTGTTTTGTTTTGGTATATTATGTGGCAGAGCGTCTTGAGGTGTCTTTCCTCTTTCCTCCTTTCCAGCTGTCTGTCTTCCTCCATCACTTTGTCACCCTCAGCTTGCTTGTTAGTCTGTTTTCCTCCTTGCCCCTAGTTGGTCCATTTGTCGTTTTCCCCTCAGTAGTCCATGTTCCTTTCTCTCCCACGTCTTCTCTGTTTCTTGTTTCTCTCTTTCATTTATTCCCCCCTAGTGTTGGAACTTCTTTCCTTGATTCCCCCCCTCCACCTCCCACCCTCTACAGTGCTGTTATCTGTGATTTTGGCAAAGAGCACATTTATTGGGGAGGAATATCCCCATGGCAACACAGCAGATGGTGACTTTTGATTAACTTGGCTTTCCCCTCCCCCCCACGACTGCCAAATCACAATCCGTCTTTGAAATTAAATCAGCCTGTGATAGCATCAGTTGTTCTGGAGAGAGGACGAGAGAAATAAGACTAAAGTATTACAGTGGGAGCCAGAATGTGATGCAAATTTGTGTTTTTTAACCCCAGCAGTAAAAAACCCTGTTCACTGTGGGAACAGAAGAGACCACAAGAGAGGGAATAATAAAATAAAAAATTAGATTAAGAAAATGTTATCATCCTACGTGGTCTCCTCACTTCGACCACACTGGAACGTGTGTCTCTGTAACACCAATGTCACTCCTTGCCAAGTCACTTGATGCTGCTGGGCCTCATTCTGCAGCTGCTTAAACACCATTGAGGATTCTCCTCGTGCCTTGGGTAGTTGGAAGAAGCCAGGTTCTTAACCCAGTAGTTCAAGCAACTATTTATTTACAGGAGTGTAGTGTCCAAAGTGAAAAGGAAAGAATTTGCAAGCAGCAGGAGGAAGGCAAGAAAACAGCTCCTGGAGGGCATGGGAGGGAGGTGAGAAGAATTCAGCATAAAGTGAGGAAGCAGAGAAGCTGGAAAGGTTGGATGGTGTCATTGAGCCAAGATGCTGAGTGATCAAGGGCATGGGAAAGTGAGGAGCTGTCTGTAGTGGCACCAGGGAGGTCTGAGCCTGAGGAAGGGAACAAAGTTCTGCCAGCTACAAAGAGAAAGTTACAGGGCATAGCCTCATGGAAGATGGGAAAGCAGATACTGAAGTCAAACAGTAAAGAATTTTCTTGAATGTTTGGGAAGTGGGTGGTATTCAAGTCCCATGAACTCCTTTGCCTGGTGCTTTTTGGAGGGTGCCCAAAGATGAATGCAATTGAGTGTTAATTGTAGCCAAAGATAAACAAGGGCTTGAAAATGAAAGCTAGAAGAGATGACTAATGACCCAATTCATGGGTCAGTTCAATTTCATGGAAACTTAAGTGTTATCTCAGGCTGGAAAGCTGCTAGACACTATCTCCAATTACTAATATTCCCCATACAGGAGGTTACAAAATGGTTGTCTGGTCTCACCTGTGGATGCTACTGACTCCTGTGGATGCAATGAACTTAGCAGTTATGACTAAAGGAAAGTAATCACATTCAATCTTGGTGAGGTTCAGAAGAGATAATGGGGTTTTATCATAGAATTAACAGAATCCACTGAGTTGAAAGGGACTCACCAAGCTTATTGAGTCCAACTCCTGGCTCTGCACAGGACATCCCAGCCATCACACCATGTGCTTAAAAGCAGAATCAGAAACGAAGTGCCTCAAGGGTTAAAACCCCTTCCTCTCTGGGTTGTAGCATGATATTTTCTGGTACTGTGGAGAGAAAACACACATGAGCACTTGGCACACATTGTGTCAGCCTTGAGACACTCGTATTCTGTCACCAGGCTCTCTTCTGCCTTCACAAGGAGGCTCTAGCTTTTCATAGCACAGCCTGGTAAAAATGTTTCTCCTGGAGAAGCTGCTCTTAATGTAAGATTCAAACATGTACCTTTCTGCATAAACTTTAAAGACATGGGATTGTCCTGTCCCTTACATTAAAAGAAGTAGCAGAGAAGCTCCCACTACACTTTCTGAAATGCAGTTCATATTTTCTTACTCATTAGGAGCTCTGGACCACCACCAAGTCTCTTCCACGACTTATTTTAGTCAAACTGGTACTTGTTCCTGCTCTGCTGCAGGGGTCTCTGTGGGTTCTTAAGTTCTTCCAGGATAAGCTTTGTCCAATAGATACAATTTTACTGCAGATGTTGTTTCTTCTGTTCAAGATCTCAGTTCAGGAGTATTTTGTGAATGCCACTTGTTAGATCTCATGTTCTTTGAGGAGAAGATAAGATTTGGGTGCAGGAGATGAATCAGGTAGGGATGCCATTGGAGCTTAATTGGCAAGAGATATTGCAGGACCTGAATCTTTCCTGTGAGGCACAAGGAAGAGCTCCAGTCTGCAGAGGTTCATGTGTTGGTGGGAAGCATTAGAGGAGGGTTTGTGAGCACAATGGAATCCACACTGCTGTTTAAATCTCAGTTTGATAGACAACTATCTAACCCATGGCTCATTCTGTTTAGATGGCAATCATAGTTCAAACATTTGTAGCTGCTGGGTGCTGTTTCTCCCCATTTTGGTCAGATTGTCATTTAGTTTCATGTCCTAGGCACCCTGCCAGTATCTGTCTTTCCTCAAATCTCCCCTTGCCATTCATGAATGTCTTGTAATCCTGCTCTTCCCTTGCATGCAGCCCCCAGGGTGGTTGGCATCCAATGTGCCAGGGTATAGGAATCACATGTCACATGCCTGTGCGCTTGCTTTGCCCCCTGGTACTGTGTTGCCCCCAGGGTCTGGTAACCTCCAACAGGGTGCAAGAACTGCTGATGGACAGAAGCCAGGCCTGCCCTGTGGTGTGCCCTGCTCAGCTCACTCCCTTGGCTCAGCACACACATCGCGTGGGTCCCAGCACGGCAAGTGCGAGATCTGCAGGGCTGTGATCCAGTCCTTAAGCTGCACAAAACAAATGGGCTGCAACAGTGTGACGGAGTGCTTCAGCCTCTCTGGCTTGACACCATGTCTTTATATATTGATGCTATGACACCAGCACTCAAAATAGTATCAGGACAATTTGATTTCCTGCAGATCTCAGGATGGGGTCATAAAAACAGAGACTGTTCTGGAGAAATGGGATAGAGTGGAAATGTTTGTGACATCACTGCCGCTTCCATGCCAATGGCCTCCTACTGCTGCAAACATGTGATTATGATTTTCCTGCACGCTTCATCAGAAAAGTGCCAGATTGGTCGGGGAGGGAGAGAGAGGGAGATAGGAGAAGGGGCAGAAATATTCTGTTCTTGTATCTCAATTCAAATATCTGACAACAGCCTTGCAGCCCAGGGCGTTGAGTGATCAGGAGTGGGACCATGGAGCTGAGACTGTTCCCAGATCAGCAGAACTCAGGGCATTGCAGCAACCTAACTGGGGGCTAAATAAGGACCTTAATTTTATGGTGGAGGGTCTTGGACTGTAAGGGTGTGCTTCAGTGAAGATTTGGGGTCTTGTGCTCAACCCTTCCTCACTGGTTCCATTTGCTTCTAATGTCACTTTTCTTGGCAAGAAAAACCTAGAGACCTGAAATATGGCTATAACAGCAACTGCAGGCTGTTGTAGCCATATTTTAGGCTATTATAGGGAAGAACAGATCTCAGTGTTGGAGTTTCACCCTTGAAGCAGAGAACAGCATGTAGGGATTTAAGTAGCAGAGGATAAGGAGGAGAGAAGAGAGAAAAGAGAGGGAAGAAACAGAACTCATCACCAAAAATAAAACTAGATTGTGTCTGAGGACATTGCAGGAGGAAATCTTGTGTCAGTTGCTCCACAAACAACACTGAAAACTGTAAAGCTCATCTTGGTAAGAAGGTTCCATCCTTCCCAAGCAACAGCCAGTGGAGATCAGCCCTGGATGTGTCCAGCACATGTAACCCTGGGGGGCTGGGGAGGGGAGAATATCTGCAGGGGCACGGGCAAGCAAAGGGATCCAGCTAATGCACCCGTCTATCAGATTAAGCTGTGAAAACCCAAACCACTTCCATCACTGTCTGAGGAGAGACTCACTCTCTGCTTAATGGGATGTCTGTCCTGTTGTTGTCACTCCAGGGAGAGGGGCTGCTCCCACCACAGTGTGCAGCCAGCTGTGAGTTTAAAATCCTGTTAAACGGGGACTAACAGTTGCAAAAACAAACAAACAAACCAAAAAAAAAAAAAAAAACCCCAGGTATCCCCTGGTGGGGATTTAAAGATGTTTAGACATAATTTGATTTTCCAAGCAGATGTCATTATTGTGAAACAGTTGCTCACTTGATATGTTCAAGTTGTTGGCTGTAATTGCTAAAATTAGCAGGTCTGCATAGAGCAAAGGTCAATCAGTTAACATTGTGATTTAGTACTTTATGAAGTAATTCCAAATGGTTTTATGTATGTTTTTGTTTTTGAAGCCTAAGCCCACATTAAAGTAGTTGTGGGCCCTGCTATTAAAATCATGAGTCAGCCTCTCATCACAAACTGCTGGCCACACTCAGTGATGGAGCTCAAGCCACCCTTGCTCCCTGCTCTGCCTGGTGCCACAGGAAGCTGGGGCCACATACTTGGGTCTGGAGCCACAATCAGAAGGGAGGCTTCCAGCTGCCCCCAAGTGTGACATCTTCAAGCAGAGCTGGTGCTGGAAATAAGCCCATCAAGCTCAGCAGTGACTGGAAGGATGATGGGCTGGTTTCCATTCAGCAGCTAAGCATAAGGGTGTGCAGTTCGTACCCCTGGTCCTCATAGGGGGATTGACATGCAAGCACCTTCAGCCAGGAACACACCTGAAAAACTCACCACTGACCAGACAAGGTCCCAAAAAACAGGTTTTTGGAGGGAAGAGGTCTTTTTGGGAGAAGAACAGAGAACTGGAATTGGGCAAGGCAAAGACTCACAAAATTGTGCTGTGGCTGGTTGGACATCTGGTGCTGTCTCTTCCGGTGCTGTGGGTGCTAAATGGCATGAGAAAAAGCTTTTTAAAACTCCTTGAAGGTGTTGGTGTTCTGTTGGCAGGCTGAGTGTTAGTCTGATCCAATGTCCTGAGACAGAAAAGGGTTTGCTTCTAAGGCAAGGTGTGTTGGGGTTCACTTACAGAACTTAGAGAGTGGGTTGTGTCTCTGTTATTTACTCTAACAGAGACACAATCCATTCCAGGAGTGGTTTGGGCACACCTGGCAGATTTCTTGATATTGCAGGAATGCAGGACTTTGCTAATGCAGATTGTCCTCCTCTCTTACCACCAGACCATTATGATCTTGGTCTTGTTTTGTTTTTTTTAATCTCAGATATTTAGCTCACAGGAAGTGCTGCAAGGCATTCTGTGGTCTGCATGGCACAGGGAAAAGTGGAAGAGGATCTGCGGGTCCTCCTGGACTCAACACTTTCTGGGTGAGCTCGGTCCCTTCCCAGTCTGTGTTCCCTTATTCCTTCCAGCAGGTTTGGGTATGTGCAGCTGCCAGAGCTGCCCCAGGGGATCCCTGCTACTGCAAACAGCAATAGACACACTCTGACCCAGGGATGGAAAAAGGAAGAACTTGCTCTTAGGTGCTGCTTTAGATACCAACACAGGAGAGGAAACTACTGACCCAATGCAAGAAAGGTCTAAGATGTATATAGACTTGCATACCTTTGTCTCAGATCAAAAAATATTGATGGGCATAAATAAATATCACATTAGATACAAGATTGAAACAAAGATTTAGCCCTAAAAAGCTGAAAAGGTGGAGGAGATGGGATTTCAATGCTGGTTCAGATTTCCAAACGTGTTGTTTGATCAAAGACTATTAGTTTCCAATCCAAAATGCACGGTTTGATTTTTCTTGTTGTTGTTGTTGTCACTGGGTTTTTGGTTGGTTGGTTTGATTTTTTTTTTTTTTTTTTTTTTTTTTTTTTTTTTTTTCCTTGGACTTCCTCTGAGGCAGCATAACGTAAATTCAATAAGTCATCTCTCATGAACATGGTGTCCGCAGAAGTATCAGTAGAAGTATTTACTCATGTTTGTTCTGACCAAAATAATTTTTCTGTAAAAAAAGGCTTTGAATAACGGGTGGCAGCATTCTGGCTAATTTAACTTATTCGTTAATGCTCAGAGTCCTTTTCTAGCAACACTACCTCACTATCTCCTTCAAAGCACAGGAGTCTGTTATTCCCATTTTACAGGAGAGGAAACAGATGCAAAGACCTGCCCAAATGCAGACAGTAATTGCAATCTGGATTAGAGTGAAAATGTCCCTGAAAACTAGTTCCAGTCTTCAGAAGGACATCACTAGGCAGGGAAAGCTGGGAAACTGAAGAGGATGTAGCATGGGACCAAAAATAAGAGCTGTGTAAGATTTTAAATGCTTAAGGTGATCTGGCCAAGCAAGGCTCAGCTGTTCATGTCAGCCCAGGGGAGGGCAGAAACATGGGGAGCACATTCTGTAGCTCAGTGGAGGACAAGAGCTGGCAGGCTGTGCAACAAATGCATTGTGAACTGGCTCTTGCAGCTGTGAGTAAGACAATAAAGATAGTAAAGCACCATCTAAGTCTTCATATCCAGCTTTGCACAAAGAGGGAGCTAAATTTAGCCCCCTGGAATCTGTTGGCTTATGGTTTGAAATCAGCTCTTTGTGTTTGAATGACTCCAGGAAGACAGGGAATATAGACTGTCCCAAGTCAGAGAGCCAAACTCACCTTTTCCCTGCTCACTTTCAGCCCCTGAGTTATGCAGTACTTCCATCAGGGCCTCTGGTCATAATTTGCAGGGCATTCTCAAGAAAGCTCCGGTTTTCTTTTACACTTGGAGGAATGACATTTTCTTCCTTCCTTTGTTTTTTCCTATGCCATTTTCTAGGCTCTCCATGTCCCACTGCCCCCTGCCAACCCTCTTGCCCATGAATAAAAACATTTTTCAATGGATATGAATCTTCTCATGCACCAAAAGTAAGAAGGGTATTCTTCACTTAGTCTCAGAGTTGTATATGAGAGTCATGCAAGACTTTATTCATCCAGCTGGTGGACTTTAATACTGGCATTTCAAGGAGTGGAAAGGGAACCTATAGCTTGTTATAGGGCTCTCTTACGCGCACACAAACCAGCTTGTCTCCTATTGCTGTATTAATCAACTTGGTCTCTTTGGTAAACCAGCAAGGTTGTTTTCACATGTGTCTGTGATACATATTTACTGAATAATCACTAGCTGTTACCTCATTCAGGCTTTGTGGACTCACACTCTTTAGTTTAGCATAACCATATCTTTAACTGTGAAATATTTTGCTCCCAACAATTGAGAAGTTTGGATTGGTTGTGTCATAAACTCAGCATTTATTGATGCTGCTCGTAGTAGAGCTCGTCAGTTGAGATATGAGAGCACATCCCACAGCTTGCAGTAAATACTTGTGCTAGTGACATTAAGAATTCAGGAAGTCTCTCCCATTGATTATTACAGACTTCAGCTGGCCATCTTCTTCTACTTCTTTTGTCTCGTGACCATCCTCAATGATTTTCCGGGTGGTGATTGTCTTGCCAGTGATCACTTCAGTAGTGGTTATCACTGTTCTGACACGATACGGCCCAGCTGTGTTTTCAGCAAAAAAGGTGGTGGCGTGCCCACTGGGACAGAATGAATTCCATTGTACAAATGGCTCCCTGGACCTTCCTCCTCTTCCACTTGTGCTCTGCCAGTTTTCACCATCGATTCTGATGTCAAAAGAGTTCAAGAAAATACATGTAAATGGATACATCCCTCCAAAGACCTCTTCTTGGTGGGAGAATCCATGATGGGAACCAAAGAAGCTGCTATAACCCGCTGCAGCCCTTTCTCTGAGGGTTCTGCTCTCCTCAGCAGAATTGTCATAGAGTGATCGCTTCTGAGGGTTGGACAAAATCTCGTATGCTTCAATAATTTCTTTGAATTTCTTCTCAGCTTCCTCCTTGTTTCCAGGATTCTTATCAGGATGCCATTTTAGTGCCAGTTTGTGGTAGGATTTCTTAATATCATCCTGTGAGGCATTTTTTTGCAGTCCAAGGACCTTGTAGTAATCTGCCATCTCAGAGGAAAGCTGGGGTTTTTTTTTGAAGATGCCTGGTTATCTCTCTCCCACCAAGGCTGATCAGCATGCAGAGACTCCTGGACACCCAGTGACACTGCGCTCCTCACAGGTGGGGAGATGTTCAGTCTGCCCCATGAGCTGCTCTGTCCAGCTGCAGTACAAGGCCACCAAGAGCTGCTTGACCATAGAACATTCTGTACAATTCTGTTGCTCACAAACCGTGAGATTGTGACCTCAGAGAGGGTTCAGCCAATCTTGGCTCAGTTGTCCTGACCACATTCCAGGGTGGAGTTGGTTGTCACTGGCCTTCTGTTTCTAAATGTAAATTATGCACATAATGTTGTAGCTGCTGGATGCAACTGTGCTGACACAGCTGTGATGTAGGAGTGCCGTAGAATCATAAAATGGTTTGGGTGGGAAGTGACCATTTTTAAAGGTTATCTAATCCCTGCCCCCTGCCATGGGCAAGGTGTCCTCCCACTATAACTGGTTGCTTAATACTCCAGCCAAACTGACCTTGAACACTTCCAGGGATGAGCCATCCACAGCTTCCGTGGACAATGTCTCACTGTTTTACCACCCTCATGACATTTTCAGAATACTTTATGCCTTAACCTGCCCTACAGTGGGATTCTCAGATAGTCAGTGTGAATTCAAGTGCAATCCAGGGAAGTGTGGTATAGTCAGGTCATATTATCCCATGGGACATAATTCTCTATGGCAGCAGCTATAGGGAAGCTGCAGTTTGGCTACACATAGTTCAGAAAGAGTGTTGATAAATCAGAGAAAGCCCAGGGAAAGGCCATAAAATGTGACTAAGGGATTGGAAAATATGCTCTGGAGTGAGAGACTTGGGGAAAGAGGAAGTTCAATGCCAGCTACATCGTAGTCAGCAAGAACCTGCATGGGAACAGAAATTCAGTGCCATAGGGATTTTCAGGCTGCCAGACAAAGCAGTTGGAAGATATCATTAGCCAAATTTAAATTCAAAATACATTGCACATCCTTCTTTATGAAGATAGTGAATCACTAGAACTTCCCCATGTGGCCATTTTGAAACCCTGAGTGGGAATTTTTCCTAAAATCATGATTAGATGGACATCTTTTCTGAATTTACAGAAAAGACTAACACTTTCATAAGAGCCTCATTTTCATGTTGGTAGTAAATTAAATTCCCAGAATTACCAACTTTAGCCTCTTTTCTATGTGCCTCTTTGGATATCTGTCCCAAGGTGTGTACGCATGTACAACAGGGATGGCCCAGGAACTCGACACAAGCAATCAAATCTAGAGTTATCCTGCATCTGTTTCTGTTCCTTGGATTTGCCATTCTGGTGGGAAATACAGTATCCTTAGAGGGAAGTATGACATGAAGAAGGTCTCCAAGGAAGTGCCAATAATGAGAATTCATCTGTCTGTAACACAGGGTCATAAACACCTACTAATAGCAGCATATATTCCAGATCACTGCCCTCTTTTCCATTATCCCACACTTTGGGAAGGAGTCAAGAGCCAGCCAGATCAAAAAGAGCATTTGCACAGCGTACGAGTTGGCTGCTGTCCTAGCACACAACCGGGAGGTGGGGGGAGGGGGGGAGTGCTGTAAAAACAAGGGGCAATCATGTCGGCCTGGAAGCAGCAATGGAGACAGAAGGAGGAAGGCAACTGAGCTGACAGTGTTGAGAAAGATATTTATTCTGCTGGTGCTCTCACTGGTCAGTGATGGGGCAGTAGCATGGAGTAGCTTGTCAGATTTGGGCAGTAAAAGTTGCCGCAGGACAGTGCAGGTGTGGGGGCTGGAGCTGAAGGAACTGCAAAGCAAATGAGCTCATGGTCCTGTGGGCTCACCTCACTGGAGAGATCTCAGCTTTTGCCTCCTTTGGCACAGTAGTCTTCTTAATTACAGGGTAGCTGTGCTACATGATTTGCTGCTGGATGTTGTTTGTTCTGTAGAAATGGCAAAAGTAACAGCAAGCTGCTACTGCCCATTTGAGCTCGGAGGCCTCTTTGCATTCCCAAAACACCCTGGGTCTTCTACACTGAGGGAAGAACTATGACTTGATGGCTCACTCAGACTTATGTTTGAAATCTTATGTTTGAAATCTTCATGAAAGGGACTACATTTTTTAAGGATTGTCCATTGGATTTGAGGCAGATCCAAGCTTACCACCCACAAGTCCCCAGAAGGTGCCGACAGCTCATAGCCATTGCCAACATAGTCCTTTTGCAAAAGCTTGGCAGAAATTTCAAGAAGAATTGCTGTTCCTACTCTCTGTTACCCAGAAGGGAAAACTGGACAACAGAAAGTCTGTCAGAGAGGATCCCAGGTCCTCTCCAAATTATCAACTTCGGGGAGTGGAGCTATGCACAAAAGAGAGGTGACTGACTTTTGTGTTGTCTTTGTAAAGAATCTCTTCCCCTACTTGCTTTTGATGCTCAGAGCCCATCTCAGACTGGCTGGCGCACTGGGTTATCTGTCTTGAATTTAGCACATCCTACCCAGCTGAATAGTAGGCAGTGTTTTTCTCCTCTCATCCCTGAATGGAGGATGCTCGCTGCCTGTCTGTCTGCTGCCTGCAGCAGGCATCAGTGATTAGCAGCCATTCAAGACAAGCCACTGCTGTGAGCCAAAAGGGTTTGCAAGGAAAAAAAGGAAGAGTCAAGGAGAAGCAGGGAGAAAGGGAAATGAGACATGCACACATCAAGTAACTAGACCCAAACTGGCCTGGCAGCCCCTAGAAACCAAGGCTTTGAAATGAGAAATGTTCTTTGTGTCTTAAATCTCAAGTACAAACAGTAAAAGCCAGCCCAGACTGTGTTCTTTGAAGAGAAAGTACGAGTGACCTGAACAGTGGTTATCAGCAGTATCATTAAGATAAACCCTTAGCATGATTTAAAGCATCCGAAACTGAAGGCGGCACTTTCAGATACTAACAAAATGGTCTGACATTGGGGATAAAAATCAATAGTAATCTGATGTCACTAAAAATACTCAAAAGTGTCCCATGGCTGATGGAGGTGAGATTAGTGTAAATATTTGTATTCTAATCAGAGGCACGTGAGGGCTGTAGGCAACCTTTCTGTCTATTTAATTAATGGAGTGGCTTTTTAAAAGGATCCTAATCATATGTGATTGTATCTGCTTATCAACATTTTTGCTAATTAGATGATATGGAGGCAGTCACTCTGCTAATTCCCTCATCCAAACAGCATATCCTACACAGATAAAGTGCAGTCTCTTTTTAATAAGAAGCAATTATGAGACAGACTAACCTTAATGGTGCTTATTATCTGAGGATCTTTGGGATTTTCTTTCCTACCTGCCCTCTTCTTCCTTTTCCGTCATTCCCTGTTTCAGTATGCCAGATGGATGTGGATGTAGCAGTCCCTGACCCCCTCAGTTCCCCACCCCAGGCACTGCCATGTCTAGCCTTCTCTTCCCTCTCAGCAAGATATTGGGTCTGTAAGGGCAGGGATTATCAGCCTGGTCAGGATGGGGAGCAAAACAGAAGGCACCATGCAGTAAAATGTCCCAAACTTTTTGTCACCCAGATGACAGGTGATCCCAACCATGCAGCCTCAATCCCTGGTCTTGCTCTTGTCACCCCAGTGGGCCTTGGTCCAGAAAGATTAAGTGCCTCCAAGCTGTGAAAAAAAATATATCTATTATTATTTTGATTATTACTATTAGGAAAACTTTCTTCAAGGAAAGGACTGTCAAGAATTGGATCAGGCTGCCCATGGCAGTGGTTAAGTCACCACCCTCAGGGTATTTAAAAGCCATCTAGTTGTGGTGGGTTAGTGGTGGGATTGACAGCACTTGGTTTCATGGTTTGACTTAGTGATTTTAAAGGTCTTTTCCAACCTAAAGAATAATTATTATTGTTATTATCATGGGGTTTTTTTTCTGTTTTAAAAGCATCTGAGGGCAGACGAGGTCTACACAAGTGATTTCTCATCAGCCCTTTTGATTCTGTGACAAGGCTGGGGTCCTTTTATCTAAATCAACACAACTCAGAGACATTTGTTCCAAGCCCTTTGATTATCCAAACAAACATGAGTTGTGCTTTGCTCCACCAGTCAAACTGTCATTAGATGCCTCCCCATGGGTCAGCCTTGTTGTGGGACATGCTGTGCTCAGCCTTGGAGCAACTTTCCTGGGGATGATGGTCAGGGATGGGCACACTGGGCCAACCTCCCACTGGGGTGGAACAGAGGAATCTGCCTGACTTCAGAACAAGACTGAAAAATAAATAGAAATGTTGCCCCAAAGAAGGTCTCCTCACCTCTCAAAATACAACACCTAGATAAGGAGAACCCATCCTGAATGTGTGTAGTTCCCATCCCAAGAGCATCTGGGTGGAGCTGTGGAGAAGGGTGCCTGGTGCTCACTTTTGGGAGGTCAGGAGATTGTCTGCTGTTTTTGCAGCTCTGAATGTTGAGCAGAAAAGGCTTAAACAACACAGATTCCCCACTCTGTACAGGAAGGAGCATCAGCAAGTCCTGTGCATTGATCCCATGTGTCTGGCTCAGCACAGAGGTTGGATGTGGGATGGAAGATGTGGTGGCTCTGGGAAGTGCTGACTGGAAGAGACCCTCAGAGGCTGGGACACAGAGCTGGGTCTGTTTCCAGCTTTTCTGGGACTCAGACTGGAGCTTAAGGCTAAACCAAGGTTTAGGCAAGAAGACAACCATCTCCTCCGAGTGGTAGTGAGGAAAAGCAGGAACATCAAAAACACATTCTTTTTTGAGATATGAGGACAAAGAGGCATGGTCCTACTTAGTGGAATCTGGTCCTACTTAGTGGAGTCAAGAACATGTTTTTTATGTTATATCATGCTCCATACCCAAGGCTGGACCTTGCTTCAGTCTTGAAAAGTCCAAATGCTAATGCAACTCATGTCCATGGACTCTGACCCCGGCAGAGTCCAGATCACTTTGGTTTCACTGGCTGGATCATCTCCACATGTTATTTGCAGTATCCTCTCCACACATGGCTATAGTGAAGTTGGAGTCAGCAATATGGTTGGCTGGTCCTTCTACCACTCCTCTTTGGCATAGTCTCTAGCCCTAAATCCTCCCCATGTAATGCACAGAAATTAATCCAATATTGATTCCTTTCTCTGAGGGGTTTCCTGCTGCTTGTTCCATGACTGAGGGCTACAAGGGCTACAACTTGAGAAGAGGAGGAGCTTCTGGGGCAAGGATTGCATCACAAACCTTTGAGTCCTGGGGCTTAATGAGGTACAGCTATCAGCAAAGCATGCTTATCTGGAGTCCGCCAGTGTACCTGCTCCAGCCCCATCATGAGTGAACATGTTTTACTACCAGTTGCAGGGAGCCGAGAGCATGGTCAGATGGCACAGTTCAGCTGATGTGTGGTAACTTGTGAAGCCACAGCAACTTTATCACTTCACAACATCCATACATAGCCACAGCCTTGAATCTTTTGCAGGGAAAGAAAGGATGATGAGTTACTGTTCTGGGATCTTCTCTCTGTTTCCAGTCAGTGGGAAGTGGTATGTGGAGCATTCATTTAATAAACCAGAGGGGAAAAGCTGTAGATCAACTTCTCATTATTTCAGTGCTGGCTCATACCATCACTTGGGCTTTTGCCTGACAGTTCAGTATGTTATTTAAGGCCACTCAAGCATTCTGCAGAAATTACGCCACTCTCCTCTGAAAGTATGGGGTTCATTCAATCAGGGAAGGCCTGACTCCATTAATAAGTGTATCAGTTCTTATTTCATCTCAGTTCAAGGCCTGTTAATGAAGAAAATGCTCACTTTGAAGACTAGTTCCTATTGAGAGCCAGCTCTCTAGCAGGAAGCCTCCTGGAGCTGTTTTACTGATGTGGATGCACAAGTGATGCTGGTTTGCAGGGAAAGATGGGAGTCCTAAGTGGTACAAAACTTTGGTGAAGTTCCCCATGATGTGCACACAAACATGCAGGAGGGATGGTAAGTGGTTTTGCCCCCATATCTTCTAATGTGTTATACCTACATCCAACAAGGGGGGGCTGGGCAACCCAGGTAGCAGGACTGACCAATTACTTTTATGGGAGTGGGGAACTGGATAAAAACACTGAAGCCATCAGGAAGTGTGTTCTGGTCCTGCCCACGGGCACTTTGTACATAGTGCTGATGGGCTGACAGTGAAATTTCCACACTGCCTCAGCAAAGGTTTAGTCTGAGTTTATTGCTGAGATCAAAAGACTGGAGAATACAAATTGTAAATGTGATGACTTAAGAGCTCATCAATTCAGTGTACAGCCCCATTCCAGAGAGTTTGCATGCAGTGCAGCCACACTGCCTTGGGCTCACAAGTTGCCCTTGCTCCCATTGCTCAAACCCCTGTCCTGCAGGAAGTCCTTCTGCCCTGCCTAGCTCCCAAAACATTGCATTCGCATGTGTGTGCACAATTGCTTGGAAACAAACACACATTGGACAGGGATGCTGTCCTGCCTGTGCACACTGGGAGTTCACTGCTTATCTACAGACATAGACACCCTGCCAGTGCTTCAGCCCAGAAACCAGCACTAGTGCTGGAGCAGTATTTGCAGTCACTGCAGTGAGGGAGGTCCTTGAAGATGAATTCCTAGGGGTAAAGACAGTCCCCCTCCTCACTGAAGAGCCATTTGCTTGCATTAGATAGACACTAGCTATCCAAGTATCCTTACTTAGTGCTTGCAGAGGTGCTCCATGGTCCTTGAGTGTGGGCAGCAAGACTAGCATGGGCAACTTGGTCCCACACATGGACTCAGTCAAAGCAGCATCGCTTCTGAGCTGCAATGGAGAATGCCAGAGTGGGAATGATAGCTTTTGACTAATGCACAGGTCCGTCCCCCAGTTTTTCAGTTATCCCTCTTGTGTCCCCTATCCAGGAGCTGAGTGACCCCTGTGAGAAGAGATGTGAAAAACAGATTTGTAGAGAATTCTCAAAGCATGACAGAAGGCTCACATAGCCTTGTGCATCTACAAATCTACCACATCCAGCCAAGGAGTGGCTAATACCTAATTGTGACGACTATTGGCTTGAGGCTGTCAGTGAGACAAATCCCCTAACCAGTTGACATCTTTGGGCCCCTGATCATCTTAAAGCATCTTCTGAACCTCAAAAATTGGAAATTCTTGGTTCTTTGGCAATAGAATTTTGTGCTGAGTTTCAGTACTGTTACCATGAGGGTTTCTCCTAGCTGCCTGAGCGTTCATATTAGAGGAGAAGACTCTACCTTCTCACGCTCTGTTAATGTAAACATCAGCTATGTTTATGGAACATAGCCATGGCTTTGCATTCCATGCTGGGACAAACAAGACTATGTGACAGTCACCTTGACCAATGTGGTAAGTGAGGTGGAAACTCCATCCTCCAATCCACAGGCTTCATAGCACCTGTATAAAGGTGCCCCCTTTGGTAAATAAAGGGGCTTCCTGCCCTGATCTCGATGGAACCCATTCCTGTGTCCAAGTCTCATCTTTCCCTGGGAGCCCCGCGTGGTGATACAGTACCAGGGAGATCCACAATTAAATGTTACTTCCCATCATCCTGTGTATAGAAACTCAAGTTTGTGGTGCAATTGTACTACCCCAGTGCTCCCTAAAGGTGAGATTGCTGACCTGGGTGAGTCCCCACAGCAATTGTCAAAAGTATTTTGGCTCATTTGTGGAGATAGAGCCTGGCAAGGCATTCCCTCAAAAATTGGAAGTGGTCCATGTAGTATTGGACAGCTCACTGTGATAGCACCTAATGTTAAAAAAGCCATCAAGAGAAAAGATAGAGGAAAAAGATTTGCCCATCATTATGAAGAAAACTGGAATAGCAATTTCAGACCCTGGGGCCCTGCAAAATGAGTTACATCAGGTTTATTTCTGCCTCAACTTGCCTCAGGCATAACATTGAAAAAACTAGACTGATTGGGGTGCTAGCAGAGTAAGGAAGTCAGTGTTACTTCCATTGCAATTAGTGACATGATGACAGATGTTAGTGCTGTCAGACATGCAACCTTACAAAACAGAGCTGTCATTGATTTTTTTTACTAGCACATGGGCACTGTTGTGAGGAATTTAAAAGATTGTGTTGTATGAATTTGACCATTCAGAGCCCATCCACAAACAACTTCAAAAACAGAGATTTGGCAAATCAAATTAAAGCAGATGATGGNTTTGGTAAATAAAGGGGCTTCCTGCCCTGATCTCGATGGAACCCATTCCTGTGTCCAAGTCTCATCTTTCCCTGGGAGCCCCGCGTGGTGATACAGTACCAGGGAGATCCACAATTAAATGTTACTTCCCATCATCCTGTGTATAGAAACTCAAGTTTGTGGTGCAATTGTACTACCCCAGTGCTCCCTAAAGGTGAGATTGCTGACCTGGGTGAGTCCCCACAGCAATTGTCAAAAGTATTTTGGCTCATTTGTGGAGATAGAGCCTGGCAAGGCATTCCCTCAAAAATTGGAAGTGGTCCATGTAGTATTGGACAGCTCACTGTGATAGCACCTAATGTTAAAAAAGCCATCAAGAGAAAAGATAGAGGAAAAAGATTTGCCCATCATTATGAAGAAAACTGGAATAGCAATTTCAGACCCTGGGGCCCTGCAAAATGAGTTACATCAGGTTTATTTCTGCCTCAACTTGCCTCAGGCATAACATTGAAAAAACTAGACTGATTGGGGTGCTAGCAGAGTAAGGAAGTCAGTGTTACTTCCATTGCAATTAGTGACATGATGACAGATGTTAGTGCTGTCAGACATGCAACCTTACAAAACAGAGCTGTCATTGATTTTTTTTACTAGCACATGGGCACTGTTGTGAGGAATTTAAAAGATTGTGTTGTATGAATTTGACCATTCAGAGCCCATCCACAAACAACTTCAAAAACAGAGATTTGGCAAATCAAATTAAAGCAGATGATGGATCTTGGTTAAATGACTTGTTTGAAGGATAGAGTTTTGCACCTTGGCTAAAGGAGCTTTGCAAAATAGGTTTATATGCATTGATGGTTATAGTAATAATATTAGTGATAGTGCCTTCTGTACTTCATTGTGCATGGTGAATGACCATCAAAGAAGTCTTTTCCATTCAAGAGAGAGGGAAATGTGAGAAATGGGTTTGTAGAGAATCTTCAGAACCTGACAGAAAGTTCACATAACCTTGTGCATCTGTGTGCAAACTTCGAAATAACAAATGCTGACTTAGAAATGCCAACTTAGAAATGCCATGGAATAGGACAGACATTGTTGAGAAAGAAATGGAACTAGAAACATGTTTCAAAGGATGGCCTTGAAAATAAAGNTTTGCCCATCATTATGAAGAAAACTTGAATAGCAATTTCAGACCCTGGGGCCCTGCAAAATGAGTTACATCAGGTTTATTTCTGCCTCAACTTGCCTCAGGCATAACATTGAAAAAACTAGACTGATTGGGGTGCTAGCAGAGTAAGGAAGTCAGTGTTACTTCCATTGCAATTAGTGACATGATGACAGATGTTAGTGCTGTCAGACATGCAACCTTACAAAACAGAGCTGTCATTGATTTTTTTTACTAGCACATGGGCACTGTTGTGAGGAATTTAAAAGATTGTGTTGTATGAATTTGACCATTCAGAGCCCATCCACAAACAACTTCAAAAACAGAGATTTGGCAAATCAAATTAAAGCAGATGATGGATCTTGGTTAAATGACTTGTTTGAAGGATAGAGTTTTGCACCTTGGCTAAAGGAGCTTTGCAAAATAGGTTTATATGCATTGATGGTTATAGTAATAATATTAGTGATAGTGCCTTCTGTACTTCATTGTGCATGGTGAATGACCATCAAAGAAGTCTTTTCCATTCAAGAGAGAGGGAAATGTGAGAAATGGGTTTGTAGAGAATCTTCAGAACCTGACAGAAAGTTCACATAACCTTGTGCATCTGTGTGCAAACTTCGAAATAACAAATGCTGACTTAGAAATGCCAACTTAGAAATGCCATGGAATAGGACAGACATTGTTGAGAAAGAAATGGAACTAGAAACATGTTTCAAAGGATGGCCTTGAAAATAAAGACTAGACACTTTGGAGAAATAGAACTATGAAAGGTGCATTGTTGTATGACCCATGAGGGTTAATTTTAAATTATTTGCTTAAGGCACTAGCAGCATTGTGTGGCAAAAGCTGATAGACCAAGAAACGCTTATAATGTATTGTACTTAGGAAATAGTTGGCTTCTGCATGTGATGGCGTGAATTGTAACTTCTGTATTGCCTCACCCTTCATATGAGACTGAANGGTTATAGTAATAATATTAGTGATAGTGCCTTCTGTACTTCATTGTGCATGGTGAATGACCATCAAAGAAGTCTTTTCCATTCAAGAGAGAGGGAAATGTGAGAAATGGGTTTGTAGAGAATCTTCAGAACCTGACAGAAAGTTCACATAACCTTGTGCATCTGTGTGCAAACTTCGAAATAACAAATGCTGACTTAGAAATGCCAACTTAGAAATGCCATGGAATAGGACAGACATTGTTGAGAAAGAAATGGAACTAGAAACATGTTTCAAAGGATGGCCTTGAAAATAAAGACTAGACACTTTGGAGAAATAGAACTATGAAAGGTGCATTGTTGTATGACCCATGAGGGTTAATTTTAAATTATTTGCTTAAGGCACTAGCAGCATTGTGTGGCAAAAGCTGATAGACCAAGAAACGCTTATAATGTATTGTACTTAGGAAATAGTTGGCTTCTGCATGTGATGGCGTGAATTGTAACTTCTGTATTGCCTCACCCTTCATATGAGACTGAAAATAGAATAAAAGTTTTTGAAGCACCTCTCAGTTGCCCCATCTCTAGGTCAGAAAAGAGTATAATCTGACACAGAAGGATTGAGGAGAGCTTCTTGGAGCAGTGCTTAATGGGTCAAGCTTATTCTGAGGTGAGTTGTGATTAGGTTTGTACAACTGGGCTGCAGCTGTCACTGAGCTGGTCCAGAACAAAATTCCTTGGATAAATTGCTTAAGTGTTGTAAGCACCTTTGGCATTATGTGCTTTCCCCTCTTTTTCTAGGGAGATAGAGAGCTGGAAACCAGCCTTCTTCTAGGATTAATTCAGTCCATGCAAAGGACATAGCTTTTGGTCTTGGAGCCCTAATGTGAGGATGTAACACCCAGTGGCAACCTTCTGTCCTGCTGAGGGCAGAGCTTATGGCATAGTCTGAGCAAGGAGGGTTGGGGACAAATCCTGGGAGAACACCAGAAGACACAATGGGATGCCTTTCTTCCTGATCAAGAGGACCAAGCCCTCACCACACAGAAAGCATGAAAAGGTTGGGCTTGGCAGTTGGTTCCCTGACCTTGCACAAGTGCCCAGGGGTCAGTGCTTGGGGAAGGCTACGCTTTGAAAATCTCAAGGTTAGCCTCAGACTGCTTTTTGAAAAACAGTGCCCTGCAGCCCTGTGTGCATAGGCCTCAACTCCAGTGTCTGTGTCTGGTGTGGTGCAGCACTGAGGCTCCTCTGCGTACCAGAGTTCACTTTCAGGTTCCAGCACAAGGGCCAACAGCAGCACCAGCAATAATGCATGCCAGCCTTTCAGCAAAGCTAAGTCCTGGAGTTCCTGACATGTTTCTCTGAAGAAAGTGACTTGAGCCTACCCAACAACATTGATGGATGTTTCCCATCTCCCAGGGTCTAAGCCCAGAGCACACAGTTTTGGCAGTGTTTTGTCTCAGAGATGGTTCTAGTCTGTGGGGACAGCCATAGGTGCTGAGAGTAGTATTTGGTACACCTGGTGTTTGCTCGTTCCTCAGACCTTTTATAAAATGAGGAGCAGAAGAGGTGGAGGTTATATTTTTAATCATTTTTAATCACTGTAAAATCCACATTCCTGCTCTTTTGCTTTTGCAGTAGATGTAGCACTCTTGTTACAAGATCATGTGCAAATGTAGGGCCGTGGGTGCCTGTGTGCATGGCTGGGTGGATGAGGCTCGGGGTGCAAGTCCAGAGGCAGAGGTCCTGCCTGAGAAGACTCAGGAATACACTGTGTATGTTGGTCAAACCATGCTGCCTTTTCCTACCCTGGCTGGTCTCTATTTGGCAGTGTTGTGGTCTGGCAAAAGTATCTTCCCTTGCTTCTCTCCACCCAGGCCCTTGAAAACTTTGGAAATTCACCTAAAATATTTGTCATTCCTCAGCACTCTATATGTGTGACCCACCAGAAACATCCTTTCCTGGGACTTGGTTCTGAACTCAGAACAGAGATAACATTTAATGGGCAAGAGCAGATGAGAAGGAGATAAAGAAATAAGGGGAGGGAGGGAGGGGAGAGGTATGCAGAGGTATGTGGCTGCAGGTTGTACTGTGTTTATGCATAAACAGGCTTGCTTATCAATATCCAGATGTAAACATGAGTGCAGGGTAGTATCTCCCGAAACAACAGGCGCTGCTCAGTGCGAGGAGCACCCTCAGAGCCTCCCTGTCAGATGCTGCTGTGTTATCAGGTTGCAGCAGGCGTTCGCATCTTATCAGGGATCTGAGCCCCATGAGCTGCACCGGGTGTTTCAGAGACTCTCCTCCAATCTTCAGCCCACTCTGCTCTCTGAGAGGAGAGGGCAAGAGGGGACAAAAGGGGCCAAGCATCTTCGGAGATGATACTGGTGTGTCTGGCTGCCCAGCTTCACGCTTTGGCAGGGATGCAGGATCTGGTGTTGTCACCACATTTTGGCAGGAATGGCACCAGGGTGACACTTAGGGCTTGGCCTGCCCTTGCAAGGAGGGGAGAGTCTGGCCATAGCTGCAGCAAAGCACTGGCTTTGTTCAGTCCGGGGCAGAGAACGTCGCAAGGACTAAAGGAGCCACTTCAACCCCATCCTCTGTGCTGCAACAGGACAGGAGTTGGCCCTGCGGGCAGCGCTGACAGACAGGGCTCTTTTCTCTTTTATTTTCTGCTGTGTTTTTAAGGAAGGCCGCCACAACAAAAAAAAAAACTTACAAAAACTTCTTCTCCCCTCCACTCCCTAGCACCAAAACGCTAATGGGCACTAATCTTACGCGGCTCATAACTGCAAACCGCTCTGGAACTAGTTAATCTGACAGTACCGCGGCTTCTTTTTTCACCAAAATCAATTAAGAAAACGCGCATTTTCTCTTCTCCTCCCGCCCCTCCCTGCGCAGTGAGGCAGAGGGGAGAAGGGGCAGCTAGAAGTGGGTGCTGCTTTCCCAGGGCTCCCGGGAGTCAGGGTGGGGATGCGAGCTCCAGGAGCACAACTAAAGGGGAGTAATAAGGTGGGGGGAGGGACGCCGCTGTCTCTTCACAACAGGAGCTGGGATGCTCCCTGGGGACGGGTGGCGGTGGGAAAGCTTGCTTGCCTCATGCAGCCACGCTGGGCCGCGTTCCTCCCTCCCTCCGTCCCGAATCCCTGAAGACCCCTGTGAATTGTCATTCCTTGCCAGTGCAGAGGGGAAATTTGCCATCGGGTTCTCAGAGCATTTTTTATTTGCATGGCTGATGAGCTACTCCAGAAGGGGCTGCAAGGGAGAGGCAGGTGGGAATTTCGGCACTGTTTGCTTGCCAAACGAGGGCAGAGGTGTGTGTCAAAAAGGATTCGGCAGGAAATTTAGGGAGAGAAATTTTGCATTTTGTAGGAGGCAGTGGTAAGAATCACAGTGGGGTCTCATGCAATTTTTAAGGCTCCTGACCTTGGGGCTCCTTGCCCAGGCAGGTAAAGGCAAGGAGTGTGCCAGAGGGGCTGTGGCTCCCTCTGACCTACACTGGGTGTGGGGTGAGAGGGTCTGAGCTGGGGTGATGTATCAGCATCACACTGCTTCCCAAAAAATCCAGCAAGAATAGGACCCCCCTCCAAGCTTGTCTTTCTGGTTCCACTTCCATATGGAAAAGAAAGCCACGTCTAGGGTAAATGGGTTGAATGATAGCAGGGCTTTGTGAGCATGCAGCTCCCCAAAAACTCTCTTCTTCAGGGAATGCGAGACAAGTGTTCTTAAGAAATACTGGTGAGACACCTGGCCAAGCTGGGTAAAACCTCCTGACCATTATTTCTGTAAATGTCTCCATTTGGTCCATATCACCTCCTCCCATCTCTATTGAAATGCCCTTCTATTAATAAATAACTCCATTCTCCATTATCCCATCTCCACAGCTCACGTTGAAGTAACTGGGAATTTGGGTTTGGTTTTTATAGCCATTAGAAATAGATTTTATCTTTATTAAGGACTCTGTCTCCACCACCCCAACCTTTGCTCCATTGCACAGAGCACAGCAGTGGCTGGAGCAGAGGAAGCAGGTCCCTGGGTTGAGCTCAGCAAGGGGAGAGGAAGAAGAACCTCTCCCTGAGTTTTACCAGGGCAGAAGGGGCTTTAAAAGTCCAGGTTCTTCCGTGTGCATTGGTGACCTGTGAGTATGTCTCTGTAGCATGGTGCAAAGTGCTTGAAAAAACAAGGGAGAAAATGTGAATAAAGAATATATAAGAAATTTTGTATCTGAAAGATTTAGTTCTCAAGGGTTTGTTTATTGTGCTCTTGTAGTGTCTTGGAAAATACCTATCAGGAAACCTCCTAAATACATTTATAGTGCTGAGTCACCACATGAATTTGGGAAAAGTTTTCTAGGCTGTGGGTTGCAAACCATCCCTGGAAAATATTTCAGCTTTAAGTGCATTGGTTGGCTGTGATGGGGCAGGGAAGTCACAGGACAGCATTTTAAGGTCGGTTTGGATACCAGCATGGTTTCTGGCATGGAACCAGTGCATGTAAATTAGAATTATGGTTTCCATGAATACTATCATATATGGATTGGAAGTTGATTTTTCCAAGAGCAGTTGTGCCAGGAAACGTGCTCTCACATAGCCCCAGGCAGCAAACACAAGTGACACAAACATGGTGAGGGTAAGTGCATTTACAAGTGTGACTGTTCAAAAAGTATTTCTAAAATTTGCCTTCCCTGCTGTTCCTCCCCCATTCGTCCCCCCTTCCTCCTCCCCTTCCAGCTATGAGCTCGGAGGTTTGGTATCCAACATTATGCAGCAGCTGGTGCTGGGCTGGCAGGGCTGGGCACCACAGCTGCACACCTGGGCACAGGTAAAGCTTCACCAGGGTGGGGACTGGATTCTTTTCCGGCCCCTCTCAGCAAACAGCTCCTGCCCTGGAACCCTTTGTTCCTCTGCCCTTATCTCCCTGTGCAAGGCAAAGCTATAAATGTTATTGGCCATTAAGTTATTCATCCCCTTCAAAGTTACACATATGCAAAACAGGCTCTCCTGATGGAATGGAAGTCTCCGTACCAAGAGTGGATGTTTAATTTATTTTTTTTAAATAAAAATCTCCAAGAAAGAAGCATATTAACATATAACAATATTAATAGCACTAGATCTGTATAAACTTAATTATATATGTTTCCACAAGTCAATAACCACAGCATTTCTTACAAGGTAAATGTACTGTAGCTCCAGGGATGACTACACTGAGGTGCAGAGCAATAACCCAGCTCATCTGTGCAGTTGGCAGTGGAGACAATAAGGAGGACCTTGAGTTGGAACATAGGTTCTGCCTTCATCACAGGCACAACTAATCTCCTTGCCATCCCTGTCCCAGGGATGTGGCATTGGTCCTGCCCCTGGAGTGCTCTGCAGCCACACTGACACACAACAGCCTTTATCCGAGTTGGATGCAGTGATATTCCTACCAGAGCAGCACGCAGTGGTGGGGGCTGTCAGCAGAGACCAGAATTTCAAAACTCAGAAGACCCCACTGTCTTCTGGAAGTTCATAAAATTCATTCTGGTTCATACCTGCTGTTGTTTTAAAGTCATTCTTTCCTGAGTAATGATTCAGCTCAAGAAAAAAAGCAGCTATTTTACTTTTTTGATAACTAGGAGAATTCAATTATATATGAAGGCATGTGAGATCTGTTATATCCTTCTGACCTCTGAAACTGGAAGCCATCCCCTTATTTATGGCATGTCTCCTATTTTATTAGCCTCATGCACAGGCTGTATCAGTTGTTCCCTAGTTTTTCCCCATTCTGTCAATGGCTCAGACCAAGACCAGCTGAGCTTCAACCCAGCTGAGCCTGGAAACCTCTGGATGATCCAAGCAGCAGTTCCCAGTCAGTCCCATCCCCTTTCCTTCTCCTGCCACAGGGCAGCTCTCTGCAGAGGCTAGTGGTGCAGGGGTGAAGCAATGTGGGACAGGGCTCTTTGGGGAAGCAAATGTGAGACCTGGACAGTTTCTGTCCCACATTTCAACTTCCATGGCCCAACATCAAACATGTCACTGCAGCCTGAGCCCTCATGGGCCTGATGGAGGAACAAAAAGAGAGGGCTGGAGGCAGCAGAACCTAATCTTTATTAAATAAGACCAAAGCTTGTGACAGCTAATGAGAAAAACAAACTGATGAAAGATTTGTCGAGCTCCTCAGAAGGACACAAAGAAATTCTCTCTGAACAAGAGCAGGCTAAAAATATTACTGAATATTTATTTTGCTGGCAATGTCTTCACAGGCTCCAAATTGGATGCCACGTCTTTGGGGATTGGCATGGCTGTGACAGCAACTTCAGAGGAGGGTGCTCCAAGCTCTGCGTGATGTCTGGAGTCAGGGCAGGAACAACCAAGATGCGAGAGCACAAATTGCCTCAGTGCTGTGAAACAACAGCCAGTCCCTGTACACCTCTGCTTCTCTACAGGCAACAAAATATTTACCACTGGTTTATGTCCATCATCTTGTTTGGAGCCAGTGAGCAAGAGCCAGAGATGCCACAGGCACTTTTCTCCAGTTTCATTCCCCTTTTCAACACGGGCCATTGCGCACAGGGTGCCAAAGATTTGCAGTGATGCTGAGCATTCCTCTGCATTAAGACTTCACACACATTGGGGACAACTGGCTAGAAACTTGGGGCACTAGTTGTCTTATCCAGTTTGAGCCTACAAAGTTCCCCCAAAAGAAATACATGACCTGCTGACATTACCAGCCCCAGGTCTTCTCCCTGCAGTAAGCTGCAGCCTAAGGAACCATCATCAGCAAAGGTATGGCTGGTTGTAAGGCAGCAGTAGTCATCATTCGCAAGCAAACCCCAAAGCTGCCTGGATTGCACACGTAATGTTCTGAATTCCAAAGCACAGACTGTGCCTGGGGAAACTATCAGGATAGGGAGAGTTTTATGAGGTTAAGATCAGCCCAGCATGCGCAGTGAACCCCAATGAACAAAGCTGCAACCGCCAGGGGTTTGTAAAGATTCAGCCAGCCCAGTAATGTCATGCCTCCTGCCCTTGCCACTTCCCCTGGGCCCCCATTAACCTCTGTCCAGCCCATTATCTCCAGAAATGGTTGGTGGGAGGCAATGCCATTGCCGTGCCAGGTCAGACCACCCAGCCAGGACAGGCAGCTGTGGGGCCTGTTCAGAAATCATCTCCTGGCTTCACAGCTGCACCCCCTTTCCTATACAGGCTGAGCCCCAAACCTTAGTATTGAGTACCCACTGAACTTGGCTGAAAACTTCACTACAGAAGACAAAAGCAATGCAGCAAAAAGGCCTGCAATTCTCCCTCTGCTTCTGCCTTCACTGACCATGAAAATTCAGCCTCTACTCCTCTACTCTTTTAATGTACTCTGGCTGAACTTGTTGCCAACAGGTCATAGGGAACATAATTTACTCGGGCTTTGATTCATTTGATACAGTTTGGGGTGGAAAGGGGGAGGGGGAGACTAGGAGATGGAGGCAATAAGTGGTGGCAGGGAAGGAAAGATGTTGTCTGTTTGTGTGGGAACTGGATTAGTATGAAAATGTCAGAACCATTTTCCAGCCAAGAGAGCTTTAGCGATACCAAAGAGCATTTTGACCAGAGCAAGGGCTCCTTGTGTTCAGATTGGTCAGGGTGGGCAGGAGGCAGGCTGAACATTTGTCTGCAGGGCACTTTTATCTCTTTCGCTGATTAGTAGATTGGCAAGGGGAGAGGGGTGTTTGTATTCTGTATTGCCTGAGAATCCATTTACTCCTCAGACAGGATCATGGGATGGTCAGAGTTCCCTTCTGATAGCTAGCTCTCATCATGTTTGCATCTCCTTAACACCTTCCTCATCTTAAACTGTTTACCAGCTCCACCATGAATTTCCCTAACCACTGTCCTGCTGGAAGGAAGCTACAAGGCTTGGAAGAGACAAATGAACCCAAGTGGTACCACAAGGAGCATTTTCTAGAGACCCATTAGAGGTACCAATTGTCCTACCAATATTTGGAGCATGAAGAGTTCACAGGCACCAAAGATAGGCTGAAATCAGGGGAACACAGCCCTTCCCTCACATTGCTTCTGGCTGTGCTTTTTCATGGCAACCTGGTCCAGCTCAACTCACTAGTCTTTTCCCTACTAGTGCTGTGCAACACCCAAAATATTGTAAAAACTCCCACTGTCTACCCTGTTCACTCCTCTAGTCACCACCATCAGCTTTGCAGAAGTCAGGGGCCATGCTGTGCCTCTTGATGTAGGTTTTCCTTCAGGTACCTAAGCTTTATCTTGGCTGTGGGCTTCAGGATAGGACTAAAAGCAAGAGTCAGCCCCTCCTGATGTCAATACCTTTGGGTCACCTCATGCACCTTACTGGGCTGCATGCTCTTGGACCAGTCTGATGCTTTCAAATACAGATTGCTTCCCCCTTTTTTGTGGGAGAAAATAGAGGAAAAGGGCAACTTCCCTTGTGAGAACTTAAATATTTCACTCTCCTGCTTTTGTCCTGACTGACTGGTGTTTAAACAGGGGTGAAGAGGCCAGGAGAAAGCAAAGCAATGTGGCTACTGTGGTTTCAGTTCTCACTCCACCTTGCTACAGAGAAACTGGACCCATGGTTTGGTTTGTGGCTGGAGGGTAAAGAGGAATTGTCCTTGGATCTGATTCCTGCTGGGAAGGCTCTTCCAGTCCCACTGGGGCACCAGCAACACCAATGGGGCTGGAGGAAGAGGAGAGAAAACCAGTCCCCCAACAAGCCCCACTCCAACAGCTCACAGTGCATTAATATTCACCACAGAGCCAGGGGTGTAAATTCACCACTATCTCCTCGGCGTTTGCCATTTATGCCGTTCATTTCACATAGATGTCACTACTGCCTTATGACCATTTCTCAGAGCCAGCCACTTAAATAGATCCAGTGCATTATAGTAATGGAGTAACTATAAAAACAATGAAACCCAATATCTTTAAACTGATTTGATGTCTGCCTGAACCACAACATTTCCTGCTAATGGCTTCCTTCGTTTTGTAACCGTGATCTCCACCTGATCAGATTACAGCTGTTTTTAATTACAAAGCTAATAGAGTTTGTAGACAGTGTCAGGCAGACAGCGCATGCCTGGGGTGGGCAGAGGGTAGAGTGGAGCCCGTGGGGGCTCTGGGTGACTGTTAACACACTCAGCTCATCAAGCTAACTGTCAAAACACTGGGAGCAGGGGGCAACAAGGAGGAACAGTGATATTTTTCAACATGGAGCCAATATGCTGCTCTCCAGGTCAATTTCTGTGACAGCAGACAGCCCTGGGTTGTGCTCCTGCTCCGTGCTCCTGCTCCATTCTCTTGCCACCAGGCCAGGCAGCTGATGATGCCCAGAAGATTCATGAAATGTATTGGTGTTCCTGCAAGGCAGGTGACAGGGTCATAGGAAGGCCTGAGAAGGGGAGAAAGCAGTCTTCTTGATGATGAAGTGTAGAAAGAGGAAAAAAAAAGTAAAAGAGAAAAGAAAAAAAAAGAAGAACCAGGCCAGAATAAGAATGCATGGTGCCATTTGACTTTTGCAACTGATGGAGCAGGAAGGAGTATTGCAGATAACTGACAATGGAAAAAACCCTTGAGATGTATTTCTTATGGGACAGTGCAGTTAGCTGCTGGGTCTGCATCCTTCTCCTCAGCCCAGGCAGGGAAACCCCAGGGATTCTATCCACAGCACAGCCCTATCCCATCTGGCCTTTGTTAGTCCAGCAGTTTGTGTATTGATTACTTCATCTCTCTTGGTTAGTGACATGGATCAGCATAGCTGCAGGGAAAGGAGCAGTTTGAAAGAACTGTTCCCAAGCAGTGCTGGGCAGGGATGTTTGTATCCAGCAGACCATTTGTGTACACTGCAGGCAACCTCCAGTTTGGCTCTAGTGGTGGAAAAAAAAACTCTGTGCATGTTACAGTAGTGCTGGGTATCTTGTGTTGATGTTTAAGATTCAGCTGAGGTTGTGCTTAGTTGAAGCTGAGTGAAAAGTCTTGGCAGAAAAACAGCAGCATCTCCCTCTCATACCTCTCTGTCCTGCCACATGAACCTCTTTCCTGGGCTGGTGGAGCTACTCTTGTCTACCAGAGCACAAGGCCAGGCAAGTGGGATAGCTCAATGGTGAGGTACCTGATTACAGAGCTGGGGAAACGGGGAGCAGGCAGGTGCAGCACCCCAAGGCAGCCCAGCCTTGGGAGTGTGTTCTTGGGCAGTGTGACCCACACCAGAAGTGCCCTGTTTGGTTCAGTCTGCTGCAGGAGGTGTTCATCCCTTGCTCTTGCCCTGCCAGAGCCGCACATGTTGGGTGGTGCACAGCTTTGTAAATGATTTAGGGTCCACATCAAAAGCCCATCAATTATGTACCCTGGGACTTAATTATTTAGCTTGACAGGAGTCTCTCCCCTTAATTTCATTGTCTTCTCAGTCTCCCGTTTCACAAGAGAGCTGTGGATGCTCTGCTGGGAAGGGTGCACTGTCACATGTTTCTGCTTCTCCTCTGTATTGCCCAAACTCCCCTTCCCCCTTCCCTCAGCAGATGAGGAAAACAAGACCCAGACATGATTTCAGGGCAAGGTGAGGGTCTGGGCCCTTGCACCATCACTGCTATGCTCTGCCCCTGAGCCATGTCAGGGACTGGACTCTGACACTGGTCTAAATGAGCAAATTTAGGTGTTTTTGGGGATGTTGTAGGTGAGATAGATGCTGGGATGAATTTCTGTGATTTCTAAAGTCCTTTCTGACAGCTGGTCACCCACCAGCAGACAATGAAGAGAGTTCCAGCAGCCATTCCAGCAGCCCTTCCAGGTGCTCCCTGGCAGCACTGGGGATCCTGTCTGGGGTGATGCCTGTCTGTTACACCAAGAGCCATCAGAACATGCAAACATTCACTTTTCTCTTCCTCCCTGCTCTTTTCTTCCCTTCTATCTCTTCCTTTATCTAAACTTTTAAACTTCATGTCTGGTGCAGATTTTACAGTAACTCAATCCTTTGAGAACTGTTAATGCTGAGCTGTTTTCACGGCAACATTAATATGCCTTCTAAAAATGCCAAGTATCAGAAGTCAGTCACTGCTGCTGGATCATGACAGCCACAGAAGAGCAGAGGTGAGAGCAGTGGAGGGGCACAGCTCAGGCAGGCAAGGCCCTGGATTGGACAGGATTTCCTCTCTGTGCCATTTCTTTGCCATGTCTTGATATGTGTTTAAGCATATTTGTTTTTCGACTCTCAAAAACTACCTTTCCCTAAAATAAATAAAACTAAGACCTCAAGTCTAGGATTTTAAAGCAACCATACAATAACAAAGCAGTGTGTGCAGATCAGTTGTCACCAGCAACCCTACAGTAACAAAATAATACATGCATCCCTATACAATGCTGAAACAATCGCTATGGGCACACAGGGAAGGAAATGTATACAGTGTCAAGCTTAACGAGACTTTGCTCTGCAGTAAACTCAGGGGTCGGAAGGGGGATGTGAGGACCAAAACACTTTGAGCAGTGTATCTTTAATGTCACCCAGCAGGCAGGGCTGTGGGACATGTGGCAAACACCACTTGTTAGCGCAGGGTTTATTAGTCTGGAAAAGGAAAAGAAAGTGAGGGTTTGCAATAAAACAGGAAGTACCCTCAAATCCTAGAGCCTTTGAAGAATTGTCAAAAGAATGAGAAGTCTGAATGTTTGAAAAGGCTGTGGATTGTGGACCCAGAGGGAGCAGGGGAACAGGGAGAGGGAGGCATCAAGCACAGACCTTCTCCAGACCCACATTCTGATTTTTGTTCCCCTTTTCTTCTTAAATTATTAGATTTTTTTCATTGCTTATTTTTTTTTTCTCTCTCACACACCCATGCCTACACCATGGCACTGCTCGTGTGGTGGTGTGGCATTTCCCACACCTTGCTGCTGAAGAGGTTAAGAGGTTTGATGCACAACCTTTTTTTTTTTTTTTTTTGGGGGAGGGTTTTGGGAGTTTGAAAAGTTCTGGGTAGTTGCCCTTTTTATATTTTTTAATTTTTTTTTCTGCCTCTTCTATTTCTTGGGTGTGGCATTTCTGTGTGGCTGCAGGAGCACACAGGCAATGCCTCCACTTCTCCTGGTCAGTGCCTGGTCAGCCAAGAGCAACCAAAGAAAATAATTTTCCAAGACATTATCTCAGCATTTGAAATATGCTGAAAAAGAGTAGTTCAGTGGCTTAACTATTACTAGAAGGAATCTGATTGCACAAAACTGGTGATGATAATGATGATGAAAGGCTGGTTCAGGGTTGAATTTAATGACCTGTGGTGTGCTAGTAAAAAGGCCTGGAGACTAGACCTGAGAGTGATTTTCAGCCAGCTGAAGGAGGATGCCCAGTGCTGTAAGGGTCCATGCTGGAGGCATGTTTTCACAGGGAATGGATTTCATTTTCTTTCAAGCCCAAGGTGAGGAAGGTGAGCTTTTTCTTCCTATATACTGAGGGAAAGAGGATCTGCCCTTCCCAGGCAAAAACTGCTGGTCATGAGTTGCCTTTTCCTCTTGCACAGTGCCCTCCCCAGTGCCCAGAAATGGCAAGACATGACCAGTGAGGTGACTGAGAGGAAACACCCAGCTGCTCTGCAGAGAGGGTGAGCCTGGTGAAGGAAGCCTAGAGGGAGAGCCAAGACACTGTCATAACACTGTGCTTGCCTCTGTACTAATTGTATGCTTGGGACCAAATTTAGACTGGTGTGACTCTACTGAAGTCATCACTGATTAATTTGGTCTCTGGTGCCTCCATTGTTTTAGCTAAATGAGTCAGAAGAAGCTGCCTATTCTTATCTGCACACAGTGGGGCAGTGGCAGTAATGGCTCAGCGCAGCAGACCCCAAAAGCAGCATGACTGGGACCTGGGATGTTGGCTTCCACGAGACGAATGGGGCTGCAAGAGGAAATGTTTTGACATTTGGGTTATAGATGGAGCAGGCTCAGCGTGGGTGAGAGTGGTGTTCACCACTGCTGCAGGCAGAGGGGAAGGGGGCTGGCAGGTTCCCTGAATATTCAGCCGTGCCGTTTGGAGTTCCTCAATTCTTCAGCCATCAGAGAGGGAAGCTGTGGCTCTGGAAGGGGCACGTGGTGTCTAAGGGGACTTCACACCACTTCCCGGCCTTGTGAAAAAGGGAGCCTAGGCTGGAAATGTTCAAAAAGCACAGGCTGCATCCCTGGCTGCTCATGCTACTGCCAACGGCTGGGTGTAGGGAAGAAGTGATGGAACAGAGCACATGCTGGCACAAGACTAGAGCAGATGTTTTGGGCAAAAGTTTTGACTGCTAGCCCAAGGCAGTGTGCTGGTTTAGCATGTTATGAATGCCCTCAAACTTCTGGTAAATTGAGGATGGTTTGGAAAACTGCGATTTTTCCAGCCCAGGTCAGTACAAGCTGTTTCCAAGCAAAGAAGTGTTTGCTAGGGGGTCTGCAGGAACTGTGTGCCTCACTCAGCCAGCATCCAGCCTTGTGGCAGGCAGTTTTGGAGGGGAAATGGAGCAGGCAATGGAGATGAAAATGTTGTTCCCCTTTCCATGCCTGTTGCTGTACCCCATCTCCCCTTTTCCTGCTGTACCCACTCAACAAAGGAGCACAAGATTTCAGTCTCCAAGGCTGTCAACCTGGCGCAATTTGCCATGGCCAAACATTCTTTAAAGCAAGTACAGAGGCAGATCTTCTTCTGAGGATGGAGATAACAGTAGGTAGGAAGGGTGGGGGAGAGCAGACCTGGAGCCTCGCTTCTCCCAGTGCTCCTGTACCTCCACAGCTTGAACGGGCAGATTCCCAGCGTCCGGAGCCAGATAATAAGCAGAGCAACAACAGCTATTCAGGAGGCTCTGACCCTGGCTAGGTAACTACATAATGAGCCTGTTTGAATTGCTCCCGTCCCTGCCAAAGGGAGTGGGATCGGGGGATGCTTTTGTTTGCAATAATGAACCTGTAATTATGCTACATTTCTTGGTTTTAGCCACATTTTGTGTGTGTGTGTTGTTCTCTTTGTATTGACAGATTTATGGCCAGGATATGCCACTGCACCAGAAGCCGTACAGGCACCGTGTGGAGACTGTCTGACTGTCGTCTCAGAAAGGTGTGGGGAGAGGAGAAGGAGGAAGGAGGAGGGTCTTTGCACTACCTCAGTCCCCAAAGGGTTAAATAAATGTATTAAAATTAATACAAATGGCACAGGTGCTGCCTTTCCAAAAGTCACAGGTTTCAGCCGGGCAGGAAAAAAATCTTTTGGGCTCCAGGTGAATTAAAAAAAAAAAAGGTAGGGAACAAAATAAATAAATAGCACATACCAGCTCCAAGGCGCTCAATAAAATTACACTTTGAAATGCAAGGATTAAGCATAGTAGGTGACAAGGTGACTTTGTTAACAGGCTAATCTCTTGGCTCAACAGAGACAAGGGATTTACATGTGACTGCACAAAAGTACTTTATGGTCTTCTTTCCAGCTGGAGAATGTAGGAAGGGGGAAGGAGATGGGACAGGGTTGGATGTATTAGAGCCATTTACAAAATGGGTTTAAACTATTCTTTTCTTATTGTTTTAGGTTTGTTTGCAGGTTTTTAAAGCAAGTCTGCATGGAAATATGTCACAAATAATAAGCTGTTTCTGAAAGGTCCAGGTAGCTGATGATGAAGATGTCACAGAATCATGAATAACTGGGAAAACCATTTGTGGTGTGATTCCTTCCTCAATGGTTTTATTTGCTTTCTTATAAAAAGCCGATCAGTATCAAGGGCTATGCAAAATGCTATTTTATTACTAATTTTCCCTGACTCTTTCTCCAGATTTCAGCACTTCTTCACCAAGGAATGTGAATTCTAAATTCAGGGTACTGTTTTCAAATGGCCCTTCTGTTCTTGGACAGGGAAGGGGCAAGAAGAGAAAGAAAAATTTAAAAAAATTAGAGCTTTAGGTCTTTACATTTCTGTCCATTACTAAGATGAGACAGTGATGAGCAAACGAACATGAAAGGAGACCTGGATCCCCCTGTGAGAGTTTGTGTCATACAATATCCACTTCTCTGTGCTCAGGGTCCAGCCACCCCTGTCATCCTTCCCCCTGCAGCAGGAAGAGTGCCCCTGGCTTTTCCATTTAACTCCTTCCACTGTCAGTATGGATCTCCACTGTGAACGAGGGGAAATGTGGGGAAGCAATCAGTTCAAACTTTACCTAGGCTTCTTTGTCTCTGGATAAAAATGACTATGAGAAAACCAACTCCTGCATAGGGTTCATCTGAAATTCAACAGAAAACTGTTGAGGCTGAGCATGTTTTCTGATTTTAAATAGATCTGGTGAAAGTATTTATCATATTGTATTTGTTGCAGTATATCTGGGATACTTGTGGTGACTGCAGACAGAGGAACAGATTCTGTATGGAAACTTGGTGTCAGATCTCCAGCCCATTTACAGATTCATGTGCTGGGCCATTTCTGGATGAGATGTCAGCTTTTTTAAGTGGGTTAAGGTGATCTCATCTATGAGGGCATGGAAACGACATCCTAGTGAGAGAGGGGAAAGCTGCTTTTCCCTTTGCTTTGATATTGGGGTAGCAGGAGGGAAGAGTTTAATTCAGAAGAGTTGTGCACCTCACTTGAGTATGACTGTTTAAATATTTCCAGTCGTCCCAAAGAGATGATTTGCTAAAAAAAAATTAAATTATGTGATTGAGCATTACACTTCAGGGTTATATCCAGTCCTGCATTTCAAGCTACCTTTGCAGGAAGGTGAGTTCAAAGGCTTAGCAGTCCATCTGCCCAAAACAGCCATGGCCAGTTTGTCCATTAACATGCTATGAAGTCATGGAGCCAACGGGAATACAGGTCAGAACTGCAGAGGTGTGGTGGGAGAGGAAGTGAATGGAAGGGCTGTCAGGCAGCATGGCTGTCACTGTTTCCCTAGGGGGCCCATCCAACTCCTCCAAGAAAATATTCAGCTTTGCCTTGCATTCAACAAACTTGATGAAACAGCCAGTCCAAGCCCCAGCTGTACCTTGGCCAGTGAGGACCTGCAGTATTGCTCTGAGTCCCCTCTTTCCCTTTGGATATCAAGGATAGTGAGAGTACATCTTCCACACAGTTTTTGGGTGACAATGGAACTCATCTACTCACCACTGCCCAAGGGTTTGAGATTGCNGCCCATGTGCCAGCTCATCAGAGGCAGACTGCTGACTGTGAGGACACCAAGCACGTGGATGGAAGAGAAAGTAAGAATTACCCATTTTAAAAATCAGACACAACCTCAACTCCAAAGTTCATCCACTATTTGGGTGCTAAAACATATTCAAACCTAGCAGCAGACACACATTCTGTGCAGGAATCTGACCAGCTGTTTCCCTTCTCTCTCTTATCCTTATACCTTAAATCATTTTGACCTTTAATTGGCCCTATTTTGCTTACAGAGGGCCCTGGGACCCTTCAACACATTTGCTTGTAATTGCGTCTCTTTGTTATTTTTCTAGGGAGCCACTGTTGGTTGTTTCTTTTTGAAAACACTGTGGCATATCATTGAGAAGCCGCTTTTAAATGAGCCCTGCTGGAGGCCAGGAGAGCCCTGTGAAAGCTCAGCAGAGAGAGACAGGGCTATCTAAATGCAATTATCATATCACTGCGAAAACGTGAAACCTGCCTGAGCTTAAGCAAACATCACCAGCCCCTGGGCTGAGGGTGGTAAAAGCTTTGCTGGGAGGTGTCTGGGTTGAACCCATGGGAGAGGTTGTCCTGCTATCACACCTTTCACTCAGCAAAGCAGGGAATGTCTCTCTGCCTGTTGCTTACTGCAGCTGGGCGTGTAACTAGGTGTTTTCCCATATGTTTTCCTTGGTAGTTTTATTTAAATTCACCTTATTAGATTGTGATGGTTTTCAAGGAATTGCTCTGGTACAGACACAGGGCACTACTCTCCAGAGCAGGAATAGGACAACCCAGTAAAGGAGCAGCAACAGCAGCAAGGGACTGCCAGCAGACAGTGCTTCCCTAGCCAGGCCCTGTGTGTGCCACTAATCTGGCTGTGGCCACAGTTTGCCCTTAGTCTTCCTCATAATGTCATCAAGATCTTAACTGTCCAAAGCGAAGTTAGGACAGTGAGGGAAAATACTACTGCCAGATACCATCTGCACTGCCTCCTACACTAATGGACACTTGCTCTGTAACTGAGCCTCCACTCAGTCAGCCCTGCAGCATGGAGACCTCTTGTTAATATTTGGGCCAAGCAGACCTTACCATCAAGTTAATCTACAGGGTTGTTGAGCCTCTGACCATAGGTTTTGTGCCAATGGTCTTCATGGAGATTGAAACTGGTGCCCAAGAACATGGGAACTGCAGTTTATCCCATAAAGCTGTTTTAGTGCCAGATCCCAAATAAATTTACTTTCTATGGCTTACAGTATTCACATAGGCAGCATCCACAGATTCCACCGCCTTGGAATAGGTTAGCAAACTACATCTCACATTGTACAGAAAGTCAAGTGAGCCATGGCTGGCAAGGCTGGAGCTAAGGCTGGATTTCTGCCTTGTGGAAAAGAGGTTTTTTATTGAGTCAGTCTGTTCATCTGTGGCTCCAGAAAGGAAAAGACACTGCTGTTTTCACTTGGCTTACACTTGTGGATGTCAAATGCTCTGCAAAGGTAGCAGGTATGATGATGCCTCCTGTCCTTTGAGGTCATGCACAGGGACATGGCAAGATGGTGTAAAATGTAAGAGGCACATGTTTGGAAGGAAGAGAGAGTCTTGCCCTACCAGCATGGCTGTTAAATGTAGCTGAAACCAGCAGAGATTGATCCAAAGATTGACCTTTAGGAACAGGAAAATCTCAAGTCCTCGATTGCCTCTGGATTATTCTTGACCTGTGGGGCTGGAAGCTGTAGTTTCTAATGGTCAAAGCATCTAATTGGAGTTAGACATCTAACTACGTGGATGGAATTAGCTCAATAAAGTAAGTCTTAATAGTTGGCAGCAAGACTCATAGTTATTTAAAATGCCAGCACATAACTGGCTTTCAGGCTCTGAGGGGAAGAAGCCCATCAAAAGGTCCCTCTTCCCTCCCCAGGTCAGATCATGCTCAGCCAGAACGATGTGAAAGGGGCAAGACTCCTTTGCCCAAATTTCCACCCGCTGGGGCAGTTCACCCAAAATACCAAGCTCCAAACACAGCTGGCACAGAGACTCCAGGTATAACTGAAGTGCTGGTTTCAACACTTCAGGGATCAACTGCAGTGTCACAAATGCAGTAAAGGAAATTCCTTTTCTAAAGGTAACATGGAGCCAACAGGCCTGAGGGTGAAATTTGGGATCCACAGAATGCAACCAGGCATGGCTGGGTCCTTCCTTGGAGGACAGACTGGGCATAGAGAGCACAGTGCTGCCAGAGCTGGGCTGCACACTCTCGAGTCTGCAACAATGAAGCTGAGAAGCATTTTGTAGTTGTATGCAAAATCAAAAACAACTTTCACTATTTTTCTGATATTTCTGTCCAGGTTGCTTACAATCCAAGACATTTTATTTCTGCCAATGAGGTTCTGGTCAAATATGGACTCTTGCTGGGGTTCAGCAGTGGATCCCTGCTGCAACATCCCAAAGCATTCACAATGTCCTGGCAGATGCTGGTCCTTATAAGTATATTTAGATACAGGATACTTGCCCTTGAGCTCCAAGTACCCAGGGTTTTTGAATATACAAATATTTGCGAAATCAGGGCTCCATTTGTATTGCCTGTTTAATATTTTAAGTTTATATTTAAGTTTCTGATGCTCTGTTCATTTTTTTAAATCCAGACATAATTTTAAGGAAAGAGGTTTCTTGCTTTGCTTTTTGAGTAGATGTGTGAAGTGTCACTTGTGAGTTCAGCACGTTGCTGCAGTAGTGGGTCCAGTGGTTTGTGTTGGTGTCTCTAGTTTTGAGCAATAATGAAGGAGCAGGAGAACTGTACTGTACAAAGTATGTCCCATCACCATTCCTGAAGTTCTTTTGTCCCAGTGGCTGCTAGGACATGCTTTCTGCTGTCAGAACAATCTGTGCTTGGTGCTGAGTCAGAAACCTGGTCAGCTGTCCTGCCTCTGAGCAAGACAAACACACCAGGATATGCCTACACATGCCAGCTCCTCTGACAAGCCAACATCTCTCAGGGGGCTTGAATACTATTCCTGGCATATGAAGGAGATGTTCATGTCATGGATGCCCTTTGCACCACCTTGGTCAGATCTGGAGAAAAAACACAGTGCGGACAGTGGCATGGGAGTTTGTTCCTGCTCTTCTCTGACAGCAGTGCATGGAGCAGCAGAGAGTACTGGTTTCAGGCCTGCTGTTCCCCTTTCAACAATTATCTGTTTTATTAAAACAAAAAAGCTTGAATGCTCAGGCAGGAAAAAGTCATTTTTCCAAAATAGACAGTGACGAATTTGGGAAAATTGGAGGGAGGCCAAGGAATTACAACAGACTGAAAGCTGAGTGACTTTCCTGGGAGTGACCAGGGAAGATTTCAAAGCCACCAACCCTTCCTTCCCCACCACTGCCACAGGAGAGCTGAAACCTTGGCAAGCGGAGGAGTCACTGCCACCACTGCTGCTTCCTTTTCTTGCTGCCAGATAAAGAGGACAGACTCTCCTTTTTCTCTCCATTCCGCTCACACAATGAACAAAGGGACCAGCGCCAAAATTACAAGTGTGAGCCCTTAATGCATCAGGTTGAACAATGGGCTTTGGAGGCATCTGCCTTGTCTCGAGAAGCAGTACAGCTAGTTCTAACTGCCCAGTGCCATGGAAAAAAACTCACTGTCCTGGCAGAATGCTCCCCAGAATTAAAACACCATTCTCCTTCTTTCTTCAGCTTCCTAATGGGAAGCAAAATATCAAACTAGGTCCACAATTAAACAAACATGCCACTATAACTGAGCTGAACTCAAGTGTAACAGATGTTATTGCAGTTGGACCAGGCTGGAGGCTGGGAGCAAGCCATGCTGGCTGGCTGCTGCTCCTGGGATGCTGTTGCTGAAGGGGTTTCTCTGCCACACCACAGCCTTCTCCTTCACCAATCTTTCTACCTTTTTCTCTAGTATGTCTTTTTCCTTGCTCTCCTCCTTGTCCTGGTGCATCCTCAACTGCTCCAGCTCATCACATTTCATTCATCACTTCATCAATTTCACTTTTTAGCACTGAAAACCACTGAAAACCCCATCAAGAGATGGGGCAAAGCCATGTCAGTTAACTTTTTAGGCCATGTTAGTATAGAAGAATAAAGCAATTCTTTTTCTGCATTTCATTTTTCTTGGTCAGTGCCCTCACTGGCACCCAAGCTCCACAAGGATAATAAATGCTACCTCCCAGTTTCTGCAGTCCTTCCCCAAGTTTGATGGCTGTGGTGCAGGTGACTGTGAGGCTGTAGCTCAACACACCTGAGACTCCTATCCCCAAAGTTCTTTTCCTCCACATATTACAGCATCTCTGCAACACAAGAAAATTGGTGTTTGGGAGGTGACAGACAGCTAAAGAAAGGCAAACAAAAGGGAAATCATGTCCTTTTCATATCTGGCTGAATCCATCTTCTCTGCAGCCTTAAAGCTCCGGTGCAGTCCATGATAAGAGTCTTATTACCTCCAAGGCTTAAAGTCCCTGACACCCTACCTGGCACCAACTGACTGATGCCTCTGATAGCCCATGCATCCCTTCATTTACACGGATCTGTTCCTTCCAACTCTGTGTCAAAGTGACCAAAATAATTTGGCACAAGGCAGAATCAGAGGCTGTTTGGCCCTGCTTCTTCCCAAGCAAAACTGTGCCAGGCTTCTGTTACTGCTAGAGGAACAAGAGGAACTCAGGGCTGGGTAACAGACTTCACAGGCCTCTGGGCCACTCCCTAGAGTGAAGCCTCCTTCTCTCATCCAAGAGCCATGGTCACCAACAACTTCCTGAGGTGTTTTGGAAAGGAATACAAGACTATACATTGCAGCATCTGTGCCCACACACATCTTTGGCTTGTCTTTTGTTCTACTTGCTCTTGCAGTTACAAGGCCCTGTGCAGTGGGGTTTTGCTTTGCCCCAGGCTGCTGTAGCACTGTGACTTCTCTGACTATTAACAAAAATCTAAGGAAGTAAGAAAAGTTAACTTCTCTTGCTCCTTCAAGCAAGGAAGCTGGAAGATCCCCGAAATCTTTCCTGAGGTGTCTCAGAACAGGAACTGTGCCAGCACAGAGGCCCTCAGAGCCATATGTCACCAGCACAGTTTGGGATTGGAGCATCCACCACCTACCATGCTCAGAAATTCTGTACAGTGGAGGAGGTAAGCAGCTCAGAATGAAACATTGCTTGGTTTACCCTCTTTGCTGGGCAAGACAGGCTGGATACCCTGGGCACTGGCAATATTAAGCCAATATCACCTCTCAGTGTTCTGCTGTGGTAAGAAACCAGCCAAATGCACAACTGTTACGAGCCAGGGCTGTTAGTTCAGCACTCTGATGGTCAGAGTGAGAACAGCACAGACACAGAGACCTCCAGCCAGAACAGGCTTTCATTGCTCCCAGTGCAATGCTGAATAGTGTGTCCACTCATATGACAATTTTATGAACAAACAACAAGGAGTCTTTGGCAGAAAGCATCCCTTTGTCAAAACCCCAATCCAGGTGAAAATGAAAACCAGTTCTAGGTGAACAGCCAGGTATTCCAGAGCAGGGAGGTACTGGACGTAAATCACAGCAAGCCAACACACCACCTTATCCCTTTACTGATTGCCTAATATTTATATAGATTTTATACTTTTGATCTGCTTACACTGAGACAAAGCATCTCAGATGGCAAATTTGATGGAGGTATTGAGTTTCCAGTTGGTAGACACAATGCATATATATTATGTGACTGCACTTTGACAAATACAGCAGCAATTTTACAATGCAGGCTCTTTTAGGACAATCGATGACATGAGATAAAATGACTAGGAATTACCATTAAATTATCAGACTTCAAGTAACTCAGGAGATACCCTGTCCTATACAATAATGGTGCTTTTTCCAAAAAATGCATCCTTCTTCTCACTACCCTTTATTCTTCATCCCACTCCCTTTCTCTCATTTAAAACACAAATTTACACCTATTCAGTTCCCCCTCTCATTGCCCACAGCATCTTTTATTTTCACAGCAGCTTGGAGATGCAGATTTTGTGACTAAGACCTAGAGACACACCTTGTTACAGCAATGTATCTAGGCTGTGACTGCAGAGCAGCCTCCCTCCTCTCACTAGCTCTGGGGCTCACTGGATGCTGCTCTGAGCCTGTTCAGGATGCTGAGCAGCAAAATGAAAGCAATTTTTGATTCCATTAATCAATGGACTGGTTTTTTTGCCAGCTCAGTGTATCAAGGTAGTTCTTTACAGGATCAAGTGAAAAGAAGTGGAAAAGAGGGAGACCAAGTGGGAGAGGATGCTCAGCAGAGAGATTGCCTGGGGATGCTGCAGGGCTGCTGCCTCCAACCTCGTTTCTTTAATGTTGGTACATTATATATATTGTATGGATGCTTGTTCTGGTTCTTGCTCAATGCATTGACCAGAACATGCTGTTTAACAGCAGTTCTTCCTTTAGTCCCATCCCAACAAAGACCTATGTGATATCTGTATTTAAAGCCCATTTAATTTCAGTCTTCTGTATGCAAGACTATTTTGATTGAGTTAGGCAAGCAATGGCACAAATAGTTGATGGTAAAAATAGTTGTACTGGCAGATCAGAAGAGGTGGCAACCTCTGGATGAGAGCCATGAAAAGCAGCTGTGGACAGACACCTCCACATAGAGTTTGGCTGCAGCTGGAACAGGATGCATAGCCTAGAGCTTCAGTCACCATTCTGTCAGGTCAAAGTAATGGAAAGGGTGAATCAGTCCAGAAAAAACAAAAACTATTCTGAATGCTGGCTCATAAAATGAAAGGCAACTTTTAAAATCTCAAGAAAAAAAATTAGCTAATCTTCCACCACTCTCTTATTTCTGTTGTCAATCTACACCTGGTTTAATTCCCATCCCAGACAAAAGTAGAAATATGAGGATACTACAAGTAATTGTTGATGCTGTAGCTCTTCAGGTCAGGAAGAAACAGAAGTAGGGGTAATTTCTCATTAATTATCCTACAGTTTCTAAAAGTGTATCTCTACAGTCTTGAGTGTCTCAGCCTCTTCTAGAGCAGACACTGTAAGGCACCAGCAATAGCACCATTTCTGACTGTGACTTGTGGAGTCCCTGCAACCCCTTAACTCAGTACCCAGGGTTTGGCCTTGGCACGACAGACTTTAAATCCCTGGCCAGCCTGAGAGAGGGAACTCCCCAATGGTGCTCTGTACAGATGTTTTGTCCCAGCCTCCACCTGCTCCTAATGCCCTCGTCTTTTTGGTTTCTCCTTTCTCCTGTATCTCCATTAGTGGTGGGATCTCAATGACCAGCCCTGTTTTCCCTATAGGTCACTGACCCTACGTGCCCTTTGTACTGCCCCCATGTCTCAAGGTCATTGGCTGCTGAAGCTCATACTTAAGCCTGAGACTGGGACATATTCAGCCCTTTTGGCTCTGGATTTCCCTTTGGCTGGTAGAAATAAACTTGGCTGGAACTGATCTGGTGCAAGGGCTTTCTTGCCTCTCCATGCTGAGCTAGTCAGGTGGCATGTATGGATGTGTGAGCTTGACTGCTTTGCTGAGTCTCCCCAAGCGGCTTTTCCACAGGAGATACTTATTGGGGTCTAGGCTTCAGCTCCACTCCTAAAGAGCACGATGCAATAGTGACTTGGTCCAATTTGGCTGCAAAATATCAGATGCCTCATCCCATGAGCTTTGGAGCTCTCCATGCATTGCTTCATATTCAAGTGAGCATTTACTGGAAAGAAAAAGTAAAGGGGTAGCACCCTCTGTGACACAGTGCAAGAAATGAAGGCAGGACTGAGTTAGACTAAAAATGGTGTGTGGTGGCTATTCTCAACCATTGTAATAGCCCTCAGGAGAGCAGCTACAAAGCGGAATAGCTTGAAACAGCCTTGTGGGGCCAGAGCCAGAGCAAGGAAGGTATCAGCCAGCTCTGTCCCTATTACAGAACTGAAGCTTAGTATGACTTGGAAAGCAATGGATCTGTTTTATCTCTCTTGACAATAGGGATCTGCAGATGCCAGATGATTAGGGCACTTTTGACAGAAAATGCAAAAAAGAAGTATCACATAACCCTGCAATCTGCTTACCTTTCATCCATTATTATTCATCCAGATTACTTTCTCTTTTAAAGCCTTCTTCTGTCCCTCCTGGATGGAGCATTCACTTTTGCAAAGTTTTGGCAATGTGATGCCATGCTCATGCAGGCCTGGAGGAGCTTTGCTTTTTCCATTTCCACCATCAGGACAAAAACGTGACCTTTTGCTGCAACCAAACCTGCCTGTAATCCTCAGATCACTGGTGACAGCATGCCTGACATCCACATATGTCTACAAACATTCCTAGAGATCTCTCTGATGCAAAGCCCCTTTGGCCATGTGTTGCTATGTGAGGCCACCTGCACCTTTTTGCATTTCAATCCCATCCATCTACAGCCAATCATCTGGGAATCTTGTCATTTGCATGAGGTCCCTTCTGCTCCATAATTACAAGGGCCAAACTAAGGTCTTTAAATGGTTTGTGAGATGGTCCAGGTGATGAGGATGTGACCTAAGGTATCAAAACTTCCAGCAATAAAGGGGGCATGATCTTAGCTAATCCCCTTCAGGGGCTGATATGTAGCAAGTACTAAAATGCACCGATTTTCTTCCTCTGACTTTATATAACTAGTGTTATTTAAAACTCTTGACTAATCACAGGCAATGGACAGGTTTATAAGGAAACAGTGTGTATCCTGGAACAAATTCTGACATAATTATACTGTATAAATTCCCCCATTAGAAATTACGCTGCATTGGTATAGTGTACAAAGCAGCCATAGTCCAATCAACTGGCTCTGTGAAAATGTGTCTGATGATTGTTTACCCTGTTGATGTCTTATTGAAACTTCTTACAATGATGAGACTGTTACATGACAGCAAATGGAAGTCAAAGGGTGAAGAGTCTCTCCTTTCCTCTTGATGCCTTCAACTGTGCTTGTTTTCTTGCCTGTTTTTGTTTTTTGTGGGGTTTTTTTTGTTTTGGTTTTTTTTGTTTGTTTGTTTGTTTTTGGTGGTTTGGGGGTTTTTTTTGTTTTGTTTTTGTTTTTGTTTTTTTGTTTTTTTTTTTTTTTCTGGATGACACCTTGCTTAATTCTGATCACTCTAAAGTAGAAAAAGAAGCATGTGGTTATGGCACAAATCACAAAAACCCATAGAAATCCTGACTGGGGTTGCATCATCTGCTTCGAGGAGCAATTACTCCACTAGGTCCTATCCCTTCACTGCAATGAGATTATGGGCCATATTAGGATTTGTTCCAACCTGGCATTGCCTTGCTCCATGGCAGGGCAAGAGCCAAGCTTCTCTCCTGCTGGTTTGAGCTAATGCCAGTGGAGCAGCAGAGTGTTGCAAAGGGCTAATTTATCAGATCCCGGTATGTTACTTTGCAAAATGATTGCATGATATATTTGTTTTCCACTGCAGTGTCAGGGCTGTGGCATATTTGGACAGCCTGGGAAGAGGGAGACTGCACCCTTGGTTGGGAGGATGATGGTGGAACTCTCAGGACCGTGGCCCTTGGCATTTGGGCAAAGGAAACCAAATGCATTTCCAGTATTGGAGCACTGAGTCAATGTAGGTCAAGGAAGGATTTTTACTTTTTCAGCCATTATCTTTCATAAGGATCAGAAAAGAAAAAATAATAATCTGAATACAATTCAATTAATTTTAGTTATAAAAACAAAAGCTTGAGTACTTCAGAGCAGTTTTATCACCACCCTAAGGAAGGTTCAGGAGCAACCCACTGAAACAAAAGGCTTTCTAGCAGCAGAATAGCAACAAATGGTATTTTCGTTCAGAGGCTGGGATAGGGCAGTATGATTCCAGCCTCCCTCTAACCTGGGAGACCTGAGCTAATTTAATGTATGGGGAATGGGATCTGGAGCCTTTTCAGATCTTCAGTTTCAAGCTGCTCAGGAGACCAGGAGGTCTCCAACACTGGCAAACTTAAGAGATAAATGGAAATGGGGCAGAGGGGTAGTTATAGCTGGGAAAAAAAAAATCCCACCTGTAGAGGATTATCCCTTGCAGTATGTTGTCTATACAGTTAATTTACAAAATCCCAAAGACTGAGTTTTGTTGTGAAGAAAGTGAGGAAGACTATTCTTTAAGGGAGGTATTGACACAACTGTTAGGGAATCTTTTGGGCTTAATGCAATACAAGTAACATTGCTGACATTTGTCCATTTTCACCAGCTAAGAGATTAACTCATTAACCCCCACCCCAAAATCTGAGGCAATAATGCCTGTCTTTTGTTTGTTTTCAGCATCATCAGGAAAGCTATGATCTGGTTGCACCACACAGTCTCCTTCTGAAGCAGTAAGTAATGCCTCTAAGAGATTCTTCCTAATGGTATTCAGAGGCTGGAGCAAAGTACTGAATGCTGTTGCATGTATGGAGACAATGGGGTGGTCCCCTGCTGGTGTTTCCAAATCACTGTGTCCCCACACTGACCTGGGTCTCTATGGGAATACAGGGTTCTCCCCAGTCCCTGCCTCTCTGGGGTGCATGCCCTTGCCTGGGCCAACATCAGCATGGAAGAAGTTAGCACTGCTGCTGCCTATGCCAAACCAAGCTGTGGCTAAAGGAGCGTTTGGATACTCTAGGCTGCCAATACAGAACTTTCCTAAAAACTGGTAGAATTTGCTTCTAATTCCTTTTTAGGAAAAGAAGGCTTTTATATAAAGTCCCATTTTCTAGGTGTTAAAAGTTTACAACCCACACCATTAAAAGCTACATTCTGTGTCTAACTTAATGTTTGGTCTTCAAGAACAGCTTGGAGGAGAAAAATAAAAGGTTCCCTGTTTGTTCTACAAAATAGGAAGGTGGTTGCTTTCTATATTGTATATATGCATTACGAAGCTCTAATAGGCTCCTGCTGGGGATTTGATGGTTTTAACTCACTACATTCCTTACATTTTTGTATAACTGCCAAGAAAGCTAAATAAAATGGCTTTTTTTTATGTTTTCTCTAAGAATAGCCCCACTTCTTTGTGAATATAGCAAAGGAATTCTTGATAATAATTATTTGGGAGAATAACTGATGTTATTGATGTTAAAAGTAGAAAGATTGCTGTTTCTCTGTCTCAGAAACAGAGCTAACCAAGTAGGCTGGGACATCAGAAAGCCTGAGCATTCCTTGGCCACTTACTGAAATTAGACTGGGTTTATTCCTGTGCCAGAAGGTGTAGAATCAGAGAAGACCAGCACTAAAACTCAAGTAGAAACAAAAAAAACAAGCCCTTAGATTTGCATTTTCTTTCAGGATGAAAGAAAACAGAAAACTGAACATTTTTCCGACTTGTTTGCATTTCTCCATTTGCAGATTGTTCTGCCTTCTGCCAACTCACCCTGAAAAACTGGGGTTAATTTACTCAGTTTAATTCAAATGTGCACAATTAACTCTTGGGCATCCTTAAACCTTTGCAATGTTACCAGAAGTCCCACCCTCCTGAGATATCAGCATGCAAAGAGTGACATTCTCAAGATGAGCCAAAGTTTAGACTACAGAACCCTACCAATTGCTTGATTGACACCCATCATATATATGCCAAGACCTTAGATGTGTTTTGTAATGCCATGCAATAAATTGGTGGTATAACCAATATTATAACCAATATTATAACCAATAACCAAATAAGGATTGCAGCATGAGAATTTGAACCAGCCTGTGCCATGCTTTGACTGCTAAACATTCCTGCCATCCAGGATTATGAGAAGGTGGAAGGCTCTTAATCCACTTGTATGTCACTTCCAGGGGGAAAAAAGCTACAGTTACTTTTTTAGGGTTGACTGAAAGCATCTGTCTTCCCTGCAGTTGAGACAACCCCTCACAAAGGCACCCTGTCATTAACCAGACCTGTCGTTCAGTTAAGCATGCAGAGATTTGGTGCCTGTTCAGCCCAGCTTTGTCAGGGCTGGTAGCCCTCGCCTGGATTATTTTTCAAAACAGAGACTTGGTGGGGCCAGGCTGTAGCATACAGTGCAAAGACACTGTCTTCTGTTTCTTATGCATCTGCCTCCTCCCAGCTTCCCCAGTTACTCCTTACCTTTGCCATAAAAGCTGCTCAACGATTATTCCTAATTCACCTTTGCCAGTTCCACACAGCATTTTGTAGCCCTCTGTGATTATTTACTCATTCATTTACTTCCCAGACTAAAATGCCCCGGTCTCTTTAGTTATTCCTCATAGAGGTATAGTAGGTTAAAATAGGGACAGTTTAGGAAAAGCAGTAAGCAGTCAGTGATGTTATGACTGGTTTTTTTTCCTCTATTGTCAGTTTGGTTACTTGCTCTTCTTGTCAGTGAGATTTCCATTGTGCCAGATGGCATTTGAAGGTGAGTATCCTGGCATCTTTTGAGCCAAAGAAACATTCTGTGTTTCACCTTCAAGCTTGTGCATGTGTCATAGCTTTGATGACATCCAAAGCTACAATATCTCAAATGACAACAAAACTTATGCAATCTGTAACGGAAAAATTTCTCATCATCTCTACAAGTGACTTGGGAATGTGAAGTGGTGCAGGATGGAAGGCAGAGTTCCTACCCCATAAGGACTTTCAAGATTAAAAAGTTAAAACAGCTCCTAGTGGTCCCTGTATCTCCCAGATAATGCAGATAAAACCCCAGCCAACTAAAAACCAACACCAGCAAAACCCAATTTGTTTTTATCAAGACTGAGAGATGACACAAAGGCTGACTACAGCATTAATGAGGTTGTCTGAGGTTTAGGAAGATTCGGATCCTTCTACTGTTGTTTCCAGTATGGAAACATACTGGGCTGGCGACTGCTTGCCTGTGTTCTTAGATTTCATGTGACCACTACTAGTTCCAAATTTGGGTGGATTTTAGCAGGTAGGACGCTGTTTGGGTCTAAACAGCAGCTAATTTAGCAGGCTCACAGAACTTCAATTCCAAATGAAGACAGAATTATGAAAACTGATTGACCTATGAGATTTCTGCCATTCAAAGTCAAATTCACATACTAAACTTAATTTGTCTATTCCTTTTACTACTCCTTGGAAATGGCTGAGCACTGTGATAAGGACTGTGTGGAGTAGAATGAGAGCAGAATAGGTTAAATGTTGCAGATGTGCTCAGACTGGGGTTAAGGAGAAACCCCAGCCTGGGATCCAAACCACTTTATGATTTCTGCATAACTGGATAATTGAGTTGTAATGGGATGCAGAGTGTTTGCATGTTTGTTTGCCCAAGAGAGGCACAGATTCTTTTAAGTTGCCTGGACTACAGGCCCCAGAAGTTCTTGTCCTAACTACAGGATAAAATATCTATTGCCTCCCTGAATCCCTCCATGCACCTGAGTAAGAGGTATGTGAGTGAGGACTAAGATCGCAGAGTGGCTGCAGGGAGCACAGTGTGAGAGCATGTGATGCTGTTCAGAAACATGGCTTAAAGTCAGACTCCATTCTAAAGCTTCCCCAGAATCCCAAATCCTCTTTTTATGTGAGTTTCATTCAAACACAAACAATTAAAGAATTTCAGCTTCTCCTACCATGGTGAGAAAACTTGGATGCTTCTCTGGTCTCTTAACTTTATTAAACAGCCTCAGAATGTTCCCCAGAAGAGGGTCTTGCCTGGTCTCAGACAACCCAAATCTTTGTGTTTGCTGTGGGTAAGTTGGTCTCTGATGCCAGTTGGCAGTAGGGAAGAGAAATAACACAGCTTGTTGCAAAGAACAAAAAAAAATGAAGGGCAGCTACAAGCCTCATGTCTCCTTATATGATTGGAATGATTTGACAAGGACTCCTATTCAATGGCAACATTTCAGAGCCCTCAGCATGGGCCACTGCACATCTCCACTATCTGTGTCCTTTTATGTTTCTCCTCCTAAAAATAGCACCAGGTGGCTTTAGACCTTAAGCACCATACGTTTGGACTTCTGCCTTGGAGCACAGAGAGGTCTCAAAGTTGGTTTTCTTTGAGATTTTCTTCGGGTTGCTGTTCTCCAAAGTAATAAGGTTTTCTCCCAAGGTTGCTGTTCCCTGGCAGTTTCCTCGGGGTTGCTGTCCCCCGAGGTAATAAGGTTTTCAGTCTTCTCCTTGCCCTAAGTGTTTCACACCAGAGCCAGAGATGACAAGCTGAGTCCACCAGTCCATGTTATCAAGGTTGTTTATTCTTAATTATCTATCAGTTTTCTCCCAGCTTTGCAAGGCGTCCCCCGCAAAGCAGGACACGCGGCAGACTGGGGCGGATCAGAGAGCCCCGCACCTTATGTACAGTACCCCTGACCCAACCACAGTCCAAAACGTACTTTTTATTTTCAAAATTTAGCCAATGTCCATTACCTATACTAACATGTCGTTTCTACTCTAAACCAATCTCTAAAATCCAACTCAGCAAAAGGTGGGGGACGAGAGCAAGAACAAGGAGCACAGGGGCCACTCCCCAATTCCTCCATCTTCTCTCTTCAGCCCCATATATTAGAAATCCTAACTTCTATATTTACATTCTATAATAAACTAGCTACTACTTATTTTAAATTCTCTCAGCTTGTGATTCTTCCTGCATGTGAGTATTCACTCCCATGGACAGGAATCAGAGGCAATGTCCTCCTGGGCTCTGTGTGAGGCTGGCTGACCCCCTTGTACAGATCTCAGACCCCTCTGTCCAGTCTCCAAACCCTCCAGGGTGGCCAGAGGGATATCCTGGACTCCAACAGAGAGGTGCTTTTTGTAGTTTTAAATTTGGAATTTGCCTCTTTAATAGGCACTGTCTGCTGGAATGGAGAGAAACATTCCTCCTGGGCCAGATTGCTCTGGTCTCCAGCAGCTCTCTCATCACCACTGATTTGTCAAAGCATGCAGTATGCTAACATCCTGCCAGCTCACCTTTAGCAAGCTAACTCAAAGGCATTAGTCCCACCAGTGTAAATAACATGTCTGCCACATGTCTGCTGGTTTCCTCCTGGTGCACTGAGGCAAAGCAGCCTTTCCTTGTCAGTCATTGACCAAAACTGTTGATTCTGGAACAACTGTGCTGGCTGTAGAGGATGCCAAAACCTCTTGAAAGCTGGGAGGCAAAGGTGTTCTCTTTTTAAATAGATTAAGCTCTACAAGGAGTTTTCCTGGGAGCTTATTTGATATCTGGAATAGAAATGGCTTTCCTTCTCCAACTTCTCCTACTCAACATTCCGAGTCACATCTGGAGTGGCTTTAGACACATTTCTCCTCTCCTCTCCAGACTACCAACACTGGAGTCCCACTGCATTTGTTTCTAGACAACTGACAAATATTCCAGGTGAGTCCAACTTGAATTTGCTTGCTGAGTTAGTCTAGTGGACTTAGTTCAGTCTAGGGAGAATGTAGCAGTTTGAGGGCATTTCCTGGTCTATCAGACACTTCTATCAAGGCTGAGCTGGAGGAAGTTCGGTCCAGTTTGGTTAAACTGCTAAAATCACAGCCAGTTCCTGAACTGCTTATTAAAGCTCAGGTCTGGTACATTTCATTCTATGTAGGTGTTTTCCTGGGAGCCTCCCTTGCTCTGTTTAGCAGACAGATCCCCCCTTCCACTCCCCAAGAGCAGGCTGAGAGGGATTTCTGGGTAGCTCCAGGGCCCTGAATCACCCAGACACCTCATGACCTCCCTGCCTCCCAAGAGAAACACAGCTGTGCCAAAGGAAAGCTCAGCCCAACATCTGCACATGCCCAAAGCAGCATGGACCTGTCATTGCTAAATGCTGTCACAGGTTCTGCGGCTGAAGAAGGACCTTGCATTGAAAAATGCACAAATAAAGAGCAACCCCGTGATAAGAGAAGCATTTGAAAAAAAAAAAAACATATTGAGAAGAGTGGTAAGCCCAGCTCTATCTGTACCTAAAGACACAGATCCTGGTGGTACTGATAAACTACTGGAGTGAGAGACTAATGTGCCTTGGCTCCTGTAGAAAATAGGACTTCTACTAACATCTGTAAATAAATATCCCCCTGTGTCTTTACACACCTAAATACATTTGCAAACCTGGCTCCTTGCCTATTTCCTATACTTGGCTGCTGCTTCTTAGTGTTTTCAGGGTAGCAGGAGCAAGAGCTCAGCTGTAATTTGGGGTTGTATTGTGCAAAGCGCTGTACAGGCAAAGAACAAAAGACCTCTGACTGCTTCCCAGCATCCAGGTCTTGTTGTTTTAAAAACAACCTCCTCTGTTTGGTTTGTATTTTCTTTATCTTTTATTCATTATTTTCTTGTTTTCTTTATATTTCTGATGCCTCCAAGCTAGGATACCTTTGCTGAGCTCCTGAATGAGCCAGACCAAGCCTGCCACATGGAAAGGAGTTTTTACCTGTGTCCTGCTTATCTGCAAGTGGTGAGTGTAGCTGGAGTGAAGCTGCAAGGGTTGAAATGAAGGGTGTTAGGGGTGATACTGCACAATAAACTTTGTGCCTCAAGATTCCCACTGGGATTAGGGAACATGAGCACTGCTGGAATAAAAAGCAAAAGTTTAGACCACAGAGAACTGAGCAGATGCAAACATGTGATACAAAACTGAAAAACTGTGCTCCAAGAGAGGCAAATGCACTCCAGCTGTGCCTGCAGTGGGTGGGTCATGCTTTTCCTGTGCCCAGGCTGTTTATTCGAAAGCAACTACCAGGATAGGATTTCCTCCAGGTTTACGTCAAGGAGCATGTCATGTCTCGTGACCCTTAAGTGGGTAAAAGTTAATGTATTAATAATCAACCAACCTGAGGTTCCAGACTGAGTGACGATTTGCATCCATCCCCAACTTACATAAAGCTAAACCAACATAATTTAAAAAAAACCTTTTGAGATGGTGTTTCCTGTGAAATCCCAATAGAAGTGTGTCTTCTGTGTGCTTTGATGCATTTTATGTTCATTTTGGGGCTCTGTAATTCATGGCAGCTGGTTCTCTGATTATTTTATATTAAGGACTAACTTCCAGTTATATCAGTGGGAGCAGGATTTCAGCTCTAGAGCTATTATTAACTAATGTAGCACAACAATGCCTGGCTTTCGTTCTTTTTTGTTTTCTCCCAGGGTCGGAATGTGTGTGTATCCCATTAACTCTGTCCTCACTACTCTCAAGATGTTCCACACAAATGATTTTTTTTTGTAAGAAAATATATTTTACTAGGCAGTTTTATGAGAACTGACAAAATACCTCATAAATAACCCAGCAGAAAATATGGGGTAAATAAAATTTTTACAACTTTATCATAAACCTGAGAAGTCTTTGGTTCCTTTTCAAATGGAATGAGCAAGGTATTTCATTAAAGGAAAAGACATGCTGTCTAAAGCCCAACAATTATAGACACAATGCCTTTTTAACTTGCAATTCAGTCAAACAGGTTTGGTGGCAGCAGAAAATGTTAAAGGCCCTGTTTTGACACTTTGGGTCATGCTCCCCACAGATCAATTTGTGCTGTAGGTTCCCTACATAGCAGAGATGAAGAACTGGTGTGTGCCTGATCTGCGCCCAAAGTATCCAGAACCTCTAAGGGAACACATATCTGGGAGAACCTGCTCAGGAAAGGCTGAGGCTTTCTGCTGCCTTTGTATATCTCTGACTATGAGGCTGTGCCTCGGGCCTGTAATACAAAGGGAATACAAACAAATATAGTCCTTATGTCTTCAGCACAAGCCTGAAATGCAATGATTTGGTCAAAGACCAAGTCTCAAATAGAAATGCTTGGAACAAGCCTCAGTCCTTGAACTTTGTGTGAAGGGGGAGTTCAGCTCTCAGAAGGAGGATCTTTTGACGTGATAATTTTGGTAGGGTGGGAAGACAGGAGGGGGTGTTCACTTTTAAGTTCTTTTCACTTATAAAACTCATATTGAAATCCATTACTATTTTCTACTTACAGTGAAACAGAAATTGGGCAAAATACAAACCAATGTTGTTTTTATGTTCCTGGTGCATAAAAGGCAGGGAAACTACCTCCCAAAAGAAGTGATAAGGTGCCATTGTAGGTCTGCATGGTCTGATGAAATACCAGATAAGGTGATCTATAGTGAAGGCCTTTGCTATTTCTCATGCCTCTTGTTCTCTGATCTCCATCCTATTTGTGCCTCCAGCTATGCTAAAAAACTTGAGAGAGAGCAATCCTGGAAAGGCTGGGATTCACAGAAGCATTTGAGATGTTCAGATACTCTTGTTATCTTTCCTGCATTGAGAGCTGACACCACCGCCCAGGCCTCACCTTGCTGGCACCACAGGCTGTACTCCACAGCCTTGGTCCCCACCTCTCCTCTGGGGCATTCTTGCATAAAGCCCACAATCAGGGTGGTATGGTCCCCACCTTCCCTTGGAGGCACTGTTGCATTCTCTGCCTTCCCTCCCAGTCCCTCTCTGCTAGATAGCCCTTCTCCACCTGCTCACCAGATTGCCTGGGTTCTCAGGACATCTGTAGCAACTTCCTATAACAATGTCATGTGAGGAAAGCATCTAAAGCTTTTGCAGCTAAAATGCCATGTAAGCAAAGAAGTAAGTTCACCTCACCCCACACTCCAAAGCTCTTGTGATGTTGATTTCTTTAATGGCCACCAGCCACGCTTTGGGAACAGGACACCTACATGAGAGCTGGTCCCTGCACCAATAGGTACAGTCCTTCAGCCTGATCCTCCATAATGTTGCATACTCGGAGCCCCAGTTGTCTTCCAGGCCAAGTCAGAGTGTCCCTGGGAAATTTTCCTGTATAAGGGCTCCAGTGTCTGGCATGTTGTCTGGAAAGCACTATGTAAAGAAACAATTACCACAGCCCTTTCCCTAAAGGAAATTCCATCTCTGCTCTAAACAGCACGGTGGTATGGCAGAGCACAGCCCTGGCAGAGCAGGCTGGGTTGTTGTGGGGGGCTCTGCCCTCCCCCAGCAGTGGTTGACAACATATCAAGGGAAATTGGCTTTTTGATAGAACACACTGCTTTAGTGAGCCCATAAGTTCGTGACTTATTGTTCTGAATTCCCCTTATTATCCCAATGTTTCTATCAACACCCCCTGCCTCTACCCTCTCCTCAGGCCTCCACCGTGATGCAGAGGTTAAATAAAATATCATTTCCTTCTAATTTATCCTTTGTCTTTGGCAGTCAAAATGTCCTTCAGACTTTTCCAGGTCAGGGTAGGACATGAGAAATCCCTTCCTAGGTATTTCACTGTAGATAATGTGGCTGATTCATGAGACCATTCAAAGCGTTGCCTTCCTCTGTGGCTGCCACTTTTGGTGCTGGGCTCTACCTCCTTTTCCCTCCCTACAGCACCACCTCTCCTGGCCAGATTTTGCAAACCATCTCTTGGGAGCCACAGGAAGAGAAGAAAAATCAGAGAAGAGTAGGTTAGATCCACTGCAGCAAAGTCTCTCTGCACAGGAGAAAAAAGGCTTTGTGAGTCCAGAGAGCAAGAGAATTCTGTCCCTGCTCTAAGGGGGACTGAGCCATGGAAGCAGCAATACTTTGCAATTCTGCCACTTGACTGCCAGAGTGAACAGAAGTGGAAGGATTCGTGTTGTGATACAGCTGGGCAAATATAGCAAGAGATGGAGGAATATACACAAATCTGCCTCTAGAAGCATCACCTGTGTATTATTTCTTAGGCTGAGGGTGAAATACAAAACAGCGGCATACATTTTTATTTTTTATAAAATCCAGTATCATGCTCAGCATCTTCCTAGAGACTCCCTCTAACATAATACCCAACGAAGACAATGTTGGTAAAAGGACCAATGGTGTAAAGGGAAGACCTATAAAGGACAGCATATAATTTATAATGGAGTGTTGTTATTTTTAACCTTTCCTTCCTTGTTCAGTTTTATGTACTTGAGTTGAAAGTGCAGAGGCAGCAGAGAGATAGCATTAATTTCACCCTGTAACACGCAACGTAGGTAAAAGGCGGGGAAGGCTGACTTGGTTTTGTCATTCTTGTGGTCTCCAAGGTAAGTAGGATGAGTATAGGAGGAAAATCTCTAGTGCTGGTGTCCCACACATTTTTCTTTTTGTCCATTTCTATCATGGTTGAGTGCGCAAATGTGTGGCTGGATAACAGGTATGATTGCCATGTGTCCTAGAACCTGGCCCCAAGTATCTCCTCACTGGCTGCTCTCAGCAGGAAATGCAGTAGGGATGCAGGAAAAGGTAAGCAGTGAGTACAGGCAGGGTATGGGTTGTTTGTGTGCATTCATGGTTATTCATGGATTAAGAACCCTGTATTATTGGTGGGTGAAGCTGTAGGGAATTAGATCACTGAATCCTTTGAGAAATAAAATCTATTTTTCTATCTATCTATCTATCTATCTATCTATCATCCATCTTAAAGCATCAACCTCCTAAATATCTATTTAAAACATTTCAAAAACCCAAGCTGCCATGAAAATCAGAGGGAGACAGAAGCGTGGAGAAAGCACCTGAGAGCTGGGAATAGAGGACAAATGATCCCAACCCCTGCAATTGTCCCAGCCCCCATTCTCACACTGCTAGCATCCCTCCCTTTGGTAAAAAGAGCCAGGCAGATTTTCACCTTGTCTCCTCTGACAGAGGAACTAGCCCGTTTTTTCACTGTGTGACTTGCTGGCAGATGGAAGATGCCTGAGGGGTCTTGTTCAAGGAATGTCTTCAGTATGCAAAATGCACCCACAGGCAGACAGGAGAGGGGTGGGTTTCATCCTTTGAAGGAACTGGGTGAAACAGTTTTTGTCTCCTCACGGTTCTGTTTTGCATTTGAGAAGACATAAGTAGCCTGTAGTTTTACTGAGACTTTTGTTTTAATAGAAACTGAGACAGAAACCTCCAAATGGAGCCAAACTTTAGTTCTGAAGTGGGAGGCCAAAATCATGATGTCAGAAAGATGTGCGTATTTCAAATATTTAAAATTCTTGAGCAAAATTTCTTAGGACATGAGAATCTGACCCATAAATTAGTGTGATGCAAGCTTTGCAAAGTCCTAATATTTGCCAATCCTTGTTTTCAGCCCCAGAGGATTTACTGGTTTTTATTCCTGTTGCTTTCAGTGGAAGTAAGAGAGGCAGCCAGAGGAAACAGCCAAGCCAAGGAACAAGAATTGATGAGAAGCCCATTGTTAGTTGATCAGTTAGTCTATCACTCAATGGTGTGTTTCACCAGGTCTTCTTCCAAGGCCATTGCACCACATGTGTGGCCTAAGCTGGATGTATGTACTTTCTCCAGCCTCCTACAAAACAAAAAGCCAGGCTGAGGCAATTACCTCTCTGAAAACATGTTGATTTCTTGTAGGAAGTGTCAGGCACTGCATGGGGAGATTCATTTCTCTATCCAGCTCTACCATGATGGCAGCTCAGAACTGCCCCTGTGAATGGGCAGTCTCTGGGTTGAAACCAGTCACCATCAATGGACCTGTTATGATGTTTTGGAGGTCTTGAACTGGCTGCTAACAGGAAGATGCCCACAGTGCTGTTGGCATGGTTTGTCCCCTTCTTTCATTATTTTCTTTCCCTACTCTGACCTATTATTAACAGACCCACCTTGTACCTAGTGTTTCTGTTTCCCCTGATATATTTGTAAAAGGCCTCTTATTCTCCTTAATCCCTTTGGCTATAATTAACTCATTCTGCATTTTTGCTGCCCTTATCTTTTCCCTGCAAGCCTTAAGTGACTGAATATTCTTGTGTGGTTGCCTCCCTGTTTTCCATTTCTACTAAAGGTTTTCTTTTTAATCCTCAGATCTCTGAGCAAGCTTATTTCTTGCATTTTTCTTCTTTATTTACTCTTCCTCTCCCACCTTGCTATGTAAGGTAGACCCCATCTACCTTACATACATCTCAGGATGTGTAGATCTCAGGATTGACTCACATGGCACATTACTTGCTCCATTTTTTAATTCACTGCAACTCATTCACCTTTTTCCTTTGGAACTATGCAAATTTTTTTGCAATGCTGCATTTGCCCTTCCTTCTTGGGGGATTCCTACCTTCTCAGACAGTTGCATTCTTCACCTAATATCTTTTGTTCTACAGAAAATATGCAAAGTAAAAATTACATGTTTTTCAGAAAGTATTATTTATGCAGTAAAGTATTCAGAAATATTTCAGAAAGTATTATTTATTTTTGACCCAGAAAACCAGAAAGGTTGAATGTGGACTCAGAGCTCTCCAGCACTCTGTGGCAGGGGTTCACGGTGGTAAAAGCCCACAAGGGATGGTGCAGACCTGTTCACCATTGCCACACTGAGACAGCCTGTTCTGCCTGCTATTTTAGGGTGCAGGAGGAGGGGTCTTGGACCACCCTCTTATTCCTCAGCCCACTGCTACCACCTCCCTCAGGAGCAAGCACGGCGAGAGGATGATTTTACTGCTAAAAAAAGACATAAACAGAAGTGTTATATCCAGCCATGTTTTCCTCTCCCTCCTAAGGATACCTGAAGGAGAGGCCACCAGGCAATGCAAGTACACCATGTAATGAATGCAGTGGGTGGGGATGGGGATGAACAGACATTCTTTTGTTCCTGTTATTGTGGAAATAGAGGCTAAAGCAGACGAGAGGGCTGGCTGCCTGCTCCACTCCATACTCCGTCCTGGGTGAAGGCAGGCAGCAGCTGTCCACGGCCATGCCCACAGCCAGTCTTGCTGGCCTTGGTCCTTGTCATCACTCTTAACAAAGCCCACTGCCTTTTTTTTGTCCTTTGCTTTCCTCCAGTTTCAGGCTTTGCTGCTCTAGCACTGTGATTCAGCAAGGTGAAGTGGGGTAGGGAAGGAGGAAGAAGTTTGGAGGGGTTGTTTTACAGAAAAAAAAAAAATTAAAAAAGCAGTCCTTCAGGGCCTGGACATTGCCACTTCTGGCTTTGCCCCTTCTGTTGCCTGATCTACCTTTTCAGACACACATGAGGAAACTTCTGAGAATAGCCCTGAGCCGGCCCAGAGTGCTCCGGCATCCCGGAGCACAGGCAAGGGGACAAGAGGTGCCCAGCACACCGGGAAGGGGAATAGCGAGACCAGGCTGCTCCCAAACACACTCATGCATGCACACCTACCAACCTCCTTCCACAAAAGAGGCGTCTTTAATTTTCTTTGAGAAGAGGAGGCAGGAGAGACGGAACTTGAAGGCTGCAAATTCCTCAGCCACATCTCTTGCCTCTCTCTCCTTTCCTATGCTGCCTGCTAGCTCCATATTCAGGAGCTGCAGCTCCTGCTTCCCATACAAATAGGCGAGGCTGAACAACTGGGCTTTTAAACCTTGTGAGACATTCTGTTGCTTTGGGGGTTGTTTTATTATCACAGCATTTGTGTGCTTTGTCTGTCAGAGCCACCTGAAGGCTGCTCTAACTCTAAAGGGCCAAGTTACTGCGTAGCTGCCCCCATCTTGCCTTCAAACAGCCCCAGGAAACTTGTCTTCATGCATACTGATAATTACCCTGTGCTAGAGCAATGCTTTTCCAAACCTTCAGTTCTATTCCTGCCATTTCAAAGGGATATTGTTGTCAAGCTCACAGCTTGTCACAAAACTGTGAGCTGGAGACCCTAAAGTAGCAGGTGGTACCCAGGTGTGTTGGGATAATCCTCAGCTTTTCTAAGGCAGGGTTACTTTTCCCTCATGAATAACTAGGACAAGAACAGGAGAAGCAGATGACGTTTCTGTTTCAGTCATCTGGCTCTTGTAGGCTTTCCCTTATTTTTTATCAGGTAGGCTGTATTGCTTCTCCTATGTCAGGGACAACATTAAGGGTAATGAGTGAGATCTTGTTCTCTCCAGAGTTGTGGCAAAGCAGCTCACACCAGCCACCCCAGAGCTGCTGTGGCTGTGAAGAGGTGGTGGTTCTTAGCCCGTTCAGAGCATCTGATGTTGTGCTGTGGCTCAGTTAGAGACACTGCTGATGCAGGAGGGAGACCAGCTGGCTCTTCTGTTTCTTTGCCTGACCATGGAGACATAAATGAGTGGTATCAATCAGAAACAATGCCTGCAAGTCAAGTAGATTTGGTGTTCATCTAAATAGGGGAAATCCTGTGCACTGAGATTTCACGACCTGGTGGCTGGAGAGCAAAATGCATGGAGAGAAAGTGCACTTCTGCAGAATATTTCCTAAGGCATCCAAGGACTCTCTGAAACCCACAAAGCCTGCCCTAAAACCACAGCTGCAACAAAAGAGGAAGAGTACACAGCAGAACTGGGAGCATATTAAACCTTGCAAAATTGGTCTCTTTCTGTGGTGGGGAGCATGTGTATAATACACAGAGAGGGAGCTGTGCTTTTTCAGCACTGGGGCTAAAAGTGAAGGTAGCATGTAGGAATGCTGAGCAGGGGTGGTGATTTCAGGCAGGGCTGGATCAAATGCAATGGCCTGAGCCTGTTGCTTTACAAGAATGACCAGTCTTCTGAGGACCTAGTACAGTGGATTTAAAGGATTCTAGGTGGTTAGTAAGCCACAGAGGTAAATTCAGCAAAGATGTACATGGGAGAGTGGACCATCAGAAAGAAAGCAGCCAGGATGAGGGTGCAGATGAAAAGATGGCCAAGTGGTGCAAAGTGCATAGGTCAAAGGGAGTGTAATTTTCAAGTAACACTAAGGAGGAACATAGGAAAAAGAAGTAAAAAGACTGTGTTAAAATATAGCAGCTGTCTAATGTTCCAGTATCATCTCTGTTCTTATCCTGGCACCACTGCACTTAGTTGCTATTGAGTTCCAAGTCCTGCAGGGTCCTGTGAAGGCAGTGTTCAAAGCTGACCTCAGTGAGACTGTCCGCGGTGGCTGCTTTCCTGGGCGTTAACTCAGGATCTCAGGGTTAACTCAGTAATGCAGGACCTTTGCTGGGCAGGTCTGTGTCCCTTCTGAACAATTTTGCTGAAGCTGGAGTGACTCTGGCAACAGGGATCATGACAAAGAAAAGAAGTTCATGAAGCCTGTGCCTGGATGCATTGTCTGTAAGAGCTGTTGCTTCATCTGGACAAGCCTCTGGGCCAACACTGTTGATGCATGCTTTGGGAATGTGCCTGTAGTATGGTTTTCAGTGAGAGCTGCATATTTTGCCTGCTGCATGTATCCAGCTGCAAGTTTCCATTCTTGGCATGTGACCATGTCCAAGGGCTGCACTAACACAGATTAACGGATTGCCACAACACTACATGATATAGAAAAATCCTGCCTTAACTAAGCAGGCAGAGACTGTAGGGGTCTGAGTTAAGTGGGTGTAGAGCCTGTTCTAAATCTCAGGAGTCTGTGGCTCCTGGTTACAGTGGACTTGCCTCCTGGAGGATTTTAGAAAGCACAGAAGAAAATGATCTGGAGATTCTTGCTGCTATCTCAGTTCTTCTGAGCACAAGGTCAGCAGAAAAACAGCTATCCCATGCTATGTCTGGACTGCAGGCAGACAGGCTCCACTGGGCAAGCCACAGCCCTGATTCCCTGACCACCTCATCCAGGCCAGGGATGTGGTTGGAGCTCCCTGACCTCCTTTAACCCACACAACCTATCTTTCTTCCTAGGAAGGCACATCAGAGCTGCTGTAACCTTCAAGATAGAAGGTCCAAGGAGTGGCTGAGATCAGGAGTTAACAGCAGTGTTCTTATCTCTGGGATTGTCCATGTCTTGCCTTCCACTGGTGCAAAAATTCACTTTCATATCCCTCAAAGTCAGCTTGTTGTGGAATTAGTGGAGAAAGAGAATAAAACAACAAGATAATGTAGTGGGGGAGCACTTCTTTGCATCTTTCCTGGGCAGATGCATCGTCCTCATTCCCATCACTTGCAGAACCAGCTGTGATTTCTGGCAATGCCAGACACAGCCATCACTCTCTGGGTTCCTTTCCTTTTCATTGTCCCTCTGGAGAACAGGACTCTAGTTAGAAACCCTGAAAGTATCGTTGAGAGCCAGCTCTATTATTCTGTAGCCAGTGAAGCAAGACAGGCATACTCTCCCACAACCTAGGGATGCCCCTCTGATCTATTACCAATGGGGCTATCTTTATTGGGATCACAGCCTGCCCTTTTTCACATCCCACAGGGACAACACCTGCCCACCAGATAACAAAGAAGAAACCTGTTGTGATGGGAAAAAAAGACAGAATTCTCTCCAGAGAGACAGCAAGGCTGTTTGATTAAGAGCATCTTTCTCCCAGCCAGCTGGTTTGCTAGCAAAACAACCAACTAGACTTCATCTTTATGCAAGAGAGAAAATCTCTGTGAAGCAAATGCCCTGAGTTCCATTTTATTCACCTATATAAACCACAAGAAATCTGGGGAAATCTTTGCAGAAAAAGACTGTAGGAGCAAGAGGGAAAATATTTTTGCCTAAACCAAATATTTAAAAAATATATTTAAATGGTAATTTCAGTGCAGTATTTGAAATTCTGCAGCAGAGAGATCTATCTAGAAGCTTCATCTCTAGCGTGTCTTCCTCAAAAGACACAACAGTTACCATTGCTGTACTTTTCTCTGTAGCCCCTGTCTTCGCAGAGGTGCGGTACCCCAGTCAGGCAGGTCCAATTCCAGCTGTGTTTTGTGCATGAATGTTGTCTGTCATGGGAGACTGTCCCATGTGTACACATCTGCCCAGGAGTGCCCTTTATCTGGGACAAGTAACCAGGGATGGGAACAAACAACCTCCATCTCCTTGATAGTGGTGCCCAACTCCAAACCAAACCTGTTTATTTCTCTGCTTGTTTCTCAAATTGGAGACCAGCCTTCATTGCTGCTGCTTATCCCATAAGCTGCCCAGAGGAAAACTGGCATATGAGCACAAGTTCCAAGGGGGTAAGAAGAAGTTTGCTTGTGACACAGGTACCTTTGTGGTACATGGTTCATTAGTCCAGTCCAGAGCTGGAGTGGAAGGACTCAGGTATGTTTGGGCGTGTTTGTGCATCCTAGTTTCTTTAGCAGTTTGGGTTCTCTCGCAGAAATATAATTGCGAGCAAAGTTTTATTCCAGTGGATGCAGCACGTAGCAAGAAGTTAACCTTCAGTTGGAGGGGATTTTAGTATGACCTTCCATAAAAAAAGAGGCATTGTTTTGAGTTGTTAAACAGCTGCTGTGTTTCACCCCACTAATAGTTGCAATTCAGGAGTGAATAATTTAAGCCTTAGATAAACAGCTGGTAAAATAATTTGGATCTTTCCTGGCGGGGGGAAGCAGGCAAGTTACTCAACAAAAAGAAATTATTATTCTCACTGCCTAGGAAATGAAGTGCTCTCCTTTTCATCATCAAGTGGGCTGTCACACAAAATATTCCCCCGCCCTTCTGGAAGCAGCCCAATACCATCTGCAGTGCTCTTTTCACTGTCATGAGAAGCAAGAGATTATTTTAGTTTGGATTTATGTATCTTCTTTGTTTTCCCTTATGACTTTTGTCTCCTTCTCCATCCCATCGCTGGTCTTCCTAAAAGTAACCCTTCCAACTGCCCTTCTACTGTTCTGTATGGGAACAAACACCATCTCCTTTCTTGAGGTAGACGCAACATGACTGCAAGAGAAGCAAAAGTTGCCCGCCACCCGCTCCCTCCTGCCAAACTTCATGTGTCCACTTGGTACACTCTGTGTCTGCTGGGCTAGGGTAGGACTGCAAAGCACCAGGCCTTGGGTCTTGGCCTCCATCGGATGAACAATTTCCCGTTGAAGGTTACTCACTTCCTGTTTTCCGTATTTAGACAATCTGGGCCTATTGGGAGCTTTGATTTGTTGTAAACTTCAGCTGTTTTAAATGTTAAGTTGCAGGAGACTGAGGTAAGGGGAAGGAGGGGGAAAGGCCTGGAGATAATTTAGGGTTATTGAATACCAGGACTGTGTTCTCTGTGCAGTGTTCTAGTGACCGTTAGAGCATGTGAAAGGAAGGTCAAGGGCTGACAGTATGGGAGATGGTGAAAGGGCTGCTTCACAATGGGCCAGGGCTGGAGGCGCTGCGTGCAACTGTGTGTGTGTGGGGGGCTCTCCGTGAGTGTGTGTGGTCAACACTTGGAATCAGCCAGGGGGATGCATCCAATGACTAATGGCTCCAGTGTGTCATTTGTGCCACAAACAGCTGTATGGAGGTGGTAAGAGCAGTGCAGCAGCTCAACAGCAAAGGCAGGGAGGAGTTTTTAGCCTAGACTGCTGTGCCCTTTCCCTGTGCCTATCAGTACATACCACATGCTGCCATTTGCTAGAATTTGCTCTGAAGTTTGCTAGGCTGGAACAAGTTAACACTTGTACGTAGCTGATAGGGCAGGTCATGTCTTCTTTACGCCTGCTTTGAAAGAGTAAACTGAGGCACAGAGTGCTGTAATTCTGCTTGTTATCAGAAATGTGTGTGTGAGGGAATGGGGTGAGTCTTGGCACCATTCAGGCAGTGGTCTACCTCCAGAGATGTGCCTTTTCATCAAGAACATCTTTCCTGTGCTGCTGGAAGTAATGCTTGGAAAGAAGAAAATAGTGTGCAGTCCAGAGGGTCTGTGGGCTCAAAGGTTATGTGAAAAATTTTGGTCTGTTCTTTTTTGTTCATCTAGTTCTCTTCTATGTATGATTAACTCTCAACATGATATGATTTTACTTCCAGATTTTTCAAGGATCGACAAAAAAAGAAAATAAAAATAAAATACAATAATGGGTTGGCTGAATTAAAAAATTAAAAATCCAGTAGGGATTGCCTTGAGATCACCCTAGCAGTATAACCTGCCACCAGAATGCCAGTGTGGGCAAGTGGGAGTGAACTAAAGAACCAGAAATAAAAGATCATAACCAAATAAACAACAAAATATGCCAAGTAAAGAAATTTGCCCTGTACACTCTGCCTGACAGAGAGCTGGCAGGAGCTGAATCAAGAACCAGAGGACACTAAAAGGATTGTGAAGCACTTTCATGAAGCACTGAAGTGTTTAGAAGAAACAAGGGTCCATGTTCACACTCTGGCATTGATAAGCCCAACTCCAAATGATTTACACAGGCTCTTGACCCTCCTGAGCCAGAGTCAACTTTCCCCCAAATAAATCCCTGCAGTCCAGAGTGCAGAATCACAGAGAGAGATGGGTGCAGGATATAGGCAAGGACTGTTTTCTGCTTGGTAGAAACCCTGTATAGGCTGGGTTAACATTATACTTCCCTGATTCAGGTTTTTATAGACCAAAAAGTAGTAGTTCCCTCCCTCAGTGGTATGTTGAAGCCTTTCCCCAAAGGAGGGGTTAGTTCACTATTGTCTTTCTACCTGCTGGATGTTTTCTGTGCTGTATCTCTCACCCTGCAACCACATTTTGTTCAGATGCGCTTTCAGTGCTCAGAAATGCAACTTAGTTCTTACTGCAAATGCAGGGCAGTTCTGCAGTGTCTCCCATAAGTTTCCTCTGATGCAGGTCCTAGACTTCCCAGCAGCACCTCAGTGCAATGTGAGCCCTGGATTTAGGACAAGCTCTGAATCTGACAGTGACACATCAAACTGAACCAGGCTGGACTGCAAAGCTGGCACCACGGAGAATTGCACCCAAAGCTGTTCAAGCAAATTGGCACCAGCCCCCTGCCCTGATGCTGAGGTTTGGTCTGTTAGACCCAGAGCAGCCTGGTTTGCGCTCGTATCACCATGCTGTTCTTTAAGAACAGTCACTTAATCTCACTTAGAAATGTTTACTTGCAAGGACCAGATGGCCCAGGGAATTGGGCTAAACAAAACATTTTACTTCTAGGTCATGCATTCTAATCCAGTCCAGGCTGATAATAAATGAACATACTCACCTGACAGCCACTTTTGGCTTCATTTTCGGTTGTTTTTCAGGCTAATTTCCAAGGGGAGATACCTCACCATAAAATCTCCCTCTCTGCCCTGCCACAATTGGTACTGATTTGACTGTCTCTGTGGAGAAGCCAAGGATCAAATGCTCCATGGCGCCAGACTGTTTTCTTTTGCAGCTTGCAGGTAAGAGGAAGTTGTCCTGTGTCTGGCTGTGTCATGCCTGCTCTGCAAATGGGCAGGAGCTCAGTTTGTAAATCTGCAGCCTCAACCCCCTCCACGAACGTGAAATTAATTTTTTTAAAAATGGGAAAATGCTTAATTGCAGTTGACATATAGACGCTCTCTGCTATGATCTTTACATGTAATCACAGATAACAGCATCAAAATTAATGCCTGCTTCTCACTTGTCTTTCTATAAGCAATAAATGTTTGGCAAATCAGTAAATAACAAAATTCTCATGTGGCCATCTACAGGTCACCAGGATACTTAAGAAGTTTGCTTTAATTATGTCACATTTGCCATCAAAGAGGGGATATTAACCCTTTTGAGCTGTTGCAGGAAAGCAGAGGAGTAATTTGAAAGTAAGTAAATAAAATCTTGTCAATAAAAGTGCAACCTTTGCTAAATAATAATTTAAAAATAGATGTTTGAAGCAAAAACCTCAGTAGACATCATGGAAAATACAGTACCTTTTCAGCTTCCCTTTTATTTATTTTGTATTTTGACATCAAACACTCCCTGTAAGCTAATCTTCTTGGCTTTTGATGTGGCCGTGGAGACACGACAATTAAGCACTGCTTAAAACAATAATCCCAACAACAGAAACCAAAGGCAAGTAGTGTCAGGATTCCTCTCTCACAAAAATCCTGTCCCCCAGTGCTTGGTAGTAGTGAAAGGAGTGTAAATCCCAATTTGTTGCCTTGATAGCTGCGCTGTGCTTACACTTTACGCTGAACTTTACACACTTGCTGTTTGTTCCCTTCCATTTCCATTCCCTGCTGTTTGTTTTTCTTCTGCTATGCGGAATATCTGGAGACAAACGCAATACGTGCATTGCAGAGAGATGGTTTGATCTTTCACAGATTAGTGTCACCTGACAAACATGGGATTATTTATTATCTGTGTTGCAGGAACTGCTGAAGCCTCCTCCAGGCACTGAGGGATGCACCACCCGTCCTGACAACCTGATGGATTATGGCCCCAGTTCTGTGAGCAGATCCGACCAAACCAGCAAACTGATGGCAGAAAGGCCACCCCCAGGTAAGCCACTATCACAACCTGAATGGGATGTGTACTGTGCAACCAAAGCAAACAGCTTGATCGTTCCATATTTGAAAGAGATGTTGTTAATTCTCCTTTCACAGCTATTCAAAGATGGAGGGAAAGAGGCTGAGTTTAGTTATAATCCCGTTTTAAACTTGTCTGAAAAAAAATTATGTTTCTTTTTAAATGAAGCTTACACTGTATGATATAAACTGCTACTTTTTCTTTTTCTTTTTTTTTTTTTTTTAATGAGTGTTTGCACTAAGCCTTGCTGAACAAGTTAGAAAGATGATTAACTCATCTGAAATGATGCAGGAAGGCCTTGTCCCAGTTGTGTGTTCTTCCTTCAGCTCATGGAGAGCTGTTGCAACTCCATGATACTCACAAGCAGGACTTCCAACTAGGGCTGGGCAGGAGGCTGCAGGGGGAAAGAGAAGCACTGCTAGAAAGGGCTGGAATTTATACACACACACATACACACACACACACGCACACATACACACACATACACGCACACACACACACAGAAAAAGCAACCCAGGTTATTTTTTCCTTTACGAGTAGAGTTGTCCCCAAGCTGGTTTCCACAGGGGGTCAAAGGAGGAAACTGAAAATTCATTAGCAGTTTTCTTGAAAATATTGAATATTGTTGCAGCAGCAATGCCCACCTCTACACATGGCAGGGTGACTTTGCAAGCCTTTGCTCCACTTTGTAAGGCCCCGGGGAGTTCCTTGTGTGGGTCAAACTCGACTGAGTTTGAAAGTTCACTGTGTGATGAAGGCAGCTGCAAAGTTTTGGTCATGGAAGATCTGTTTGGTAAGCACTTTTCTACAGCCTCATGTGGTAGTCCCTGTGCACACCTCCCTGCACCAAGGGCTGCAGCCCTCTTTCCAAGGGCTGCACTGCGCAGCTCCAGGCTGGCCATCCCCCCTTGCTCCCTTCACGCCATTGACATTGACAAATGGCAAGAAACAGGTTTCCAGGTGGAGAGTGTTCTTTGGAAGACTTTCCCTGGTCTAATACAGGTCTTGCTTAAAATCCATTAAGCAGCTGGCCACTTTTCTATATTTAGTGTTTTTAAAATGTGTTTTTAATGTAAAATTATTCTTGAAAACACTTTAATAAAAGAATCAACACACAAAAACAAATCAAGAGAAACCACAGTTCATCATCTACAATGTTGCTGCTGCCTCAAAATTTAAACTAGCTTAGACACTTATGCACACTTAACTGCATGACCTCGTCATCCCAAAACAACACCAAAGAATGAGCTTTTGTACTGTGCTTCTAACACTAAATCATTCTTTAACTACCTTTTTCTTTGTCCTACCCTGTTAGATTTTTGAAATATCAATAGACTGCTCTGCATAAAGTATAAGCTAATAATTCTACTGGCAACAATGATGGTAATTTTTCCTCTCTCTCTACTAGAAGCAGTCTTTATGACATGAAGCAAGGCACAGGTAGTTGCACAAAAAAGGTATTTATTATTCTTAGCAATATTCACCTTGAAGGAATATGAGGAAAGCATACACTTTTTACAGACAATATATAAACATGTTGTACATAATTAACAATAATTTAGTTCACTAATCCAAAAATAATCAAAATAAAAATTAAAATAAAAACAGAAAATACTGAAGAATTTTTTATGCTGATACAAGTACAAAATAATTTAAATCTCAACTGCTGTTGTCTATGCTGCAGTGACTGACAATATATTGCACTTTGTCAACTGTATAAGTAATCCCTGTCTTTCACCCACATCCCTTCTCCTCTGCCCAAATCCTACAGAAATTTGAGTTGGGTACAAATAATATACAACTGTACCATTTTAAGAGTTAAAAAGTAAAAAAGACCTAATTATTTCCCTCAGCAGATTAAAAATCTTCATGATTTCTCCCAACCAATTTAGTTCCCCATTTATTTCCACTTCTTTACAAAGTGCACCTATATGCCTATGCAGACAAAAAAAAAAAAGGAGGAAAGCAGGATTTTCACGGCTGCTTGGTTCTTAATGATAAAATACTAGAATTACAGGTTTTAAAAAAATTTACATACATCCATTTTTTGTTTAATTCTGGTTTTTTCTTCAAAGAAGGACTTTTGCAGTAAAAATACAATTTGGCTTGATCAAAAAAAACAAACAAACAAACAAACAAAAAAAAAACCAACAACAAAAAAAACCCAACAACAAAATAGTTAAAATTTAAAAAGTAAATTAAAAAGAAGCTTGTCACAGAGTTAAGCTTACGTGGTTTACATTATCAAACCCCTCTGTTCATTGGGGCATTTTCATCAGAAGTATACTTAAATATGTACACTGTATGTTATATTGGAGCTTGTGTTTATGAGAGGCATCAGATCATAACAATCAATAGAATACACTTCACACTGGCAATAGATTTGGTTTTGGTCATTTACGTACAATATGGTTTAATAATGGATTTTTTTTTGTTGTTATTTTCTTTTTTTTTTTTATATAAAATCCACTACAGAAAACAGATGTTCCCCTTAGAACAATGCTTTCCTTCAGCTGTGTCTGGGATTTGACGGATGTGTGAAGTTTAAACTGATTGTCTCTCTTTTTCACCTCTGCAGAGATCTCAGCCTCATTTCTGCCCTTCCTCCCTGTGAAGTCTACCAGGGCCTGGATGCCTGAGACAGCACGCATTGGCTGCATGTGGATGTGGTGGCCACACTGCCTAAAGTTTACCCAAGCATCTAATCTGTATTTTTAAGTGACAGCTGCCAACACAACAGAATAAAATGCTTCAATCTCTAAAGTCTGCAAGCAGGATGGTTTTTGTGCCCCATTAGTTTTGGCTGTGCTAGAACTTATACAAACATTTACCAAAATCGTGTTGCAGCTATCACCCCTTTCTAGTGCAGGATTGCCTTCTCAAGAGTTTTTTCCCAACAGTTTGTCTGACCTAGGTTGTCTGTTTTGAGGAACAGTAGAGTAGTTGGGAAAGGGGCTCTTTTTTAAAATAAATCTTTCATGTTGGGGAAAAGAATGCAGGTTGTGTCAAAATAATCTCCATCTTAGGCATATTAAAATTCCGTATTATGGCTACATTTTCACTTTGTTCCTTGCCCTCACACTCTTTTCCCCCTTCTTAGTAACTTTGGTGTGGAAGCTAGATGGAGCTAATCCAAGAGGGCTGTTGAGTACATTTCCCCTCTCCTTGTTTTGAAGGCAGCTTTTCATACAGGGTAGCTATTGCAAATGACAGCACAAAAACATGCAGTCAGTGGGGTTCAGGTTTTTTGTGGAAAACAAAATGAATATGACTTTGTGTCTGATTTTAAAAATTACAGTTTAATTAAGCTGTCCTTTTCTTTCTTTCTTTTTTCATTTTTTTATTTTCGTTTTTTTGGCTTTTTTTCTGCTTTTTTTCCCTATCCCAAATAAAGTCAGCAATAGAAATCCAGCATATCTGGCTTCCAGTGAGCCAATTCCATCCCAGGAGGCTGTTAATATCTCTTTACACTATTCACAGTAATAACAAATAGAGAAAGGAAAGCCAGTTCCAAGCCTCCTCCTTCAGCTTCTGCCATGTTTTGCTTCCTACTGGACCATTAAGTATCAAACAGGTGATTTTTTTTTTCTTATACCTGAGGGGGCAAAGTGCATTACAGGCACCACTACACATTTCTGCAGAAGACCCATCGTTTGCAAGGTTTTAGTCCAGTATTAAGAGTTAAACCACATGGGTAAAAAGGTCTCCTTTTGCCATCCCTACATTTTCCTGTTGGCAGAATATTGTCTTACTTGGAGTCATCTTAGGCAAAGTCCCATGTTCTTAATATCTGGATGGGTCTCTTAGTCATCAGGTTTTATCCCATGGCTGTAACCATGCTGGATGGGTGTGGATGTCCAAATGAGATGCTGGAAGATGGGTGGATGGGGGTAGGTGTTGGTAGGATGTGTCCAGAGTGGCTGAAAGGGGGCAAATGCCCCATGGGTGTCATGTGACTGGCAAGGGCAGCAGCACTGAAGGGAGAAGACTTCTCCTGCATGCACTTGGACAGTTCCTCAAAACACTCAGAGCCTTTCTTGCTTTTCTTTGATTTGTTGGACATTTTCCTATTCCTGGTCTGAATTCCTTCCTTTTTCATGGTCAGAGGCCTGTTCACCTGCAAGAAATGAGAAAATCAGGCTCATGCAGACAAAATTACATTATTGTGCAAAAATGAAAATATTTGGACAGCCCCTATGTGTTTTTCCTGGATGGAGACCTTTTTCTGGCTAAAAGAAATGGTGTTTCTCTCTGCAGAAGTTGTTTATATTGATTTGTTTAACAAAACCACAGACACAAAAAACTTCTAGACATGAAAAATAAATTGAACTGAATTTGGCAGCTGATGACTCTCTTTCCCGTAGGCTTACCCTCAGTCTTCATTAATTTCCTAATAGAAGATCAAACTAGGAGGCACATGCTGACCCAAATTCAGTCCTGAGACATGAGCAATCTTGTACCAGTAACTTCTGTTATGTACAGTGTAAATAATGTTCCAATGTATCAAGTGTTCCTGATTAGGATTCATTTCTTTAAAAAAAATAAATTACAGCAAAGCCATAGATACAAATATTTTTTTTACAAGTCAAAATGAAAATAGCCCATCAGGATTAATTTTTGCACAGAGCCCATTCCAAATGGCCTCTGTTTCTGGAGGGAAATGGCACACAAAACCCACTTAAGTTAAAACCAAGTGTAGCAGCTCTATTTTGCCTGGTTTGCACAAGCGTTAGAAGCCAAGCTAATACATTGTAATGGCACTGAACTTAGCATCACTATGCTGACAAAGAACGGCTGTCACTTCCCAGGGGAACCTTAGAGACGGGGAAGGAATAAAACAACCAAACCCCTGAAACCAATAAAAGCCTAGTGTACACCATGCAGTTAAGACATCAATCCACTCTAAGCAAGCAGGGACACATGAGATTAGTAAATACTCACATTGTGCAATTTATAGTAGAGTCCGCAGGCATTACAAACCGGGTCTCCATTTGCATTACGTCGCCATAAGGTTGTGGTGGTTGTTTGACAGTTGGCACAACAAGTCCCTGCTCTCCTGGCTGCTGACTAACAAAAAACAGAAAGAAAATTAAAATGTATCACCAGGTAGAGAGAGATCATGAGAAAGGTTAAATTTGACTCAATATTTAGTTTGGGGAGAACTTTTTACTAAGATTTTACAAAGCATCAGGGCTGGAGGAAAGCTGATGTCAGTTTCAAGTTTTATTAATGTTTTCTTTTGTTTAAATATTCTCCTATGCAAACTTTCAAGCCCCATAGCACTCTCTGTGCAAGGGAAGTAAGGAGAGAAACGATGAATCTCAGATTCCATAAACAAAAATTTTAGAGGGAGGAAAATAATCTTGACTTTTTCAAATTTTCCCTTTTCAGGATTCTAGAATGCATCATGAAAATGCATTAGCCTTTTTCTTTTATGACCAATTTAGTCTGTGCCAATGTTTGGACTGGGTTTGAAAACAGGGTATTTTTAAAGAATGTGATTTTTACCCCTTCTCTGGCCCTTGAAAGGTGGACACAAAAGAAAATGAACCACATTACTTAACTGGGTGTAGTATTTATCAGAGCCATCACTGAAAATTCAGTTTGCATTTACAAGTGAAAGAGAGAAAAGTAAACCGGCTCCAACTTTCTTTACATATTTAGCAAACCAAATTTCATGCCTTGCAGCAATGATTCTGCCACCTCTGTCCCTACTTAGTTCCTTGGCTGACAAGCCCTCAAACAACTGTCTTAAAATTAAACAAAACCACCAAAAATCCACCACCCATTCCTAAAACTATTGTTCTGCTGAAGTCAAGGTGAGGGGGATGAAAAATGCACAAACATTCACCTATCTCCCAAAACAAGAACAGGAAAAATAGAGCAGGCACCTGTGATTCTTGGACAGGTCCTTGTCTAGCAACCCCAGGACAAAGCCTCCTTTGCATGGACAGTGACATATAAAGTGTTATGGACAGACTAACTGCACCCCATATTTTGGGAAATTATTTTGTATTAGCAACATTCAGTCCTGCCTCTAGAAGTGGTCAAAATACCAAGTCCATTTTGTGCTACTGAATTAATGCTGAGGAGTCAGTATTTTCTTAAATTGGAGTTTACTTCCTAAAGCTTATCAGTCATGGTCATTCCCCGGGGGCTTTGCTCCCTCGATATTTCTGCAATTAGCCATGGAGAGCCAAGGGGTGAAGCAGCAGCAAAGCTCACAGTAATGCACAGGGCATCTCTGTGAGCACAGAGCCAGTCCCAGGGCAGTGGGATTCCCAGAGAACTCTGTGCTTCTCTGCCCACCTTCTCCAGTGGGGAGCAGGCACCGCTGGAAGCACAGCTCGGCCCCCTCACCAAAGAGGAGCACAGGGTTCTGTTTTCACTTGCTCCTGATTTATGCCATGGCCCTCTGTAACTTTCCTAAAGTTGATGGGATGGTTCAGCAGCTTTAGGCAAGAATCAGGCCCTCGGAGACTCATATTTCAGTGCCATACTTGCCTCTGAGAACAGGCCAAAGGCAGAAAGAGGGGGTACCCCCTACTGCAAATGCACTCATGCAGCCCAAACACAATTAATGTCAGACGTCAAAATGCTGAGATTATTAATACGATCACTTTGCTATTGCATGGCAGATTAATAAATTCCCAAAGATGGCCACCTCCTCTCCAGCACAAACAAGCAAACTACAGTGGAAAAAGGGGCAATAAACAAAGCTGTAAATCAATGAAAACAAAACATTTTAAGAGCTAAACGCGAAAAGAAAACCTCTCTAGTGCCCCCCAAATCCTGCACAGTGAGCTAAGTATAACAGTCTCCCAGCACACTGGAAGGTGGAGACCTATGTTTGCATATTTGAGATGGCTTATTCAACTATGCTACTTAACTCTATGGCTTGTCCCATTCAGTCTGGAAAGCACTTGAGCTTGAGAGGGTGATAATGTTACACTGTTGTCTTAACATTTTTCTGTATGTCAGTCTCTTTAGAAAGCAAGTCATTAAGGAGCTTGCATAGCTGAAATTCTGACTTAGAACAGAAATCTTCTATATCCCATCCCAGTGTTAAAACAGAAATGCCAATTTTCTGCTTTCTAAATCTCACCACGAATAGCTAGGAGACTTAGGCACCACAAATCACAAAGCTCAAAAAATATATTTATTATTCTTAGCATTTTATGCATTATTTGCAGAGTAGAGTGTATTAGAAATTTCAAAACAGCAAGCATGACTGGCAAGGCTTGCCTATAGAAACTCTCTAAAGCTTTTGGAGCCAGGAAACAGATACACAAAGTTTCATTATCTTTAACGTACAGATATCCGGATAGGAAACTACTACCAGGAGCTTAGAAAGGGACTTTTTTTTTTTTTTTTTTTTTTTTTTTTTTTTTTTTTTTAATCAGCCAAATGAAAATACGAAGTATAGGTGACTCCATGGAAATATAACAGGATTTTTTTAAACAGTAGGTTTCTCTCTCCGGGGAGAGAACCAATATTAATATTGCCCGAGAATATCAGACTAAAAATTACTTCATGGCTTTTATACAAATAATTATTGTAGGGAACAGTAACTTTAATTCATCTGATTTGTTTTGCTTTTCTGAAGCTGGAACTTTTTTTTAGTACATGGTAGAGGACATTCATGCTCATAACCCTTTCATTCCCAGTGTGTGTCCAAACCCTTTCATTCCCAGTGTGTGTCCAAACCATCGCAAGAGGCCAGCTAACTGAGGAGTTAAATTAAAAGCTATCATCTGAGGACAAACGGAGTGAAGGACACACGACATCCCGCATGCATTGTGAGCTACAGCAAGGCTTAGGACAGAGGTGGGATCGGTGGTCCTTCTGGGGAAGGGTGGAGGGGGAGATGTGCCCTGAGGCACGGCAGTGACCTGGTGGAGGGGGTGTGGGGTGCAGGTGGTGGGGTGGTGACTGACACCCATGTACAGTACAGCTCGGCTCCATGTAGGGGCTGAGCAGAGATGAGGCACGATTGACCTGTGCCTGTGTGTGGTCTCGTTGCCTCATTTATCCCCAAACCCAGGAGAAATAAAGACACCTACCAGCCTTCTCTTAGGTTTAATGAGAGGTCGGTTTTGACCGTTCATTTTGTGGTAGAGCCCACAGGCGTTACACAGGTAGTGCCCCGTGCCGTCTCTTCTCCAGAGAGGGGTAGCAGTGGCTCCACAGTTCACACACTCTCTGCCTTCTAAATGGAAACACAAAGAAAACAATTTTCTTTTTTAAAAAACAAATTCAAAAAATCTTTTTGCATTGTCCTTTAGGCATCTTTCAGAGGTCAAAACAGTGTGTTCAGTTAGTTAAGCACAACCAGACAGCAGTGACATCTACAGTACAGGCAGCAAGGAGCTCAGTGTTTCAAGAGTTCCCAGTCTCTAAAGAGTATTTTGTGTCACGATCAGGAACAGGCAGCACTCTCTGCAAGGTGAGAAAGAGTGACACTATTATTGTGTCAGATGGAAGTTACCATCTCAGCGGGGACTCCCTCAGTCTTCACTGGGCACCACTCCCCTCCCGTATCTATTGCACTCTGGTGGTGAAATCCTGTGTTCCACTGCCACAAAAACACCCGTGCACGTGCACACAAACACACACACTTGCAAGCACATTAAAGAGAGTCAGAGGAAGAGGTTTTCTAGAAATAAATCTAAGCAAAAAGACCTCCAATTCTGCACTTTCTTTTTTCATTGCAAATGCTACGTAAGAGAAAGTAGAGCTGAGCAGACTGGGAATACAGAATACCAGAGTCTCAGTAATGATTTTTATTCTGAAGGCATAAAAATTCTGTTAATGCTGTTCTTTGAGAAAGTTCCGTTTCACTGGACATTACTGTAAAACCAAGCTTGAGTGCTTTTCTGTTTCTGTGATTTTTCAACAATCCAGTTTGAATTTGGTACGGAGCAGTTTACCTTCATTATTAGTTTTAGTACAATGTGGTAAACATGGCATTATAGAATGGCTGCATTAAATAAAACACAACATGTAACACCTAGATATCTGTTTCTGCATCAGAAAACTTCCTGCTAAAAGTTCATTTGCCTTGGATGGTTTGAGAGCAGGTCTGCATGATGTAGAAATCTCTCTTAATACCGTTTATGCAAATCCTACAGTATTTAACTGGAAAGGAAATTCTTTTTGCTGATAACTGAAGCAGATCATGTTGAGTTCAGCAGGGCTTGTGTCTACTTTAATCTAGGGAGTGGGTAGCTTTTAAACAACACAGTCTAGAGTGAGAAATGAGGGGAGCTCTGCGGCACTGCATTTGGACCCCTCCTTGAGCAGGAAGCTGCAGGAGTCGTCTTGTCGTGAGTCTTAGTTTTCCTACAAAAACACTGAGTGGTCACGAACTTTCCCCAGTTCCTAGCACTGGATGCTGCCTTACGGAGGGGGAGTGGGGGGGGGGGGGGGGGGAAAGCAACTGGAAAACAA
>VXBR01006225.1:532493-542541 GCA_013400215.1 Cisticola juncidis
GGCTGCCGGGCGCGGAAGGGGCAGTGGAGACGGCTTCTCCCGGGACGGGCTGGTTGGCCCGGGCAGGCCAGGGACAGACGCTGGGCCAGACTTGGTGGGAGAGAGGCCGGGGTTCGGAAGGGCAAATGCTCCCCGCGCTGCGGAGCGTGCTTGGGATCCTTAGTCCCGTGGTGCCCGGGAGGCAAGGGAAACAGCAAAAACTAAAAACAATTATTTTAAAAAGGGAAAGTTAAAAGGCAAGAGAAAGCCAAGTGAGCTTTCAAAAAATCCAACTTCTCCCTCCGAAGCGATTTTCTTTCTACTTGCGCCAAAATAAACCAAGTATCACCCGAAAACTGATTTTTTTTTTTTTATGTTTTGAAAGAAAGGTGACTATAAAATAAGCTTGGGCAGTTGAAAGTAGATCCCCTTGGTGCCTCATTCTACCCGCTGCCGGAGGTGACCGGGGACGTGATGCGCGGTGCCCAGGGAGTCCTGGCCGGTGTAGCACGGCGGCGGTCAGCCGGGATCATTCGGGCCTCGGCGGCTCCCCCTCCAAACCGCCATCGAAATCCAGCTCCTCGCTACATGCTTATTAATAAATTTGGATGTTTTAATTACTGCGGTCCTGCTATCAGCACGGGGACGTGATTTTTGGGGTTTTGGAGGTGGGGGTGGAAATGGGGTGGGCTGTTTGTTTTAGGCAGGTGATAAAATCGCAGTTAACGAGCTGATAATTCGTTCGTGTTTGTTTTAAAAGACAAATTGTAAAGATTAATCAGGCGGCTTGATTTATGGCGAGGCAGACCCCGGGGCTGGCCGGACAGAGTTCCCTGAAGACCCCGTCTCGGGTTACCCGAAGCCCGGCAGGCGAAGGAAAACAAGAGGGGCGAGCGGGTGGCTGCGGCGGCTCCAGCCGCGCCACCTCGGGACCGTCTTCCCCGGCGCCCACCCCACCTCCGGGCCGGAGGTCCGGCTACCAACTCCCCGCAGCCGGGTGCTCTCTTCCTGCGGCCGGCGCCTCTCCTGGCACTCACCTCTTACTTTCTGCAACCTCTCCCATTAAAACCCTTTGTAAAATAAATTACCCCTCTAGCAGGGATGAAAGATTTCTGCTGAGAGAGCGGCTGAGCTGGGAGACTTCCTAGCCGGCCGACTCGGAGTATGTTGGTTTGTTTTGTTCTATTTTATAATTTAAAAAAAAAAATTTTTTTCAATTCCCGACGTGTCTCGTCCCCGCAGGCTGATTCTGGTGAACCGGGTGCCGGCTATGGTCTCGGCCGCTCAACACCCCGGCCGCACGGGTGAGGTTTTTAATTGAATTAATTCATCCACCGGGAGCAGTAGCAAACTGCGCTGGCTGCTGGAGGCGAGCGGCTTAGCTCCGCTCCGCAGCCCACCGCTCACATGGCTGGCTAAGCAGCTCTTCCCTCAATTTTCTGCCAAAGCTTCCCGGGAGAGGGTCCGGCCGGGCCCCACTCCTTCAACCCGCGCCTGCCAATTCCCTTTTACCTTCTTTTCCCCCTTCTTCCCCTGGGCATTACGGGTTCTGTTTTTTTAGCTAACTTTATTTATTTGTTTGTTTGTTTGTTTGTTTGTTTATTGCTGTTACAATTTATTTTTCTCTTTTAATAAGGGAGCTTTCCCAGATCTGGAAGCACAACTGGTTATTTTGATTTGATTGACAAGTGATGTCATATCGTTAAGGGAGTGGGGAGACGACAACATGTTTTAGCAACAGTTAGTAGTGCCATGTGACAGAGTTGACACCTATTCTCAGGCAGAAGAGAAGTCAGAAAAAAAGTAAGCCGGGGCCGCACACGGACCCTTTATTTAGATGTCCGGAGAGGGGATTCTTCCTATTTTTCCCCTTTCCCCCCCCCCTCCATCCTGGGTGTTTGGATCTGGGAAAAACTGTACTTGAGGAATACCCGCAGACCCCAGGGCATGTTCCTCCAGACATCCCTTCCTGGGATGCCTCCGGGCGGCCCCCCGAGGGCTACGCTCTCTCCGGGTGAACGGAGACCTGGGGGTCGAGACCTTCAGTGTAGCATTGCTCCGCTGCCTCCCTGCAACCCACAGACGCAAGCAGGGAGGGCAGTGAAAAGAAAGAAGAGGGAGAGAAGCGCTCAGTGCTTAGCACCGCATGGGGCCGCGGCGCCCTCGGTGCCGGAGGGCGATGTGCGAGCCCCGGGTGGGCTGGGAAAGGCGGCTGCATGCCGGCGGGGAGGGGGCTGGGAGGGCCTGCTGTGNTTTACCTCGTAACTACAAGACCCTTACTTAAACTGCATTAAGAAAAGGAAAAAAAAATAAAGGGAAAAAAAAGGGGGGGGCGGGGAAGCGTGTAAGAGATACGACTAGGGGAATAAATCACTGAAATATTATTTTTTCCCTGTTTTTGTAAAAACGCTATCATCTATCCCGCAGAAGATATCTGCGGGGTAAGCACCTCTCTGTGGGAACCATCGGTCCCAGTCCCGATCCCGACACTCTCCCGCACACGCCTTCACCTGCGTTTTCTCCGCAATTTACCTGGTGAGCGCAGCCCTCCGGCTCGTTTCGCTGCAAAATGAGGGGGAAAGCCTCAAGCAGACCCCAGCCTGCCCACAAAACCGCCTTTCGTGTAAGTTAGCTCGGAGAAATGCCTTCATGGCGACAGGGGAGGTTGCACACGCGCAGCTTTGTCCAGAAAGATATAATTTTCTTTTTCAGCGCTGCCAGGAAAGATTTCGTTTGCAGTATCTCTCTTTAATTTTGAGATTTTGGTTTTTTGTTGTTGTTGGTTTGGGTTTTGGTGTTTTGGGTGTTTTTGGGGGGGAGGTTGGTTGTTTTGGGCTTTTGTTTGTTTGTTTGTTGGTTTGAGGGTTTGGGGGGGTTTTCTTTTGCTTTCAAGGTTATTTCGGGAGCAGCTGTTGTAGGAGGGAGGAACGAGGCCGACCCCGCAGGTTTGATTTGTTTCTCCTCAGGCAAAAGTTTGCTGGGGAGGGACCGACTCGGCACTGTGAACTGGACTCGACTCCCGCCCGGCAACAGCGGTGCCCATTGGCCTCCTGCCCCTGCGAGCCGCTGGGCTGAGCCAGACCGGAATTTAGTTTTCCAAGGAAAAAAAATTTGTATTTAATAAAGATGCTCCGTGCTCCGGGGAAGAACTATCCCCGCGACAGAAACTCACACCTCCTTAGTGAAATCGCTTTTCTTATTGAAATTGCATAAAATCCAGGCAAGCTTCGCTCCTGGACCCTTCCCTTTTTTGATTTTCTTTTTCCCTTGGCTTCCAGACTGAGCACCCCAAAGCAAAAGAAGGATAAAGAGGGGAATTTTGCACATACAAAAACAGAAGGAAAAAAAGGCGAAGTGCTGAAAGAGTCGGCGGAGAGGAGCGGCCGTGTCCCCGATGTGCCTGGGTAATTTTAAATCATGCAAAGCTCCGTAAAGCTGCCGCACGGGACTGGGACGGGAGGACTCCCCGGCAGGCAGGTGCAGAGAGAGCGGGGCTGGGCCCTGCCGGCTTTCGGGGCAGAACAAACCCTCGCAATTTTTTTTTTCCGCCTAAATCTGCCAACAAAGGGAGAGAGAAGATAGGATGTAGCTGCGGGGAGGGGACGCTCTGCACACTGTCTCCAGGAAATCTCTGCCTGGCCACCCTGGGTGAAGTGCAACTTTCCAAGATGGAGTTTTAAATAATCACCCCAGCGACAATGGGAAAGAAAAAAAAAAAATCAAAACAGCCAACCTCAGATCCAACCCGGGCCTGGCGGCCCCGCTCCCTGCAGGGAGAGCCCTGCCGCCCGGCGGAGGCGGGAGAGCCCCGCGGTGCCCCCGCGCCGACGGGCGCTGCACTGGGCTCAGCCCGGCCGGCTAGGAGGCGGCAGCCCTGGGGATCCGGCCGCACTGGGGACAGTTTTTTCGTTCTTTACAAATGTGTCAAATTTGTCCCTGGGGAAAACTGCCCCGAGCGAAGCGCTCCCGCAACGGGACCCGCACCTCGGCGTCGACAGGGCCTCCCCCGGGCCACGCAGAGCCGCGCTACCGCGGCCCCTTACCTTGCCTTTCGCCTGTCCTCGTTTTTCTTTCTGTTCTCCGCACGGTGCGTGGGAAGCGTCAGTTCTGCTCCTCGAGGGGCCGTTTCGCGGGCTGGGTAGGGGTCTGGCAGCCAGAGCCTCCCCGCCTGCCCGCGAAGAGAGAGATGGTTCTGCCGCGGGCGGAGGGTGCGCGCAGCCCGGCCGAGGGGCTGCCACCACGCGCACTGCTGAAAACTGGCAGCAGTTTTGAGCTTAGCCCCCTTTTTTCCTCCCTTCCCTCCTTCCCCCCTTCCCTTCCTCCCTCCTCCCTCCCTTTCCTTTCCTCTCTCCCTTCTTTCCCTCCCCTTCTCTCTCTCACTCTCCTACATTCACGGATGGCACAGCAAGACACTCTGTATTTATGTACATAATAAGGCAGCTCATCCCCTCCACTTCATTTGCATCATTACAATATCTGTACAAGAACATCACATTGTCTGTTGCTTGCACCTTTTGTTACGGTTGCTGTCACAGTCTACGCGACTTGACTTTCGTATTTTAAATGACTTGATATTATACCAACAACACGCACTCACATCCCAGGCGCTGGGAAACCGGGCTCCGGCACGGTGGGCGCCGCAGCCGCAACCTCTCCCGAGCCTCTCTCTTCTTGCTCTCAAGGTCCCAAGGAAGATGGGCTGTGGGGGACCGCTTTGTAAGATCAATTATTCCTATAAATTACTCCTAGTCGTATTCATTTTCTTTCCCTCTCTAGTGAAGAAAATGCTTTTGGAGTCTTGGGGTTTTTTTTCCATTGGCCAGCCTGGTTTTTGTACAACCTCATGTTTCTTCTCACACCTTTCCCTTCCAAATTCAGCCTTTCAGACTATGTACCTGCACTTAAGTGAAGCAGCGGAGAAACTGGAAGAGGCACAAGCAGATATTATGCGACGAGTCGTTGTTATAGCTAGGAAAGAGACGGTAAAATACATACTTCGAAGAGCATAAGAAATCCAGCCAGAACAAATGTTTTTGGAAATGTTTGCACGCTCCAGCTCTGGCTTGGCAGTCCTCACCTGCCAGGTATTTTCCTGCCGTTGCGTGTGTGTACAGGGCTGGGGGCTTCCGTCACTAAGCGCCCGCTGCCTGGATGGGGTGACGGGTACCGGGACTGCGGGGACCGTGTTGAGGCGCCTCAGAGGGCACGGCGAGATTCTCCAGAGGGGGGAACAGGCAGGACCCCCGCCCAAGGCTGCAGGAAAACCATATTAATATAAAAACAAAGGCCTGACCCATCGCTGGGGGCCCTGCGGGAGGTGGGGGAACGAAATACGGTTCGGGAAGGGAAGGAGAAAAGTTTAGCGGGAAAGGAATTATCATCATAATGGAGGTAGAAATGTGAGTAGGGAAAAGGAGGGAGAGAGAGCCTATTCTGCTGGCATTTTCTGTCTGTCTTTGTGATATGGTTTGGGGGAAGAAGGGTGCTTGATATGCGGCAGATAATTCTTATCAGCCCCACACAGCCCATTTCCAAAGTAAGTGTTTTAATTACTCCTGTATTACCCTTCATCCTCTGAGAGAAGATACATCACCAGATTTATGCAGGGGGAAAATATAAAACAATGTGGTATTAAAATACATACATACATATATCCTCTCTTATTTCCCTTGTGCCCAGGAAGAGGGAGATGCTGTCGGCAGCCGCGTCCTGGGATCGCCCTGCACGGAACGACTCCAAAACCAGGAACTGTCACTCAACTACAGGAAAAGTGGTGTTTGAAGGCTGCAGATTTTCCCCAAGTGGGGTCAGATGGGGGTGTGGGAGCTGGGAGCTCAGGGGGGCTGAGACCGGAGCAGTGCCCACCCTACCTTCACCACACTGTGCCTGCTCTCCAGCCGCTCTGTCCTGGGACAGCTGGGCTCACCCCTCCACGTGCCACCAGAGACATTGGGGGTTGGAGGGGCAGGGAGTCAGGATTTTCCCCTCATGACCTCTGGAAGAGAAGGATGTTTTTCTTTCTTGTTAAGCTTTCGTACTAAAGATGTCATCTGAAAGTCTGGGAGGAAGTAGGGACTGTGCTCTGCTCTCTTTCTTGGTAACAACCATATTCTGCATATTGAAAAACATGATAGAGAGTGAGGGAAGATTTCCTCCCCCATTAAAAACTTTAAAAAAGAAGGGAAAAAAAAAAGAAGAAAAACACCCCAACCTTTTCAATATTGATTCAACAAAAAAAGAGGGAGAGAATTTTAAAAGAGAAGAAGCAGCACCAACAGCAAGGAGAATATAGGCTCAGCAGCTTCAGGTTCGCTTTCTTATTATTACTATCCAGGGGTAATTTTTCATCTCTGCTAGCTAATCTTTGTTCCTTGTGAAGATAATGAATAGCCCAATTCTTATCTCCTGGGCTCCTGGAGGCTGCTGGAGAATGGGGTTGAACAGGGTTGAAAATTGGTTCCAAAGTGCTGCTGAATAAATGGTGTTCCTTATCTCTCGCTTCCAGATTATCAGAACCCTTTCAAAACTCACACAACAAATACAGCCACCGCATCTAATGCATCATTTACCAGAGCAGATCTCCACGTTTGATCGGCAGATAGGCAAAATCTATGTATTCCTTGCTTTATTTAGTATGCATGGATGCAGGGCTGCTGTGCACGAGGGTTGCCCCCAGCCAGGCCTGGGGCACCCCCGAGGCTCTTCTCACACTCGGGTCTTTGCTGTGGATTCCATGGAGTGACAAGAGAGTCCCCTGTCCATGCCCAATCCAGGGGAGCAGGGTGGGACAACAGCTCACCATGCAGGGTGCTGCAACACAGTATGCTTGGAAATTTGGAGTTGCTCTGCTGAGGTACTGGTGGATTTGCAGGGAAGGGAGAAGAGTTGTGAACATCATCCTGGGCATTCCAGGCACCTGCTCACACTCACTCCTGCACCCACAGCCATCTTCACCTGCATTCATGGGCAGTCACTGCTTCAGGAGTGACGAAGTTCATGGCAGCACCTCTGTCCCCACCCAGAAAGCCACGTCCAGGCTCAGAGGTGTCCCAGTCTTGTCCCAGCCCTCAGCAGTCTCAGGGTCCAGCTGGGTAATTCTAGTAAAAACTCCCAGTGCTTTCCTCAGTTTGTTCCCCCCAAACCCTGGTCATGGAGCTCTGCCAGCCCCTTGGGTCCTCCTCCTAGCCAGCTGGGCTGGCTTCTAGCCCTCAGTGTTGGTGCTGGGTGATCGCTCCACCTCCCAGTCACAGGGCACCTGAGGCAGACCAAATTTGGGAAGCAATTGGTGATTCTGAGGGACAAAAATAAACCTTACAGAAAGGGTGTTATTTGCTCCTAGACTTAGTGTGAAGTCTGTCCCTTTCAGCTCAGGGCAATATCAAATTTTATTAAATTTTCCTTCCTGTCTTTCTCTTTCCCTCTCTTTCTCTACTCACCTTGTTTTCTGTTTCTCTTTTTTTTTTTTTTTTTGGGGGGGGGTTTTTTTTTTTTTTTTTGGGGGGGGGTTTTTTTTTTTTTTTTTGGGGGGGGGTTTTTTTTTTTTTTTTTGGGGGGGGGTTTTTTTTTTTTTTTTTGGGGGGGTTGTTTCTTTTTTTCTTTTTTTCCCCCCTCCCAAAATTTATCTATATATAAGTAAATGTCTCCCAGTCTGGGTCTGCAGCCCCCAGCTCCAAGAACAGGAGATCCTCCAACCCAGAGCTAGGGACAGATGTCCCTTTGGCTCACCCAACCCTTCTTTCCTCTGTTAGTACCTGCCAAGGAACCAGACAAGGAAACATTTTATTCTGCACCACTACAGCACATCACATATTGCTAGCGCTGCCCTGGACCCCAGGCCAGGGGGACAGCAAGATAGATTCTGGGCTGGGGACAGGACACCCACCATCTCCTGGTCCCCTCTGCCTGTCCATCAAATCTTGTCTTCTTCCTGCCTGGAAAGAGAAAGAAACTTTCATGGGTTGTTGCAGGCAAGCAACAGCCCCTGCCCACACTTGAGGGTTTTGTAAATGTTCGACTTGAACTAATTTTATACGGCTGTGTTCACAGTTGTTCGTTCTCTGCAAAAAATGGACCCGTGTTAGTTTATTAATAACCTAAACATTACGCATTAAAGACCTATGAGTGACACAAGATGACAAAAAGCTGTATTTTTCCAATATACACAAGCACACATTTAATAACCTTCTATTGCATCTCAGCTAGGCCTTCTCTCTGATGGTTCCTATGGCAACTGAGATAAAAAAGCAGCCATTTTCCATATCTCTATGAAAGTCTATTATATTGCAGGATTAGTTCATCTTCTGCTAAGGTCAAACACAAAGTCATACAACCTGAAATATTTAGAATCCATGTACATTCATTTTTTTATATGCCCTTTCATTTTCCACAAAAGACTGGGCTCCTCTAAGGTTTTATTCCCCAGAAAATGCTAAGCAAAGCAATAAAAAAAATCATGATTAGCAGCTGATGAAAAGTTCAATTGTTTTCTTCTCTCTCTTTTTTTCTCTCTATTATTTTTGCCTTTAAAAAAAAAAAAAAAAGAAAAAGAAAAAGAAAAAAAACACCCCACACACACTATTGTTGGGCACATAGTGCCTTCCCAATTTATCTCTGTCAGCAGTCATGATTGCAGCCGATACCTGCCCCCTAATTGGGCCGGGAGCGATTCGCAGGCGGACGGCGGCACCTTCTGGCAGCGGTGGGTGAGACGCGGTGCAGCTGGGGCAGCCGGGGGTGTGGAGGCAGCCTTCGCCCAGGATCCCCCGCCAGCGGAGCGGCGGTGAGAGAGGCAGAGGCCGTGCTCGCCTGGGGGTCCGTGTGGTCCTCATGGGTCCTGTCCAGGGGCGCGCCCCGGGACGGCACAGCTCAAGTCTTCGCCGGATAGTAACAATATAATCCCGCTTGCAGGCTTGAACCCCCAGACTCAAGAGTCTGCATCTGCTTCTTTCCGTGGTGATAAAACATTTTTAATTACTAGAGCAAGTAGGTTCCCAAAGCCTTTCACCTGCAAGTCTTAGCTATTAGACGCTTGCAGGGAAAGAAAAAGGAGAAAAAAAGAAAAAGAAAAAGAAAAAGAAAAAGAAAAAGAAAAAAAAAAAGAAAAAGAAAAAGAAAAAGAAAAAGAAAAAGAAAAAGAAAAAGAAAAAGAAAAAGAAAAAGAAAAAGAAAAAGGTGTTACACCCATGTCTGAGTGACTCCCATAAGCCCTATCTCTTTGCAGGAAAGCGAAGTCACTTTTCTTTCTTTTATGAAGGAGTTGGCAATGTAATTCAACAGGGTCTTGGTGATACCTTGAAATGCAATAAAATAAAAACTGGACATCCTTCAGACAGTTTGAATGGTGTCAAACATGTTATCACTCATGCTGTGAAGAACTACAGCTCACTCTTTTTCCAAGGTCACTCCTGAAAACCTGGAAAATCAGGAGAGAAAATTTGTGCATGTGGCCATTCACACTTGTGGCTTTGTTCACAGATATATGCTGCAACGTGCAATTTATTCCAGCCCCCTTTAATGTAGAAAAATAGATACTATGGAAATATGTGGAAATGGGGAGAAGCTTGAGGATGGCAAAAGGATGGAAAATTTTTTTTCCTGTCTTTTCTCCATGCCTCCATCCCCAGGAGACTCCAGCCATGCTGTTGGATCAGCTCAAGCAAGGCCAGGTTAAGCAGGGATGGTGTATTCCAGTCTATCCCTGGAGATGATCTACACCTGCTGCAGAGAGGTGGAATGGGACTGGGAGATAAGAGCTGGTGTAGGCAAAGCCAAATCACAGCCTAACCTACTTTTCCCCCACTGCCTCAGCTTTCCCCAACCTGGGTGAGGGCAAATAGGTGTTGCCAGAGGTCAGCAAATGTCCAAGAGTGCTTCCAATAAGCTATTTGCATGTAGGTGTTGCACAGCAGTTGCCAGAGCCATGCCTGCCTTCTGAAAGCAGAGAACATCCTCTGCTCTCAGCAGCACACCTGGGAGGGGGATGCCAAGATGGCTTCCCCAGCTGGGAATCTACTAACCAAGGGCACCTGTACACCCATAAAAGCCCACACCAACACCTTACCACTCCCCA
>VXBR01006225.1:542574-553909 GCA_013400215.1 Cisticola juncidis
TTCCTTCTGCTCCTTTGAGGAGAGAGCAGATGGCTGCATTTTTAGGGCTAATACAAACCTACACATTTTTAAACCTTAGATCCTGGCATTTGGATGTTTGATGGTTTGGGGGTTTTTTTAAGTTGGATGGATTTTTAGTCTCAAGGTTTGGACTAAAGAGAAGAAGGCTGGAAATATGTCCTGAGCTGAATATTTGAAGGAGAAATTCAGCACATCAGCAAACACAGGTGGGTTTCTTTCTTAAGTTTTGTGGTTTCTTTTCTCTCCTACTTCATCTTTGCTGTCCTGATCAGCAGCTGCCATGGTGGTTGCATACCTGAGACCTGTAATCCTGAGAAAGCCTTTAGAAATCTGGGAGTAATTGCATCCTTCAGCTAAAAAAGCATGTTCCCTTGAGAATGGTGTTAGCACCCTGTTCTTGGGGTGGTGATGTTGGTCTTTTCTCACAGCTCTGGCTCTCCTGTGATAGCTGCTGCTGTGACAGGTAAGAGCAGAGGTGCCGCAGTGCTGGTAGTATAGGTGTTATGGAGGGACTGTGACAGAGTTCACTGCGAACATTCCTGTCCTCCAACAAGTGAGGATGTTTGTGCACTGGAGTCCACTGCGGCTGCTGGGAACTGGAACTGGGTACCATGCTGAGTGCTGTTCAAACTCAGCAAAAATGGGGAAAACAAACAAGTCTCCTTTGGGCTGAAAATATTTAGATTATTTCCAGTAGCCAGTTAGTGCTGGGGGGAGCCTGGAGGATGTGGGGCTTCTGGCTTTTTCCAGGAACAAGGTGGCTGTTTATGCTGGGAGAAAGGGGCTCCTTCCAGCCCCAGGGGCTTGGGAGGCCTGGCAGTGTCATGAAGGGGGTGCTCTCTGCTCCCTTCCCTGGTGAGCAAAATGCCGTGTGGTTCATTCAGGGCCATGGTGAAATGCCCCAGTTTGGGTCCTGGTTGTTTTTCTGTCTCTCAATGACATCTGGTGCATTGCTGTGAGTTCCCAGAAAGAGGGCCCTGATGGAGGATGTCAGGGTAGGCAGAAAGGAGCTGACTTTATTAATAAAAGGCAACAGAAATGGAAATGTTTCAGGCTGTTTCTAGTAGATATGTCTGGGAAGAAAATCTCCTAGATCTGTTCCATCAGGCCCTCGTGGGTAGCTTTTGGTAATTGTTCACTTAATGCTACACTGGAGATGCTTAATTTATCCTTGTCCCCACTGTATGCCTGAAAAGGTCTTGTGGAGTTTGAGAGGGATTTAAGTCCTACTGATCTCTCGTGACTTTGTACATTTCTGGTCTTATAGTGACACCAACAGCCCTTGATGCTGTTGGATCAAATATGTTGGTCTTGAATGGGTCCTGCTTTGAGTCCTAAGCAATCCTGTTGAATCCAGTTCAGGAACCCTAGCAATATCTCTACAGAGGAGATTTCTTGCAAATCTCTGATCCCTGCGCTGAGCAGGGTCCTATGGAGGAAGAAACCTTGCCATTGTATGGCTGTTCCTTGTGATGTGGGAGAAGTTGAGTAATTATTGAGATTAGTGAGAATAAGCTTTGCTTACAGTTTGAGATGAACGAATGTTTTAAATTCCATTGGCTTTCCGAAATCAAATGTGGCAACAATGTAACATCTGTATCCATTACCTGGGGAGTGGAAGACTAGCCTTTCCTGATGCAAGGCGTGAACTTGATTTAAAAGGGCTTTCCTTCAGTTTTTTTTTCCCAGTGCTGTGCGATCCTGCTGGATGATACTGGGGGACACAGGAGCTGCTCTGCCTGCTTGGAAGGGAAGAGGAGCAGGGAGGACCGGTGATAGGCTGTGCTGGATATTTGGAGAATTAAGAGAGCAGTGCATGTGAAATGTGACTGGGGGTCGACCTGCGTGCTAGAGGAACAGTGTGGGTATGATGACAGCACAGTGACAACAGCCAGCCACTGGAATGGAGATGTACAGATAGTCCCTGCTGGCCACAGAGTGATCATCTCCCTGCTTCAATCTCCTTTGACTTGCGTCTGACAGTCTATCTCCAAAAACCTAAAGAGTACCTAAGCAGAAAAAGCATAAATCATGCCAGGTGTCACCTACCCATGCCCCAGTGTCTGGAGCACCATGCTCTGGCTTTGTCCTGGGAAGCCTAGGGCCTGGAGTGAGCTGGCAGCCAGCACTAACCCAGAGAGTAGATGGTCCAGAAGGCTTGGTAGCAGCCAGCAGAGCAAAGGATTTAAATAAGTAAGGCCAGGAGCACAGGAGCTGCTCTTGACTTCAGCCACAGTGCTTCTATTGTTCAGACCAATGTTTTCCAGCCACTGCCTGTGGACATGTCAGTGGTGCTGGCAACACCTGTCCCACCAGCACCATAGCAATGGGAAGCATCAATGAAACAGCTTCCAGAAGCCATGGGCACAGAGCACAGACAGCCAAAGGCTTTCTGAGCTCTGCCTTCAAATGCTTTTTGATGATGAAAGTGGCTCTTGTGAAATATCATCACAAGCTCTGTGGTGCTGAGCATGAGTGGGCACTGCCTACTGGGCCTGTGCTACTGAGGCAGTGGCCAAAGTTGAGCAGTGAGGTCAGTGTGCCACAAATGGAGAAGACTGATCTGCCCGGTGTAGGAGCTCAGATATGGGCTCTCCTGTGGGGTTGCTCCATCCTCGGGAGCATTTAATCTGTAGTGGGGTGAAAACATCAGCTTCATCACTGTCTTCACTTGGCATGTTGATCTTGGTCTTACTGTCCTTAACAGTGACAAATCCCTGAGCAGAAGAGTACCCAATGACTTTGTTTTCCTCTCCACAGAGAGGGGAGATAGCATTTAAGAGACCACAGGAGCCTTTTACCACCTCAGGGGCTTGGCCTAAGGCTTGTTGGAATAAATCAGCCTGGCATGTTTCTGCCTGTCCTTGCAAAGTGTGTGAACTCCATGTGTGTTGGAAGGAGGCATTTTTTTTGCTGGGCCAGAAAAAGTGGAACACAACCTGAGAGCAGGGCAGGAGCTCAGCTCACCTGCTACACTCAGGCAAGTAGCACATGAAAGGGCAGAGCTTCATCCCTCAAAGCCCCTGCACATCTGAGCCACTTGAACTGTGTTGCTCCAGCCCCGCACAGCCACCAGTCAGGTCAGTGGGTGGATGCAATGTCTGTAACTAGAGAGTCTCCAGGAAGGTTCTCTCCCCTTGAGAGAGTAAGAGAGCTGATGCTGGAAGGCAGAGCTCATTGCCTTTGACTGTTGTAGTCTCTTACAAACTATTGAGGCATCTGGCTGGAGACGGAATATGGCAGCAGGGTATGTTGGAGCTGCTCCACCAGCCAGTTCCTCTGCTGTGTGGATGTGTAATGCACACCGGCACAGTGTATGCTTTGCAGAGTGTGTGACTGTGCATGCAGTATTTATTTAGATGTTGAAGGTGAAATGAATCTCTACCATTTCCCTCTGGGCTGAATCTTCACTTGCTTTCCCGGCTGGAAGACAACACTACTTCTCTGCACCACGGGAACCTTCTCCTGGCTCAGCAGGATGTTTGCTGGATTTTGGGAGTAAAGGTCTTTTCCCTCCACACCCCCTAATGCCAACACTCACTCTCCCTTACCGCTCTCCTCACTCACTTTTGCCTTCATTTCCAAAGGCTGGTGAGGCTGTCAACTACTCTGCCCCTTTCCCTTGTTTTTCCCAACAGTTTTGGAGTTCAGTGGGTGACTTGGGCTAGAAACCTGCCCAGCTTATGAAAGCCATAGAAACACTTCCTGTGGGGCTGATAAAATCAGGGTGGTGCTTCTTTTTTTTTTTTTTTTTTTTTTCCTTCTTTTTTTTCCCTGACCAAGACCCAAATAGCCCTTTCCAGTGCAACTGATCCATCACCCAGTGTCTGCCTGTTGTCACCAAGTCACCTCAGTGCAGTAACTGCAAATCCTTCTGGATGATGATGCTTGATGCTCTGTGCCCAGCATGCACAGGTTAAGTGGGAACAATGGCACTGGGATAGGTGGAGCCACTGGGAGCATCCTTCAAAACAATGCTTTTCTTAACCTGTTGATCTCAACCCTTGCCTGCTGGGCTGTTCTCAAGGCTCGTAAATAAAACTCATCTTTCAGCAGGTAATGTGGCTACATTTCTTTCAGAATTGAGGGGTTTTTTTCTTAAATCCCCCCCTTTTTTTTCACCAAACTAAGAGGGAAAAGAAGGGGAGGAAGGGATCCCCCAGCTCTTGTCTTGGTGGCTTGTCATACCTGCTTTTAATTGACAGACCTTGTTATTAATGTTTTCCAGCCGCCTCTCATCCAGGGCTCAAGCCTCCCTTTTAAAGCCCTGTCATGTTAAAAATTGACATGTGTTGACTTTGGCCTGGGAGAAGCCAGGCCCTAGCTGTAGGTAGGAACTGCATGTGTTTAGTCTGGCTTACATTTTATTTTCTTCTTTCATCAAATTAGTTCAGATGTATTTTTTTTTCTGAAGGAAAGAGAAGAAAAAACTGCTTGACAATCTGAGGCTATGGGTTAGAATTGCAGAATTGTGTTAAAACAACAAAAAATAGTTTACAGATGTGGGCTGTTTCAGGCTGGGTGGAGATGGGGCCACTGGAGCAGGGATGGGAAAAGCTGCTGCAAGTAAACACTGTCTCTATGGAGCCACAGAGATTCTTCCTGAAACCCCCTACCCCTGGCTCCTTATTTGATTTATTCCAGTTGAGCTTGTTGTATTCAGCCTTGCTAAAATTAGTGCTGTCCTAACTACACCAGGTTTATTTCTCCACTTCTCCTTGCTCAGCCCAGTCAGCAGTCTTGCTGTCGGTACCCTAACTCTCTCCACCCTAAAGCTCAGTCAGGGATGTTCTGCAAGCTCACAGAGTGACCACTGAGCTGGAAAGGAAGGAAATCCTGCTTCTTGCCCATTAAATATCTGGGATTAGGGGTTATGTGGCACATTTCATTGCATCCATCAGGAATGTTCTTGTCTCTGAATGGAGAAAGGAGGAGTACCCAGACACTGGTGAGAGCATGTCCTGCCCCTGCTCTCCCTGGTGTTTACCTAAACCTTAGTGCCTCACTGTGAGAGGCATCTGGTTCCCTCTTCCCATATTTCCCCAGGTGCTTCAGAGTTAAATGCACCCAAAATGTTCCTGGAGTTCATTTAATACAGAGGATGCCTCCCCAGCCACAAGTCATTGAGGACCAGGGAAGCATCAGGTCCAAATTAAAAGAAATAACTGCAGCTTCAGGGAGTTACTAATGGGCTTGTGACACCATCCTTCCCACGCTGAATCTTACCCTGCTCTGCCTGGGGCAGATGAAATGCCAGCCTAGGGCTGGAAACTGCTGGGGAGGGAGGAGCCCCAGGAGGGTCTGCCAAGAGATTCCATGGGGGCAAGGGGGAACACCTCTGCCACCCCATCAAGGACATGGCCGTGGCCTTACTGTCCTTAACAATGCCTGAGCAGAAGAGCACCCTAATGACTTTGTTTTCCATTCCACAAAGAGGGGAGATGGCTTTTAAGAGAGCACGGGAGCTGGTGTTGCTTCTGCACAGAATGACTGCCCTATCATAGTCAAACAGCACAAGCGAAGTGGAAAATAAAGAGAGAAGGATCCTCCCTTGCTCCAGAGCATGTTGCAGACAACCCACCTTTGCCTCCTGAAAGGTCTTGCAGGTGGGTGCTGTTTTAGCATCTCCCCTAATTCTTGCAATTCTCATGTATCCTTTTTTTCCTGCATCTTGTGATGGGTGTTTCAGTGGGCTCCATGGGATGCCCATCGAGCAGAACTTTATCCTCAGTACCCACTAAAACTGTGCCAGACCCACCATCCTAGCAGTCATAGCCTTCCAGCCTGGATTATCTCCCCATTTTTTGTCTGTGTGGGCAAAGAAGAAGAGGTCCCATCTGTAATGCTGGCTACCCCAGAGGTGCCACTGTAAACTGGGGTAGCTGAAGGGTTCCTGACTCCCTGATGGACTTCTAAAGAAACAGTTGCACCCGGGAAAGTGTGAAGAGGTTTGGCACCAAGACCTCCCCACAGCCACAATCTCTTTCCAAAGGGCCCGCCTGGGCAGTTCGTCCATACACAGGATGACTTGACTCCTCATGGGGGTTTGAAATATTTTCTAACAGTTACTTTAGTAACATTAGTGAAATCAAAGCAAAATGTATCAAAATTCCCATTAAGACACATTTAACTTCCCCTGTTCCAAGACAAAGTGCCTTTGCCTGGAGGTAGTTTTTGGGTTTGCAGTACTGCTGTGGGAGACTATTGGATTACAGCCAGAGTTTGCTTTCTTCAGAGTAAAGGCTTTTCCTAATCAGGATCACTTTAATTCTGTTATCTGAATTACTAGCTTGGCTCTGTGTCTGACCTGTGCAGGAAGAAGAGGGAAGGGATACTGTTGCTGGAGGATGAGAAGGGAGAGGGTCTAAGCCCCAAAGGGCAGTGTCTCTCCCTGTCTGGGACCTGTTTTTTCACTACAAAAGCTCTGTGTTCATATTGTAGACAATGATGAATGGTGGTGTCTGTGAAAGCCCTCCAAGGGCTTTGCAGCTTCAGGTTAAGGCTCATTGTCTGGCTCTGCCACAGATGAGTGTCAACCTGATTTACTGGTGTCATGGGTTGGCACTGGACAAAATGCCAATGCACCCATGAGTGTATATTTTACCTAATGAACTACTGTGAGATGTGGTCAAGAACAGAACAGAGCAGGCCTAATACTTGAGAGACAAAGACAATTTATTAAACTACATGACAATCAACAATAGAAAAGAAAAGAAATACCCAACCACCCAAAAGCAGAAAAGAAAACCTCCCTGAACACTGCTTCTCCTCCCCCCAATTTCCATTCCATACATGCTCACGCAGTTGACCCCAACACATTACCCTCGTCCACTTGCTTAAACCCTCAACAACCCTGGGTTCCCAATCCAAATCATCATCCCTTAAAAACAAGCAATCCTCATTCCATCCAGGATGAGAGGAGTCTTTCTTGCACCACAGACCCCCCACAGGAAACACAGGTCCATCATCCCGTGTTCCCAATGTCACCCATGGCATCCGCCCGGAGTCTACCAGGGTGACACCCTCCCTTCCATGTCCAGCACTCTCACTGCCATCCATGGACCAAAACTGCAATAGGGCTCTTTNATCGCAGGCACTGCAGTTCTCAAGCGCACCTCCAGCTCGGCACCTTCTCTCTGTGGGGGGGAGGAGAGAGACGGGACTGGGGNCAAAAAAACCTTCACTTCCCTTCAAACCACGACAACTGGTGAGGAAACTGAGGCAGGGGGAAGCCATCAGGAATGTGGAGCTAAGCTGCCCTCACTTGTAGAGATGTAAGATGAACTTTTAATTAAGTGGAGGACACAGCAAAATCTCTTCTTTCTTCCTGGAAAAAAACAGCATTTCTGCATCCTGGCTTATGTGTCAGGGGAGAATGTTTGGTTGGGCCTTAGCACATCCTTGCTTTGAAAAGGATACATTTTTCCCCTTCTTTTTATTTCTTTGCTTCCTTCCTGAGAGTAAGTAGGGAAATTTGAAGGAAGTGTTTTCTATGCTATTCCTCCAATGCCCTCACTCTCTGTGTCACAGAGTCTGTCTGTGATCCACACCTCCTACTGGATCTTGATGCTTGTGTTTGATACATACACAATTACACTGCTTTGAGCCCAGGCCTCCCCTCTCCCCAGGAGCATTTTGGCTGTCAAACCTGCTCACAGGGCACCAGACAGTGGCAGCAAAAACAACAGGTTGGGTACTGTTGGTGGTATCATAAGGAGAGTGGGATGGGGAATGTTAGCATGGTGATCCTGGAAAGGGCTGGCCCTGAATGAAGAATCTGGGCAATGCATCCTGAGTGGCCAGGGAGTGAGATCTGTGCTATCTGTGCCTCTGAATGGAATGAAACCAGGCTGGACTGAGGCATCAAAGAGAAACTGGAGATACTGAAGATGAGAGAACCCATGCACAGGTGGGGTGGTCAGGACTGGCAGGGTCATCAAGGAACCATTGGGATAGCTGAGACTTAGAGAAGCATGCCAGGATTCCAGTGCATCTAATTTAAGAGGTAATTAGTGAGATTTTCCCCATCCTATAGCAGTAAGACATCTCTGCTTAATAAACTCTCCTCTCTTTGATTACAGTCAGGCCATGGTTATTCTAAGATTTGAGCCCAGGTAGGACACAGGGTGTGTGTTGACAGAGCTGTGGAAAACGGATGAGATGTAAAAGACTTGGGGAGCCCTTAGCCGATCTACCACTGAGTTGTGTCTTACTGGGGTTTTAGAAAGTTTTCTTAGCACCCATAAAGAATCACATTAAATTTGCAGACAAAAGATCTGCTCACTCGTTTGGGAGTTGGGAGCAGGGAGATCCATGACAAGGCAGGGGAGTGATATGAACAGCATAATTTCTCATCAGTGATGGGAAACATATGACTGGACCTATATGTAGGGATCATACACAGAGCAGATCTCAGCTCCAAGCTGATGGAAGCATTGCCATAAAGTTCTCCGTTTTGTTTTTTGCTAGCATAATTTGCAAATCTTTTGCAAGAGATGCTCTGTGCTCAACTTTTTGACATTCTCATCTCCACTGTTAAATGCGGGCTGAAAAAAATAACCCAGCACTTTAATTTTCAGCCACTTAAACTCTGAGCATCTTTGAAGCCTTGGTTTCATGCTACCCTCTGCACCCACATTTCCTTCCTGATGAGAAGCTGTCACACAGGGAATTCAGTATCTGTCTTTGATGTCCTGTCCCTGTAAGGAGCTCCTGTCTCCCATGGCCTGCTTTGATATATCAAGTCTTACAAGTTCCTTATGTCAGAGAGCACCTCTTTCCTCCTAAATCAGGAGCTGAAGGTTTCATGTCTGAGTCCAGGAACACAGTGATTCCTGGAGTTCTCTTCGCTTGGCCTCCCTAACCTGATGGAATCAACAGGCTGGCTCTTCTCCTAGGCCCAAAGTTTTTCCAAAGAAGGTAATTTTATGGGGATGCTGTTGTGGGGTGTGCTAGCTTGCATTTGTGATCATGTTGTGAATGTTAATATTGTTGAGAGCTTTGAAGTGTGATGCTGATGTACAGATTGATGTTGAGAGTCAATGTTACTTTGGGTCACTGCTGGGAGCTTCTGCCATAGAGCTGCTGATGATCAAGACGTGTAGTACCAGTTAGGCTAGCATCACTTTGAATATCTTCTCCAACATCCTCTAGTCAGTCATGTATCCTGAAGTCCTTTCTCCTCTTCTGGAAAGAGGCCAAGAAGATGGGAGATGGCATGAGCTGAAGTTACGGGAGTTTTTACTCTCTGGCATGAGCTGCTGAACCTGGATGACAAGTATGGCACTTCCCAGGGCCATCAGCTGGGACAGCCCTCAGCCACCCTCAGAAGCTGTCCAACACCTCCCACATATTTCAGCACCATTTCTTCCCCAGGGAGGGCTGTTACCACCTCAAGCCCTCCTTGTAGCTACTCTTGGTGAGCAGACTTTGTCTGCAGTTCCTGTCTGGGCGTTTCATGGTGCACTGCCACCCACCCATGGGAAAGGGATCTTCTCTCAGCTAGGAGTAGACAAAGCTCTGAGCAAACCTGCTGGGCTGTTGTGCCTCCAAAGCTGGCTGGTGCCAGCCTCTCTCATCCCAGGGTGCCTCACCAACATAGCTGCTATGGAAAAAGGTTTGTTGACGTTCTTTTCCTTTTATTTTTCTTTTTTCTTCCTGTGCTCAAACTTCCTACCTCAGAAGGCCCTGAGACATATCATCCTACAGATGTGGCATAGAAGGCTTGGTTACAAAATATATCCGGCATGGCAGTTGGCAGTGTTGTGCAATCTCCATCAACTTACGGAAACCACTGTGAGATAGTATTAAAGAGGGACTCCAGTCCCATCCATCACTCCAGCTGCAGTCATGTGTCACACTGTCAGAAAGGCACAGGCAGCAGAGGGACCATAAGTGCCAGGGGAGCTTTCCCTCACAGTGGATGCTCTTATGCAGGGATGGATGAGATATGAGCTCTCTTCCAGTCCCTTTGCTTTTCATACCTTCTCTGTTGTGTTGTCACCAATATCCTACCATTAGATATTCTCCTTCAGTGTTTGTCACTGCTACTGGTTTCACACCAGTGGTCACAATTAGGATGATTGTGAATGGCCATGGAGAGCTCAATAGTGAAACACGGCAGAGATGATGGTTATAGTAGCCCTGAGAGGCCAGATGTGGGATGGCAACAGGAAGCTGCTGTTCATATCCCAAGCTTCCTTTTTCTTAACCCAGCAGAGACCTTTACACTGGCTCCATGGCCCCGCTGTCCCCTGTGGCAGTCAGTACAATGTACTGGGCAGGCAATAGGGCACCTTCCTCCCAGTGACCCATCCTGTTTCTCTCTTCTCTGGGGCTCTTTCTAAATGCCCTCCCAAGTAAGTGGAGCCTTGGCTGAGAGTGGCATTTGTGCAACAACCTGGCTCTCCTGGATTGCCAGAAACATGGAGCATGGATTGGCAAAATTCAGCTATGGGCAGACGTGGGCAATAGGCTGCAGTTCTCAGGGCCTTTACCCATCCCTGTACTTGGGACACCTTCCTCACCAATGCCAAGGGCTGTGGCGGGCATGGCAGAGCACTGGGAAGAGACATGGTGCTGGTGCGTGTGGTCATTGCTTACCCTTTGCTGTTGAACCCTGCTCAGCATGGCCAGCTCTTAATTACTGTGGTATATTGCTGGCCAGCTCCTCTCTTCTCCTGAGCTGCTTCTTGCCCTTCTCTCTCTCTGCAGGTATATTAAATCACTGAGGTCAGCTCAGGAGAAGTTGCTGCTGCTCCATTACCCTGCTGTCAGCATCCATGACACATGTTGGAATCAGGTTCCACATCAGAAAATAATAAATGCAATATTATGAGCAGAGGGGAGAGGAGATTAAAAAACCTGTTTAAAGAGCATTCTGATCCCATGCTGTTTATTGCACTTCATGACATATAACTTCATGGTATTTTTGTTGTCACTGAAGTTTGGACTTTTAATTTTCCTCTGATAATCAAGTGACTGGTTTGTAATTTCCCTATGGCTCCAAGGATTAAAATAGTCTGTTTTTAAAAATACCTGTTGCTCCACAAGATCAGATAGTAATATTTTCTTTGCTAGTTGGAGTGCTAATTAAATATTTTATTTAGCCCAAACAGAGATGTGGTGTCTGCTGAGTCTGGCCCCAGGGCTGAGCCAGACTCATAGTGGCCGTGACAGAACTGCATGTGGAGGACTTTGTCCCAGTGTTTGGCTAGTTCTGTTCTCCTTGAGATCCTGCTGCTTATCTCATGTTTATCCAGGACCCACCCTTTCTTCCTTCCTTCCTTCCTTCCTTCCTTCCTTCCTTCCTTCC